>JAODKF010000068.1:204427-227181 GCA_026779585.1 Mormyrus proboscirostris | reverse complement strand
CCCCCCCCCCCCCCCCCCCCCCCCCCCCCCCCCCCCCCCCGTGAAAGCTGACAACAGCCCTGAATGAGAGAAAGTGCTGCAGATGGTCTGACCAAATGTGCGAGGGCCTTATCAAAGGCCGGTGGGGCTCCTGCAGATAAAGCCTAATTACCACATGGCATAAGTCCCATGGGCACGTGCAGGCGACACTTTAGCATAAACGTACGTGAAGAAACCCTCAAAGAGAGGAGGCGCTTGTGAAAAACACAACGCTATTCTCTATACAGATGGTGCATCCCAAAGAGTGACACACAGGCCATGTGACCATTTCATTCCTATAATTTCAGAATGCTCATATTCTAAATATAACATTAATCCAAGTTAAATTATATGTTAGAATTGAAAGTGACAGGCATCCCCTACCTTCCTCTTCTGGCTGACAGGTGACAACTTGAAGTTTCCCCCCCAGCTTCATAGCTGTTATTACACAAAACAGTATGGGAGACTGTCAGGGTTGAGCTATATAGTATTCAGTAATACTTCCTGTAACACTCATTAACACTTCCAGTCTGGAATGAGATAGCTTTCAGTTACACTTCCCGTAACTTTCAATAAAACTTCCAGTCAGGATTGAGATATACAACACTTGGTAACACTTTCCGTAACACTTTCAGTCAGGATTGAGACACACAGCACATTGTAACTCTTCCTGTAACACTTAGTCACACTTCCAGTATCACAAACACTTCCTGTAACACTCAGTAACACTTTCAGTCAGGACTGAGATATACAGCACTCAGTAACACTTCATGTAACATTCAGTAGTATTCAGTAACACTTACTGTAACAGTCAGCAGCACTTCTTGTCAGGAATGAGATATGCAGCATTCAATAACACTTCCTGTAACATTCAGTAACACTTCCTGTAACACTTTGCAGCACTTTCTGTCAGGAATGAGATATATAGCTCTCACTTACACTTCCTGTCATTCATTATACAAGCTACAAGGTCCACTAATGGTCCAGACTATAACTGCCCATAGGTATGGCACTGCCCTCATGTAACCCACCTGATACAGATAATCAGGCCCTTAAGTACCATCTCAGTAGCTATGTTGATGCTAAGCTGGCTCTAGTTAAATTAGGGCTGCACCTAAGATCTGCAGGGTGTTAGATCTCCAGGATCCGGGTTACTGGTTACTGGATTTGGGAGGCTTGATGGAAGTATGTATTATTATTATTATTGCTATTAAAAAACACGCAACTAAATAGGCCTGGCTGGTCCATATAAATTCATTAAAACCGTTATTTTTTGTCAGTATTTGTCACACAGCCACATACTGTGATAAGTGAATGATACCTTGAAGTCTTTCGAACTCGGTCGGGTCAAGAGCAGCAACTGGGTCAGACACCTTGGAGGGTCGGCTGATGCCGTGGGAGTTGACGGCCCGCACCCGGAACTGGTATGAATGGCCTTCGAAAAGACCTGGCACTGGGTATTTACAGATCTTAACAGGTGAGTCGTTGCACTGGATCCAGTTTTCCATTCCAACTTCACATCTGCTGACCCAGAAGTGGCAGGAGACCGAGCTTTAGACACAAGGCGTGCTCTGCTAGAAAGGAGGTCGCGTTCCCTCTACACACACACACTGCGCTTTTGGGTCAGTGAACATTTTCATTCAAAATAGTTAGCACACACAAGTCTAGAACTCTTGGGGAAAAAGAATTTCGTTTCCAGCAGAAAACAACCCTGGGCTAAATATTGTTTTACAAAGCCTACTAAACAATGTGAAAAGGTGACCTTTGACATTTCTTTGTGATTTCTTTCAGAATTAGCTGGGCTGGCATTTACAATAGAATGATTTGTTTGGGTTGGAAGACAACATTTGGGTTATTTCAAAAAGCCTCTGTGATGGAAAACACCGGCAGATATGACCTGTCCACAAAGTATCCGATAATGGGGCCCTCGGTGGTAGTGTTGGGGGGCTTCCAGGACACAATGACATAGTCCCTGTTGGCATCATGAATCTTTATGTCCATTGGGGCACCGGGAGCCTTGGGTACTGGAGGGGCTGCATCTGCAAAATGAGCACAAGGAACTCAAGCACATTAGCTAGCTCGTCCAGCCAGTCCTGCCATCTTCTCCCTGAGCACCTCAGCTCGCACGCCCATCCAGTCCTGCTTTGTTCTCCCTGAGCACCTCAGCTAACACGCCCAGCCAGTCCTGCCACCGTCTCCCTGAACACCTCAGCTAGTTTGCCCAGCCAGTCTTGCCACCTTCTCCCAGAGTAACATCAGCTACTTCATCCAGCCAGTCCTGCCACGTTCTTCCTGAGCACCTCAACTAGTTCGTCCAGCCACAGCGCTGCCTCCTTCTTTCTGAGCACCTCAGCTAGCTCATCCAGCTACATTCCTATCGTCTTCTCCCTAAACACCTCAACTAGCTCGTCCAGCCACACTCCTGCCATCTTCTCCCTGAGCACCTCAGCTAGTACGTCCAGCCAGTCCTGCCATCTTCTCTCTGAGCACCTCAGCTAACTTGTCCAGCTACATTCCTGTCGTCTTCTCCCTGAGCACCTCAGCTATTGTAGCATGCCCCGCCAGTCCTACCATCTTCTCCCTGAGCACCTCAGCTAGCTCGTCCATCCAGTCCTGCTTTGTTGTCCCTGCGCATGCTTGTAATGTACTTTCTCCCTCATTTGTACACCACTTTGAACAAAAGCTTCTGCTAAATAGATGCAAGTGTAAATGTACAGATCAAATTGCAAGCTAATCACAAATATCTTGCATCGGTATAAGAAGCCCCTGCCCTCCGTGCTGTACCTTCCACAAAGACGTAGGCGCTGTGCTCAGAAGTGCCCCCTTTGGTCACCATGCGTAAGGTGTACAGGCCCTCATCATCCTTGTACAGCTGGGGCAGGGTCAGCCTGGCCACGCCACCCCCCGCTTCCATTTTTGCCCACTTAGACTCCTTCAGCAGCTGATCTGGAATAGAAAAGACAAGCATGTCAAACCCTAGGGCCTCATTCATGTCCGGTTTACATCCTCAAATGTAGCTTTTACTCCTTTAACAGCCTGTTATTTTCCTGTATCCTGTTACCTTGGGGACTGACCCAACAACATTCTGAATCCTCAACACCTAGAACAGGGCTCTTCAAATATGGTCCTCGATTGCAAATCCAGTCCTTGTTATCATGAGAACATCAGAAATTTACAAACGAGAGGAGGCCATTCAGCCTATCAAGCTCGTTTGGGGAGAACTTAACTAATACTTCAGAGTTATTAAAATCTTATCTAGCTCTGATTTAAAGGAACCCAGGGTTTTAGCTTCTGCTACACTAGCTGGAAGGCTATTCCATACTCTACATGCTGTGTAAAGAAGTGTTTTCTTAAATTCAGTTTAAAATGTTCTCCCACTAATTACCACCTATGGCCACGAGTTCTAGTATTTAAACTAATATTGAAATAGCCATTTGGCTGAACAGCATCCAGACCTGTTAGAATCTTATATACCTGGATCATGTCCCCCCTTATCAATTCTCTCAGGTAGTTTCATAATTACTGATCCTGATTGGCCACAGAGGCTTTACCCCCAGTAAAGGAAGGCTGAAAATTCAGCTGCTAAGACCTTGAGGACCATGATTTGAACAGCCCTGCCCTAGAGGAGCTGAAGAGAGGACCCTCCCCCACCTGCATGAGGGTTGCACTCCAGCCCGAAATGTCCCTGCGTTCCTGGCTTTTGCAAGTTGTCTCATTTCCTATTGTCTGAATGGTGTGGATTGTTTTACTTGTCCTCTAAATTTCTCTGAAGCTGAATTACATTTTTCTTCTGATAAGAACTTGAAGAACAATGTCTGCTTAAAATAAAAGAAGGTCACATGAGGAATGAGGAACCTGACAGGATGAGCTGCTAAGGGCTGGGATCTAAGGGCCTGGATGACTGGATCACAGAGCATCCTGTAGATAACTCCTAACCTGCTCTTTCCACTAATTCATTTCATTAAATAAGTTTTGAATATGACCTGACTGGGGCAAAACACTCATTTAATAAAAGAATAAAGTAACCAGTTCAACTTTCTCAGGAGTTCAACATTTGTATCACATAATAATCATATTAAGTAAAGAAATTAACATATTTAGAAGCACCTTGGCTTAGCTAATTTCAGAAATATGTCACCATGAGATAAAATTAAATCAAATGTCCAAGTTCTGCTGACAGACATTTCGTCTTAGCATTTTTTGACCTTGACCAGACATCTTCCAGCTGCAGATCTATCCACCTGATCACCATCCTGCCCCACCACACCTCCCGGCCACCACCCCAGGAGATGATCTTCACCCACCGTCTCTGAACCACAAAGCGTCGGGCTGCAGGTTAGCCAGGTTCGGGCTGATAATCATCTTGCAGGACAGAGACAGACTCTCCCCCTCAGTCTTGAACTTCACGTCAAATGTCTCCAAGAAAGTGATGTCAATCTGGGTGTACTTGATCTCTGGCAGCATGGAGACTGGGAAGAACAATCCCATTCACCAAGAGTTTCCGCATGATCATAATAACCAAATAGCCAAATGCTGCTGTATGTGCAGCAGTGTCACTATCGTTTAGTCATAGCAACTAAGCCATAGTGAAGCATGAGCAGCTTGTTCTGGTCTTACTGCAGCCACGTACACTGGTAGGGAAGCCAGGCGTAGGCACATGACTCATCTTCTGCCCTGAACCCTGTAGGAAGGCAAAGAGACGCTGAGCAATTCGGTGCCCTCCGCCCCGAGGGCACACACCAATGTAGGATTCCTTGCTTTATCTGGCTAGCAGATCAGATGTGGCACGATATTATCAACGAAAGGTCAATCGGCATTGCCTGATGTGGTCAAATCAGCATCTCTGCAAGAGCCACCATAACCCCTGTGCATGACCGTAAGCAACAGCTGCAACATAAAGATTGTAAAATGTTTCGGCATCTGTTTTTCAGTCTGTCCTCAGGATGTAAGCGGATGTTCCACTGAACTATCTGAGGTACTTCATATCAATCCCACTTACTTTTGACAATCAGCGAGGCCTGAGATGAGGCTTGGCCATGCGTGTTGGTTGCCACAGCAGTATACTGGGCCGTGTCCTCGGGATTACAGCTGATGGGAGAACATGGATTGTTATGAACATTCGCTGAAGCATGGATGGTACAGGTGAGGCTGAGATTAGTTCGAGCAGGGCTATGAAAGCTGGGATGGTGTTGATACACTTGACTGCTTTTTAGGCTGTTTTGGGCACAGCAGAAAGGCAGCGGAATCCTTCCTAGTATGCAGAACTTCATTTCTGAAAGGTCAGTGTAAGAACCATTTTGGTGAAAGTGATGATGTCCTGTCAGGGTGCAGCAGAGAGCCACGCAAGACCAGTTCAGAGGCGTTAAACCCACGGACAGCTTTGGGTGGCATGTTAAATCTTAGAAGGTTGTTAGGAGAAGGTCAGGGGTCTATCATAAGCCCCGACGAGGCTGACAGAGCAAACAAGGCTAGACTGGGATGAGGAAAGTGTTTGTTTACATTCAAAGGAATTGGGCATGTGAATCAGTGTCCTACAGGAGTGCTGCAATCACGGATCTTCCATTAACTCGAGTAAGGACTATGTTTTACATGATATTTTCCCTGATCCTGAACTGCAGGGGCAAAGCACCTTCCTTTATCAATGCTGGGCCATTTTCAAGGAAAGCCAAAAATTATGTTTAGATACAATGAACATACAAACTTTGCAATGTCTCACATTCCAGTTGTTCTATACACAGACATTTTTTGTTTTCCACTAAACATATGTGCCTCAGCAACATCACGTCACAAGTGATGCCTTTAAAAAAATCAACAAAGTACTTCAGCTACTTGCCAATGAGGCAGCATAATGAGGGAAGTGCCCTTTGACGGGCCCTGTGACCTTCAGAGGGGACTTGATGTCATACACATTCCCAGGACTCCCGAGGGGCCGTCAGAATAGTGGTGGGGGGGGGGGTCACACGATCTCAGGGCATGGCATTTTAGAGCAGGCCGTCTCTAGTCACCTGCATACACCCCCTCCCACCAGTCTCCGGAGACACTGGACACTGTGAGGCTCAGTGGACTAGGATGCCATGCCTTTGATTGGAAGGATGCTGGTTCAAATCCCAGGATTGGCAGCGTGACTTCGCTGTTGGATCACTTAACGGCTCCAGGACATTCTGATCCTGCTTATTCAAAAAATGTATGTCGCCTTGGACAAAAGCATCTGCTAAATACATAAAATGTAAACGTTCAGGGCAGCTTTTTCACTGGGACTGCTGACAACACAAGAACTCCTCCGTCTTTATGGGAGAGTTGGGGTGTCGCATGACACTGACCTCAGCACTTAGGCATGAACAGCTGAGGTGGGGGGAGAAGGGGGAGGTGGGTAGGAGCCAAGGGCTGACACTGAACTAAATTGGGAAGGCACTTGAGGTGCCACCCAAGGCGTTACCTTTCACGGATGGTGGTGCGCATAGCGAAGCTAGACACCTCTAAATTCACTAGCAATAACGCAGGAAATAACCTGCCTGCAGGAGGCGAAAGAGTGCTACCTTCCTCAGTGCATTCTAGAGGGACTTTATCAGCCTAGAGCGCGTTATTGCTCTCTGCACCCCCTGCACGCACCTTAACATGAAATGGGACTTCCGGATATATGCGTATCAGAAAGGGCCCCCCCCCTTGCTTTCGTCACATGTGGGCCATGTGAGGGATGTATGAGCACGTGATTGGCATGTCCTTTGTCAGGAGCAGTAGCTCCTGCGTGACTCAGAGGGCTACCTGAAGATCTCCAGGCTGTGCATGCCGTAGCTACCATCCACCTTGTACTTCCCCGGCATTCCCGCAGTGTTCACGAGGATCCCATCCTTGAACCTGCAAACCATAAAAGGGAGAAGTCAGGCATGTCTGCATTTGCAGTTTCTGCTGCTTAAGAAATGTCGGGCCCTAGGCCTAATTAGGAACTGGAGCTCCTCCTAGTGTGCGATTGGAGACAGCACCCTGCTAATCGGCGATTTAGCATTATCATTCCAATGGTGACAGTGACCGTGACTCAAGTGCTCAACTCCAAAATGGTCTACGAATTACAAACGTGACGGCGGATTTCTGGGCACCGACCCTCATTAGCCCCACCCACTCATAAAGCCCCCGCCTGATGGCCCCGCCCACGGACGGGGCCAGGGAGCCCCAGGGAGCCCCAGGAAGTGAGTCCACATCTTTAGCCACCACGTTACCTACTGACCTACTGAAATGCTTTCACTATCTGTTATTCACCCATATGGAGACAGCAAACATCATGGCACTAAGCTTACATAAATGTATATACACAGTGCATACGTTACCATCTCAGACTGGGGGTGGGGTACCCAATCACCATGCAGTACAGCCTGACTGGTGTGTTCTCCCATACGGTGTGGGACCGCAGCCTTGCCACAAACTTGGGACCACGGATCATTGACTCCTCGCGGATGTACTTCTCCGTGGATGACATCTTCCTCCCCACCTGCAGTGGCAACAGTCAGGCCAGTTGCTGGGAGTCACAGGACCACAGACAATGAATGGTGGGTAGAAAAGTTCTCCAGGACACAGTGTTAATGAGACAAAAGGAAGGAGAAGTAGAATGACTTCGCATTCCAGGATAATAATACACGTGATGTCATTGCAGCTCAGCATGCAGCGCACTTCACTGGTGAAGGAGCAGGCGACCGGTGGTCACCTTCCCCTCATACTCATTCATGCGAGCTGGGTTCCTACCACTTGATGGACCCTCCTGTCCACCTGGTACTTGTAGTCAGGCACTTCCTCCTCATCTAGCACCTGTCCTGCCCTGCAGAAAACACAGGAAATGTCAAAACAGGACCCACCTGCCACACATTTTAAACACAAGGTGATAGTTGTGGGATGTGACCCACACTGCCTTGATAAACAACTATGGGAGAGGCATGCTTAGGTTTAATGCAAACACGTTTGCAGAAGAACGCTTCCATTCCTCACATATGGAGTTTGATTTGCGGTATTAATTATGTTTGGTGCCGCTCAATATATATCAATGATTTGAAAGAGCAAAATGAATCAAGGTTGGAGTAAAGTGAAATTACGAGCCTGCTGGCAGTTCCTTAGACCCTACAGGAACTCACGCCAGAGATTATCTAAATCTAACATATGTCTGTCTGATTTTAATGATCTAACTACACATTACAAAAGTGAGGATGTCTGTCGGGTGTCCCGCCAAGAATTTCTTTCTCCTCCTTATCAGAAGCTGCAGGATTAATCGTAAAGCTACCGGTTGCATCCCTCACATAAAAACTCATTTCCCCCATCCACTGTCATTTTTTACACTCAATTTAATGAATAGCCTGGTGATAAATGTTGTTGTCACCCCGCATTAATCATCATAAACAGCAGGGCTTCTGTGACGGACGGTGGAAATGCTGCCTCAATAATGCGCAACAAGAAATATGACATCCAGTAACATCTGAAAATTTGGTTTGAATAATTATTTCTGCCACAGCGTTTTATTGAACGGCCACATCGATTGCCTGTCTCCTGTCCCACTTTTTTCCAAGTAAAATGTCCTTAAACTGGGATTTTACAATTTACTTCTGAAAATAACCCTGAATATTATTAGTTCATTTCAAAGCATTATTTCTTGCATTGGGAAATATACAAGTTAAAGGATCCCCGATAAGAGCTGAATGATTGATATTAATTCTGGCTGAGTTTATTATTGTATTAATGTTTTACTAAACTGCACATGTGTAGTATTTCATCCATCCATCCATCCATCCATCCACCATCCATCCATTTTCTGTAACCCCTATCCTACTCTGGATTGTGGAGGCTACAGGCACAAGGGCCTATTTCAATTAGGTCTTTATTAATTTTCTTTTAATAGGGAAATTTCTCTAGTGTTATAGCAAATCTGGAAAAAAAATCTCATTGTACAATGTCTGGTTATAACTTTAGTTAATCTGTCAAATAACCCATTCCTCTAAACAAAGTAGTTGATTTAGTGGTTTATTCACAAATAATGGTGGTTCTGTGCTAATTAACTAAAGTGAGAATTTTCTAACAAATAATGGCAGATTTTTGCACAAATAATGGCAGATTTTTGCACAGTCGCATTCTTTACCTGGATGAAGAAGTGGAGTATTCCCGGACTACATATTTAGACTGAGAGCTCCGATAATCCTGTCCAAAATGCTTGTGTTTCCGCTGGTAAAATGGCAAGACCTTAGAGGCCATGACTGATTTCAGAACCTGTGAAAAAAAAAAAAAATATATATATATATATATATGGTTTTGAGGAAATGATATCTTACAGGAGATCTTAATCCCAGAGTCAATGATGGTGAGATTTTATGGCTTGTCTCCTACACCACAGAGCAGCAGCCCATGTGACCAAGAGGCCGAGAATATAATATTAAAACATCGATTTTCTTTGATCATCATTCAGCCCTCCAGCCACTAGGTGTCACCCATGGTTATTTAAATTAAATTTATTGACAATTGTTTAACAACCTTGCAATGCCTAAAGGTCAGTGAGTTACATTAATGCAATTTAACTTTTAGACCATTTCCAGTTTTTAATTGGTTTGATAACATTTACACTTGCATTTTTTATGGAATAAAGAGCAGGTCTGCTTCATGTTTTTTTTGCGTAGTTTGCAGAATCTTCTAAAAGCAACATAATTCTGATGTATTTTAAACAGGTAAGACAGACACACAGTAGAACATAAAAGATCCTATGTATTGATTCTGCTTCCAAAGTTTTGTAAGTCGCCTAAATAGCAAACAAGATCGGACAGCAAGTCATTTTACGCGATAACTCATTTCCTCATTTGCATTAAATGTTTTGCAATAAATAACACTTTGTAAGACAACAATGCATAAGTAAACATTATTATTGGATATAATACTGAATATACGGAATACGTAGGAAAGAAAAACAGCAGATTGTAAACATTATACACATGCCACAATCTTAATTCAATAAGAATCTAACTAAATACTCAAGACCTGCACATTTGTTTTAATGCCATAATATTTTTTATTTTAAAAATATACAATTGAATATAATAAAACTATGCATTTTAAAACACGTTATTGAATCTGTTTTCCCCACTTCATTTCCTTCAAAAGGCAATGCGACAAACTGTTTTGCAGAACTCAGCTCGACATAGTGCAACAGGCAAAGACCACTGTAATCACTAATGGCAACGCTTGTCCAATCATTCCTATTACCAGCACACCTCAGGTTCCAAAAGGCATTTCTCAAAAAGGGTCCTACTTTTTTAGACGAGGTATCATTAACCTACAAGAGAAGAAACAGCTAATAGAGACTTACCCCAGGAGAATAAACAAGCAGAAAGCAGAGAAAGACCAGCTTAGCCACACCGAGGAGGATCTGCTGATGAATATAAAAATATTACCCATACAGAATGCCAGCTCACTGACCACCCATTTATGGAAGGACATCAGACTATATATAGCATTTACCTCAAGTTTCTTGCTTCAGTTCTACCTTTCAGCAAAACGATCTTCGAAGGACCAGGGGACACTGAGTTTCCCATAAAGCTGAAAAAAATGAGTGTTTTCTAGCTCAGCATCTCAGCATCCATCGCCGCTTTGTGGAGCTCTGGAACACAGCGTTTGAGGAAGTTGTGGAAGGTGCCGGAAATTACAAGGTGAAAGAGAAGCAGAACACTGGCTCTGAAGAGCATGACACATGAAGATTATTGGGGTAGCAGACCTTTAACTGGATCACTGAGAATTGCCACAAAGGTGCAGGCAATGTAATTGGCACACTTTACTGGAAGGAATGTCATCTTAGAAAGCTTTTAAAAGAATGTCCTTGGTTCCTTGGTAATTCACAACTCTGCAACGCCCAAAGCTGTTAAGATTCGTAAGGCATCAAGCATAGCCCCCCTCCCCCCCCCCGAGCTGAATATTTGCCAGCTGCTATTTTTAGCATCATCTTAAATTTTTAGAAAGAGTCTGGAAGCTGATCTTCTAACAAATTACAGTAGACCCACAGGCCAGGGCTGACCCTGTGCTTTGGAGAGTGCCCCTATCCAATCAGTACAAAGGAATCCCAGCCTGCATGCTCATTCATGGATGACAGGGACCACTGATGACTGACTGCTGATGAGCTTCAAGATAGATGCTGTGTACTTAATAACAAACCTTAGTATTATAAACTTCTGATTTGACTTTAGATCTTCGAAGTGGAGAAATTACTTAATAATGGACTTTGGCTTTGACCTTGAGCACAGTTTACACCTCGCTTTTAGTAAGAAAGCTCACTCTTTCTGTTTCAATCATTTTAGTTTGACCAGGAGGGGTGGGCAGTCAGCTAACCTTGTACCCCCAGAGGTTTTTTAGGAGTTTTGATTCCTCTTCTCTGCTGTCATCTTTCTTTCTTTCTTTCTTTCTTTCTTTCTTTCTTTCTTTCTCTTCCCTTTTTCCCTGTTTTTGAATTACTCAGTCTTATGATGTTGCAATGTATCACAACATACCGAAGTAAAGCACTTTGGGGCAACTCTTTTGTGAAAGACGCTTTATGAAATTTAACTGAATTGAATTTCAACAGAAATCTCACTTAATTGTGCTTTTGTGCCCTGAATTGCATCATTGTAAATGCCAGTACAGAGTACGTGTGTAGTATTTTGATTAATGCTAAATAAGAAACACTGAATAAAAATGTTTATGCATTTCTATTTATATATATATATATATATATATATTTTTTTTTTTTTTCCGGGTTACAAATTTTCTTTTTATCAAAGCTCAGTGCCCAATAATAAATCTGAACAGTCAAAACCTGATAACGCTGCCTTGCGGTGGTGATAAAATGCATACTTATTTTTTATGTGAATAAAAAGAAAAAAAATAAGTGCAAGGACAAGTCACCGGCACTGCCCTCTAATAAACTACATTCCCCGTGTTATCCCCGGCCATTTAAAAAATGTTGTCATATTTAACTAACTCCAGGTCGTTCATTTTGTGCCGCAGTCGTTGACATCTAAAAGCATTTTTTTTTACATTTCTTTGGGTAGTCACGCGCAGCTCGCACACGGAGCCGCATCGGGAGCGAGCAAACACGTGACTCGGTGTGCGCTTGCGCATTGACGCGGTCTTTTCGGGAGAACTGGGAGGTAGGTGGGAGTTTGTGCCGTAATGCTCTACATGCAAGTGTTCGGCAGCGCACGCATCTCTCCGGAGACAGTCACCGAGTGAAGAAAAAGTGAGATAAATCGAGGTAACTTCGAGGGCACAATGTATGTTCCTTGGGACAAAATGTCAATTGTGAAGCCATACGAGGTTAATGAAAAGCAAGAGTCCTTACCTTACTTAAAGGACCTGCACTTCAACAACAGTGCTTGACAGTCCCAAAATTGATTGAAATGATAATCTGAAATGATTGAAATGTTTTTAATTAATGTGTTACTGTAACACGGTGTGCGCCTATTCTGCTTGCAACTTCGTGTATAGGTTATGCAATTGCATCCGCCCGTAAACTTCACAAAAACTTCCCATTATACTCAGTTTGTGAGATCAAGCGAAAACAACATGCCGATCACTCGCTGGTTAATGTTACGCCAAAAAAATTACAGTCTTTAATCTTGGCCGTATGATATAGGTTGAACTCGGACGGTGATATTGTTTAACTAGATTGATCTCCGGGCGTAGACATGTCAGTTGATGGTGATCGTATATGGTCTATAGCTTCATGGACGCTGTCCGAACTAAGTATCATGTACCTAATGCGCGTGTTCTGCCAGTCATGTGGCAGTAAATATTACCTGGGATCAGCCTTTTCTCCTGTCTTACACACAGGTTCCCCTTTCACTTTGATGATGGGCTACTCGTTTATCACCGCCGTGCTTTGCTTAAGCTGCGGTCTGCTCGTTTCTTCATACAAGATCGAAGCGTAAGTGACGTGAAGTGATATAAATGCTTTTTAAGAACTGTTTTAACGGTTATGTCCGTCATTTGCTCTTATGTTGAATGCAGAAATTATGCTTTAATCGCGGTTGTTGGCGTTACTTTTTTTTGTATATATACAGACATGAATGGGACAAATTGATTCTGACTCACCAATGGCCTCAGACATTTTGTGCTGTAAGTGAAGTGATCTGTCGTTTCCAGCAGTTCAACACAAATAATGACCTGTTACTTCAAAGGACAGCATAAACTAAACCATGAGTAGTTACTACAGTACAATATATTCAGATGAGCTGACATTAATGATGCATTGACAATGACTGACTTTGCAGTCTGATCTGTAGAATTCAGAACCAGGTCCAGTGGGTTTTGCTCATGACCAGTGGGGCTGTGGGTTGGATGCGTGACCATGTGGTCATCTCATTTTTCTCAGATGGAGTCTTGTGAAACCAACTTGACCTACTGGACCATTCACGGACTTTGGTATGGTTTGTCTAAGAGTACCGCTTATATCTGAGATTGTGCTGCAGATGACATTGTGATTAGGCTGTGAAACTACTTCTGCTCTTATGATTTAAGGTTGGTGTCTTTTTTTTCCAGGACAAATAAAGGAAACCTGTGTAATTCGTCTTGGCACTTCAATGCGAGTCTAATACAGGTACCGCTCCCCTTTAAATAAAATGGTGAGTCCTCATTGTAGTGTAGTACCCATGGTAACCCACTTTGCACCTGAAGTGTGCCTTTCCTTAAAGCAGGAACTTGAGGCCATATTTCCGCAAAGAAAATCATTGTCAGCCACATATTAAGTAAATAATCAGCATTATTTTCCTGGCTTTCTGTCAGGATTTATTGCCAGAGATGAGGAAATGGTGGCCTGATCTTCTGAGTTCCAGCCCCTCTGCCACCTTCTGGTACGTTCTGTAACGCAGATTTGGGAAGTTAACGTTGCTCACATTGCAGTACCACAGAGAGGACAACGCTGCCCTGCACCCACACCTTCATGAAAGGTTTTCATGCCACGTCGGAATAACCGGCCGGTGGGAAATCCGATTAGGCTTTAATCTTACAAAACCCCCGATTAGGAGGGGAGTTGACTCACTCCTTCCGTGTGTGTTCTGCTTTCCAGCGGTGACCCTACTCGTGACAACAGCACCCATGTGACTCTGTGTGCGCGGGCTCCTAGCACCGTGACGGATAGAGGACATTAAACCCCCCCCCAGTAAATTGCATGCAATGTGCTCTGCACCTTCAGGAAGCACGAGTGGGTGAAGCATGGCACCTGCGCTGCCAAGGAGGAGGCTATGAACAGTGAGCACAAGTACTTCAGCAAAGCCCTGGATCTCTACCACAAGCTGGACCTCAGTGGGTGGGTGTCCCCCGCAGCCCGGCTAATCCCCCGCAATCTGTCTGTCGGGTCGTGCCGGCCGTTTCCCCAACGTAAACGGGCTCCGTAATGATTTGGCAGGTGCTTGTTTCTGATGATCCTGAGGCACGGCAGAGGCTAAGTAACGACTTTGACTAATCTGACTTTCAGGGTTTTGACACGAGCCGGGATCGTGCCGGGAGAGAATCCCTACTCTGTGAGTGAACCATTACTTGACCAATGGCGGAGCACCGCAAACGCCTTTGCATTAAAATGTCTCCCGAGTTGTTGCTTGATCTTCACTACACTCTTGACTGTGATCACCATTGCCCTGCACTTCCTCTCTGACTTCCTGTCACGGCTTTATCCCCCCTCTGCTTTCATGGTAGTTTATGGTAACTCATGGAATCGTTTTCCTTCTTTGTCTTTCGTAGGAAGACGGAAGCGTGTCGCTGTGGTATGTCCACATGCCCATCGGACCCATGTCTATGACCCGGTTCTGCTGGGCCCCTGCTCTGAATACTATTATTTTCTTCCTGCTTTAGCTGGAGAAGATCGAGGGGGTGATCGTCAGTGTCTACAGTGCAAAGCCAAAGATTCAGTGCACTCATCTTAATGTGAGTTCTTTGCCCGCCTGTGTGTGTGCGTGCCTGCCTTTGTGAGTGTACACACTCAGTGCTTGCGTCTCAAAGTTCCCACGTGTGGTTTACATGCAGGCATGTCAGAATACTTGCCACGTGCGGTCTACATGCAGGCATTTCAGAAACCTCCAATGTGCGGTCTGCATGCAGCTGTCTTCACACTGTTTATCACCGTGGCGTCATTCTGCAGGGGCAGACGGAGCAGACCCTGGGCCAGATTGAGATCTGCTTCAACCGGGCGTTCCAGCTGACGGACTGCGAGGAGCACGAGGCAGATGCGTGGGGTGGCCTGAACGACGTGCTGGCCTACGAGCTGGACGAGTGGGGGGGATATGGTGTGTGCAACAGCTCGATGCCTGTGGTGTACCCCCCTTATAAAAGAGCAAAGCAGATGGGGGGTGGGTACCTACCATAAAGCGATGACTAATCACCGACCAATCAGCTGTTAGTAAAGGGGAGTGCTCTTCTGAATCAATCGTGTTTTAATATCTCAGGTGCTTGGTGGGGGTGGAGGGTAAAAAATACTCATAGATGTCTCTGTGGTGACCAAACCCTGCCCCCTGCGGGGTATCATCCTTTCTGTAGCTTTGTGATGTTTCACCAACAGTCCATATGATTTCCCTTAATTAAGTGCTTTCAGACTGAGGTGAATTGGTTGATTAGCTTAATTAGATTGTGTGGTGGTGTAATGAAATGGGTGGTGGGCTCGGGTGGGGCCTGGGGATCCACGGAACTGGGGGACTTTCCTCTCAGGGAATTCCGGAAAAGCAGGCGGCATTGATGGCCAGTAGCAGGGGCTTAACCTGCTCTTTCCTATGCAGTCACGTTCCCAGCGGAGTGGCCGTCGGAGTCACTGCTGATTTCGGAGGCTCAGTTTCTCACTTGATGAGCTCTCTTTTGGTGCTTTTGAGATTGTTCCCAATTATCTTAGGCAATGGATTCAGATACAGATGCTTCTGTACAGTAATAAAATGCATACATGAGGATGACAAACAAGGATTCCCCTCTCTGTCTTTCCCATTGTTTCCTGTTTCTTTGGCTTTAAACAGAACCTGCATTGGGGTGGATATGCCACTAGATGGCAGCATGTTTAAACAGAAGTTTGCTCATTCTGTCAATATCCAAACGCTATGCTTTTTTTTTTTTACTTGGTTTATCAGAAATGGTCTATTCCATTGCCGTTTCCTCCTGTAGCCTTAACACATGCCTTCACACCACGAGGGCTCTGAATCATTTCCTTTTCACAGAACATGTTGCCCTGTGTTACTTCCTGCCAGCACCAAAAACAACCAAGCCCTGAGTTGTCATGATCTTATTCTCGCTGTGCGCAGCGCTGAACGGTTTATGAGCAACGACAAGGTCTGTAAGCTGTGAGTTTCTGGTAGCTTTCCCTCAGTAGTATCGCCTTTACCATCTGAGGAGACTTAGCAGTACACCCCCATCGTGTGACGTGGCAGGAACAGATAAGGTCACTGCCTTAACTGCTCACCATCTCAGACTAAAATTGTTCCCCCCGAAAGGAAGATTGCACTGGATCAGGGACAGTGTTACGCCTTGAGTCTGGAAACACACTCTCACACTCTAATCAGTATTTACGGACGAAAGCTTATCTGCGCAGCCTGCGCTTGTAACATTTGTTTTTGGCACCAGTTCGGTAACAAAGTCACCTTATTCAAAGTCATTCTGCGTGATAAGTTACAACATACCAGCTCCTATCCTGGTGCCTCGTTGCCCCCTCCCCAGCCATAAAGGGGATAAGCGATGGGTGAATGGCTGCGCCCAGACTTCTAACCTGCCAGTCCTGACTCCCATTGGTTGACGAGTTGAAGTCACGCTGAGCTGGGCGTGGTGTCCACTGCGGCTCCTCCTGCTCTGCTGGAGACATAAGTTCCAGTGTCTCTGAGACAACACCTGAACTCCTCACCTGCCCAGCCAGTGTTGTAGGTATGCTCTCACCCTGTGACCTTGATCTCTGTTGGTGCCCTGAGGTCACTTCAGGGTCACACTCACCCTGTGACCTTGATCTCTGTTGGATATGGTGAAGCAGAGTATTGTCCCCCACCAGTCAGAAGGC
This sequence comes from Mormyrus proboscirostris, assembly GCA_026779585.1. Classification (NCBI taxonomy): domain Eukaryota; kingdom Metazoa; phylum Chordata; class Actinopteri; order Osteoglossiformes; family Mormyridae; genus Mormyrus; species Mormyrus proboscirostris. Next base: position 210,158 of record JAODKF010000068.1, on the reverse strand, counting down.
CTGTACTGAACATAATGAGGTTTCTGAGAATGGGGGGGCCTTCTGGCAGGATATAACCCCCCCCCCCCATGATCCGCGTGTCCTGCGTGCCGTGTGTGATGTCCATCAGGGCCTTGGGAAGTGTTAACCCATTTTTAAAAGCAGGGGTGAGGGGGGGCGGAATTGTGAGCAGGTACCACAGATAACGGGTCAGTACCGGCAGACTTCCTGCAATCCTGAAGGACCTTGTGCCTTTATTTAGACACTAAGAATACCCCCCTGACCCTGAGCAGAAAGGGGAGCGTGGCAAGGTGAGGGTGACCCCCCTCTCCCCACCGCTGGTTTTCTGTGAGCGTGTGTGTGTGCATGTGTGTGTGTGCGCTTGCGTGTTTAACCCTCAATCCCATAATCCACCTCAGAGCGAGGGCAAAGCTAATGGGCTTTCCTCAGAGAAAACAAAAGGGACCCGTGAGAACAAGACTTTGCGAGACTTCATCTCGCCTCAGAGACTCAGAGGAGTGTCAGAACATTGTAGAACATGAATAAAGGTTTCAAAAAAGACAATAACAAACGTAGCAGATTCCTCGCTGAGAAGCATGTCACGCTGTGTCGGGTGTCCTGACAGTCCCTCGTCATCACGGCAGTCTTCTCCATAAGGCAGCAAGAACGCCACATGATACTGGCCCCCTTTCCGGTAACTTAATTCTCGTCAGTCAGCACTTTTCCTGTGCGGCAAGCTTGTGTCAGGAGGGACACAGAGGCCCCGTTGCTATCTAGGCCACCGTAACTACAGGGCATCCTGCCATGGTGCTCTCTTACCAACCAGACAGGAAGGCACTTCGATTTTTACCATGTTTCTGGACATTGCAGATTATTTCTGCAAATGAGGAAGTGGTTTCATTAAGAGGCCCAGCGTTCAAGGGTCAGGCCTTAAATGCCATCATAGACTTATTTCTGCCCATTTCATATTCTGTATACAGCAGAATAGCGTGACAGCTTGGGAAACTGAGTCAGCTGGCTGTGGGTCGATATACGAGGCCCTGGTCGCTTCTCAGAAGCTGTGGTCAGCGCTTCTCCCTGCGTCAGTCACGCAGACGGCGTCTGTGGGAGCATGGCTGTGCAGGGGACCCTGTCAGCGAGGCCCTGGTCGCTCGTCTGAAAAAAAAAAGTGTTTGAAAAGCCAGAATGCAATAAAGGGCCGGTATCTTAAGAACATCACCAGGATTAGTGTTCCACACACACACACACATATTTATCTTCTCGGTGAAACTTTCTGAAGGATTACTTCATGAATACGCCCATCCATGAACGGAAAGTTATTTGGATGACCTATTCTGAAATTTGGGTTAGAGCAAGTCATGGCATTAATATAACAGCCTGTGGATCACTCCTCAAACTGGGACCTTTGTTAGCAATCTTTCACTGGTGTGTGCATGTTGTGCGTGCTTGTGTATGTGGGGGGGGGGAAGGTGCAGCAGTGAGGGTTTCTCATTAAGCTTAAAAACAAACGGCAAGTATTTAATTAGGAAAACAGGCAGATCACAGATTACTTCTGTACCAATGAGTCTCCTGTATGTCCAGTCATATTCCTCTCTCATTACTCGTTCACAGAAATTTAACTAGTAAACCCAGTCTCTAGCAGAAGACTCTTACTTCAGTATTTGCTACTGAGGGCAGTGTTCACCCTGCAGGTTACGTCATTAGGATGCTATTCATCCTGCAGGTCACTGTCACAGATGACACTAGGGGGATGCTGTTCATTGTGCAGGTCATGCCTTAGGACACTGTTCACTGCACAGGTCATATTATCAGGATGCTGTTCACCACACAGGTTATAACATCAGGATGCTGTTCACCAAATAGGTTATACCTTCAGGATGCTGTTCACCGAATAACTTATACCATCAGGATGCTGTTCACCGAATAGGTTATACCATCAGGATGCTGTTCACCGAACAGGTTATACCATCAGGATGCTGTTCACCGAATAGGTTATACCATCAGGATGCTGTTCACCGAATAGCTTATACCATCAGGATGCTGTTTACCGAATAACTTATACCATCAGGATGCTGTTCATCGAATAGGTTATACCATCAGGATGCTGTTCACCGTACAGGTTATACCATCAGGATGCTGTTCACCATACAGGTTATACCATCAGGATGCTGTTCACCGTACAGGTTATACCATCAGGATGCTGTTCACCGTACAGGTTATACCATCAGGATGCTGTTCACCGAATAGGTTATACCATCAGGATGCTGTTCACCGTACAGGTTATACCATCAGGATGCTGTTCACCGAATAGGTTATACCATCAGAATGCTGTTCACCGAATAGCTTATACCATCAGGATGCTGTTCACCGAATAGCTTATACCATCAGGATGCTGTTCATCGAATAGGTTATACCATCAGGATGCTGTTCACCGTACAGGTTATACCATCAGGATGCTGTTCACCATACAGGTTATACCATCAGGATGCTGTTCACCGAATAGGTTATACCATCAGGATGCTGTTCACCGTACAGGTTATGCCTTCTGGATGCTGTTCCCCCTGCAGGTGAATATTATGTATTTTGTATTTGAAAATGGCTTTTTGATATCAGAATGTTGGTTCAGTTCAGTGAATAGCGTAGTACTTTGGAAGTAGCAACATTCTCATAATGTTAGGACCCTTTTCTGTATTGTATGTAGTAATAAGTAAAACATAACTTTGAAACCAATGGAGAATGGATATTTCAGTTAGTCACTGACAGGTCTAACCCAATGCAAACCAACCTCTGAATGACATATTAATCCCCTTTCATCTTTTTACTTTATGAGTTAAGATTGGTTCTACCCAGTCAGTGATTAACAGAACACACTCCTACCTTTTTGGATACTAATTTTCTGTGTTGGATAAACAATATTACAGGCTGAGCAGTCCGCTAGCAAGGAGATGGAAATAATCTGCGTTTATGACCATGAATAACAAAAGATTAATATACCATTCACAAAGAAGTTTTCATTAAACTAATGAGGATTAATACCCACTGTGTTCTGTAAATCAAAGTTGACATGCATATAGTTAATGGATGTCCTAAAAAGATCATACTTTTCAGTTCAGTTCCAGATTTGTAAGGCGTTTTACAATAGGTATTCACTTAAAGATGGGCATATCATAGAGTATTTCCCCATCCTAGTCAGGCTCTACATGCTTCAACAGCCATTGAGAACTTGGCTGTGATGTATTGTGTGAGAAATTAATTCCTTATGTGAACAAAAATGGCAACTGTACTCCCTGTTAGTGTGTCAAAGGACCTCTATCACCGTGATTCAGTGTCTCAGCTTTGCTGTTATGATGTACGTTACATCCGTGAACATGTGTTCATACAACAGGACCAAACAAAATACTAATGAACTAAGAAATAAAAAACAACAAATACAGAAGAATGGCATTAAAATATAGTCTGTTATATTAATGACATTTACAATAAGCCTGCGATGGCTGTCTCAGAAGAGGGACGTGTTTGAAGGGAGATTCTGGAATCTGCACATAAAGAAAAATGTGCTTTTCCCCGTCAAAATCCAAAGGCACTGCTGGAGAAGACTCGCCGATTAAAGAGGTGACAGAAATGAACTTTAACCCTGAGAGGAAACTGGGTGAAAGATTGATTTTCAACGGGTGACTCATTTTGTTCGGAACGTGTTACACATTCACGAGCCTCATTATGCGTGTGACTGAACGGGGATCGATATTCTCATAAAACAAGGGGTCCAGACAAACCACTCTGATGCCTGTCAGCTTGGAAGATGACTAACCAGTCTGACTAACTGCTCATTCTAATCAACCAAGGCTGTTGGCTAAACTGGGCTCCAGCCTTACAATTAAATAAATCGCTTTCATGAATACTGATATAAACCCCACATCTATAAAATATCATATCGCTGATAATATGCAATTAAAACACTGATCTGGTCACATATGGTTGATTGAAGCAGTCCATCTGATCGGCTATACCATTCTGCAGTGCAAGAGCGCTGCATTTTATAAGCATGAATAATGGTCTACAGCAAATGAGTCAGACGTCACAAAGAGATGATCAGTCCAGAATTTAGCTGCATTTTTAATAAGAAAGCGGCAAACAGAATGGCAATGAAGCCCCTTTAAGGGCCAAACAGGGAACCAGCCCTCATTACTGACTAAAGCACAATCTCTGATCAAGCAGGGGGCCATTGCTCTGAGCGGACAGCTCAGGCCCTTCGTATTAGGCGAGACCCTGCTACCTCACCATGACCTGCTAGAGGCAGAAAAGCAGACCTGCCTCATGCGCAAATTATGGATTGCAGATAGACGATTTCGAGTCGGACTTTAACGAGGACAAGGAGGCAGTTTGCATGGGTCTTGAAGGCTGCTGTGAGCAGGTCACCAGAGCAGCTTGATGTTCTGCTATAATTCTCGATCAGTTTTTCTCAACCTGGTCCTCAGACCCGGGGACCCCCAAACGGTCTACATTTTTGCTCCCTCCCAGCTCCAGGGAGAATAAACATAGACTGTCTGCGGGTCCCCGAGGACCATGCTGGGAAAACACTGCGTAGACGTACCTCTGCTCCCTGCAGGCCGTAAACACGCTTGATAAAGCCAGGGTACTGCATGCATGCATACTGTTATTACTGGGTTATGTATCTTTGCAAAGGTGTATGTTTCAAAATGGCCAGTACTCTATGTTCACGCTCACATCCCAAAAAAAGGCGGGGTAGTGTGATGGTCCGGGGGCAGGGCAAAGTGTCCGTCATTAGTTATGCACAGTGCTGTAAATTGTGGGATCTGCGAGTTTGGGGACAAATTCACAAGGAGTCAGAGGTCATCTGCTTAATTTATAAAAACTGGAGATGGTAGGATTCACCCATTTATATCAGTGCACCAGCATAAGTGTTCGCACCTGAAAAAGTGTGCACCGGACACAATTCAAGTTGAGTTCCTAACAATGCATCTCAGTGATGTAGATGTGTGTCGTGTCCCCTCAGGAATGGAGATGTGCATTGCATCACCTCAGGGATAGAGGGATGGAGATGTCCATTACATCACCTCAGGGTTCCTCTTTTGTGGTTGTGGGTTTGAGGCTGGCCAGAGGCCTTAATGATCAGTTTGATTTGATTGTCCTCACCTGCCACCTTGTTAGTCATTGTGATCAGTGTATTTAAGTGCCTGCCTTTGTTCTATTTGTTGGTCAGTCATTGTTAATGTTACTCTGTGCTACTCTGCCTGGGTTCCTTTGTAGGTTTTGTCATAGTCCTGTTTGTTAATGTTACTCTGTGCTACTCTGCCTGGGTTCCTTTGTAGGTTTTGTCATAGTCCTGTTTGTAGTGTTTTCCCCTCTTTGGTTCTGATGCCTTGTGGTCCCTTTTATTTTGTGGTTTCCCTGTATGTCCTGTTTTTGTTTAATAAACCCCTGTTGCCTCTTGGAACCTTAAGTAGATTGTCACCTTTTTTTTCCTGCAAACACCACGCCCTGAGTCCGTAACAAAAAGTTTTGGCACAAGGTGTTATTTATTAAACTGAAGCCCTCAAATACAAGTGATGTGTGTGTGTGTGTGTGTGTGTGTGGGTGTGTGTGTGCGTGTGACCCCAATCGAAGGCCGCTTCACCTCCTCTGGCCCATTTGGTAACAGGACGGACCTCTGTCTGCTGTGTGTGTGTGTGTGTGTGTGTGTGACCCCAATCGAAGGCCGCTTCACCTCCTCTGGCCCATTTGGTAACACGAC
>JAODKF010000068.1:150364-186342 GCA_026779585.1 Mormyrus proboscirostris | reverse complement strand
CCCCCAGATGAAGGGTATGGGCAAGATAGGACCCCCCCCCCCCTCCCTCAATGAAGGATGGGGGTGAGATGCCCCCGGATGAAGGATGTTGGTCCCCTTCAGATGACAACTCCCATGAGCCAGTTGAGGAGTGAAGGAAGAACACCATAGTTTATCATCATACATCCATCATCCACCTAGCAGTCAGTCACCCAGTACAGGGTTACGGCCTGACTGTCCTAATTCTACGCATGCCGTTTGATTCCATTGTGTCCTTCACAGCATCCTCCTGGATGAGGAAGGCCACATCAAGATAACCGGTGAGTCTAAGAAGATCTGCCCCCATCTGCCATGGGGGTTGGGGTCCCCTCTCACCGTGTGCATCCTCCCTTTCAGATTTTGGCCTGAGCAAAGAGGCGATTGACCACGACAAGCGGGCCTACTCCTTTTGTGGGACCATTGAGTACATGGCCCCTGAAGTGGTGAACAGGAGGGGCCACACGCAAAGCGCAGACTGGTGGTCCTTCGGGGTTCTCATGGTACAGGCCAGCTGCTCACCCCGCTGAGATAGATAGCTTAGCGACTGCTCACCCCGCTCAGATACTTAGCTGAGTGGTTATGACTAATATCCATCCGGATGAGGTTTTAAGTGCTCCTTTGATACGTAGCTTATGACTCTCAAGGGAACATCTACACCGAGTAGGTCTCAGTGGTTTATATGGGTCACCATGGTTATGGGTGTTGTGAAGCCAGGCTCGGGAGACCTGAGCTTGCAGATTCAGAAAGTCACCTAATGTCACTGGGATGGGAAGCAAGGCTTTCACAGAGAGTCAGTGAGGCGTGCTGTCCTGTCACACCCCAGCACTGCTGGGGGGAGCGGTGGTTGGGGGGGGGGGGGGCTTTTTAGTCCAGCCAGGATGAGCATGATGAGAGCAGAGGGTGGAGCCACGGGCTTCAGATCTGCGAAAGCAAAGGTGTCCTATCCTCAGGGGCGTTTTAGGTTAACGGACTTGAGTTCATATTTATTATATGAGAGGGACAGTAGGAAAGGGAGTTTGATATAAATAAATACAAGCAGTACTGTGGGAGTCCCGGGCTCTGTTTTGAGTCTGATTTGTCTGGTACTGTTCACACATCAATTAAATGCCTTACGTAAGGCGCCCTGAGGGAAATGATTTATGTTGGTCGGTTGGTTTTCCTGCTGACTTTCTTTGGGTGACCTACGTGACAAAGCCGGGGGGTGTGGGGCTGGGGGGTTTGCGTGACAAATGGCATCTCTCTGTTTCAGTTCGAAATGCTGACAGGGTCGCTGCCTTTCCAAGGGAAAGATCGCAAGGAGACGATGGCGCTCATCCTGAAGTGAGTGGGTAGGAAGGCAAAGAAGTAGCAAGGGCCATATCGTAATAACTGTAATAAAGAAGTAGCAAGGGCCATACCGTAATAACTGTAATACACTCACCCCACGCCAGGGTTGTGCATTAATACAAATTATTTCTCATTTTTGTTTCAGAGCTAAACTTGGAATGCCTCAGTTTTTAAGCCCAGAAGTACAAAGTTTGCTACGGGCCCTTTTCAAAAGAAATCCCACCAACAGGCTCGGTGTGTAGCCCACGTGACACTGACATGCTATTCCTGCTCTGTGAAAATGGGTGTTAACAGCTGTTAACTGTATTTCTAAATTAAATGAAGTGATTAAGGCAGTACAGGGATGAAAGTGGACATGTTGGAAATAAGGGAGACGTGGTTAAGCAGTGTTTTCAATAGATGTAGCATGCATGTGTGTGTGTGTGTGTGTCTGTCTGTGCGTGTGTCTGTATGTGTCTGTCTGTGCGTGTGTCTGTATGTGTGTCTGTGTCTGTCTGCATGTGCGTGTGTGTCTGCATGTGTCTGCATTTCTGTGTGTGTCTGTGTGTCTGCATGTGCGTGTGTGTCTGCATGTGTCTACATTTCTCTGTGTTTGTGTGTCTATCTGCTTGTATGTGTGTGTCTGCTTGTGTGTGTCTGTGTGCCTGTTTCTGTATGTGGGCGGGGTTATATTAACCCTCGGCAGGTCAGCTCCACCCACCATGTGCGTGTGATTTCCCGAAAGGAGCGGGATCTGACGGTGTGGAGGAGATTAAGAGGCACCCATTCTTCACCTCAATTGACTGGAATGTGAGTATGGAGCGGAGCCCCCCTGCGATGCGGCACAGGGGGCGTGGCCTAACTGCCAGCCACCCGACAGGGATTTCACATGCATTTTAGATACACAAGGATAAATATGTAAGAAAAAATGTTTCAATATTAAGAATTTAATTTAGAATCTGTTAGATACACAGATGTCCAGTAAGTGTTCTTTATGCACATTGGGAAGGAATGTGAGCTTGTATTTATCTGTTTGTTTTTGGGGGTGGTGGGGGCAGAAACTGTACAGGAAGGAAGTAAAGCCTCCTTTCAAGCCGGCGGTGGGACGGCCAGAGGACACCTTCCACTTTGACCCAGAGTTCACTTCCCGCACGCCTACGGGTAAGCCCCGCCCCCCCACTGTGGCGCCTCCCACTCATGCCCGTTCAGAGACTGAGGTGAGTTCTCATCTCGAGTTCACAAAGAGCAGCAGTTTGTTTACTTACATTTCTAAACTGGGACATGGCCTTTAGGGACAGATTCAAAAGAAATTGCTCTGCTCAGGAATTAAATGGTAGTGTGTACAACAGAGGTGCCCAACTCCAGTCCTGGAGGGCCAGAGCCCTGTGTAGCTTAGTTCTTTCCCTGTTCCACCACCGGCCCCCCAGGACTGGAGTTGGGCACCCCTGGTGTACAAGATTTCATTTAGGTAAAGACCTGAGAAACACTAAGGGGTTTTCAAAATGTAATCACATTATATAAGCTGCAGTTTTATGTCATTTAATGCCTTATTTGTCCTTACACATGATTTCATTCAGGATTAGCAGTTAATCTCAAAACTGCACCACAGGTTCTGGATCCATGTATTAATATGTCCGTTTGCCTTTTTTCATTTTGTACAATATGCATGAATACACCTGTGACAGTAGTAGTCACTGTGAGGCTGCAAAAAGTCACAGATTAAAGTCTTTTTGTGTTCTCGACTCTTTTTTTCCATGTATTTAAATCTGCTGCTTCCCATTTTATAGGGAGTTGTAAAATGATTCAACTGTGGAGTCATGAATATATTTATGCAGAAAGCTGGTAGGGGGAGTGTTTTATGGAAAGGTACAGAATGAGGTAGGTGTCCTTTGTGCGGGCATCACACACATGGTTAGTGTTGCATTGGTGCGAGATTACAGCACCTAGTTATTAATGGCCTGTCTATTTAAAACAACATGAAATTGGCAGCTCATCGGCAGTAATGCGATGCTAGCAATGCAGCTGATGCTGCAGCCGTCTGTCCCTCAGGTCCTGCACCCCCCGCCTGCACCTGCACCCGGGCGCCGCTTGCGTCAAACCATCAATACAAATCGGCCTGCTTCATGTACAGGAATGCCTTATTCATACTGATCCTCCATTTGGTGCATTTTAATGCGAATCTGGTTCCTGGTGGTCTGGGTGCGAGAGGAAGCCGCGAGGGTAGAAGCGATGTCCAGGGAGCTGGGATTCTGCTCCCCTGTCGGTCTTCACTAGCTTGTCATTGTTTTTATTAATATAAAGCTAATGTCAAATAGTAGCGTTTAATTCCACATGTTTACTAAGCAGTAAACACGTACCCGAGTGTGATCGAACAGACAGCAGTGACATGAGTGTCGTTCCCAAAACATTTGCCCAGCATGAGAGGCATGCCTGAGCAGACAGTTTAGGATTAATGCTGCACAGACAGCTCTCTGAGAAGAGCCTCACAGTCATGGGGTGGTAGAGCACTGCCGTTCCCCACAGAAGCCACCAGATGGCAGCATGCTAAGTGTCCGCTCTCATGTCGCAGACTCACCGGGCGTGCCACCCAGCGCCAACGCGCACCAACTCTTCCGCGGATTCAGCTTTGTCGCTTCCAACATGAGCCAGGAGCCCTCGCAGACTGAGCAGAGTGTCAACACTGTCAACCCAATAGTGCAGGTAGGCAACACCTCCTAAGCCGCTTGGCTGATCTGTCTTACTATTCACACATATACCCTCCTCACACATATACCCTCCTCACACATATACCCTTCAAATCTCAGACACTTTCAGGGGGTATTAGACCGGTGTCTGTCCCACTGCAGGCTCAGAAATCTAACCACCCCCCCACCATAAGATTACAATGCGCCGGGAGAGGGGGGGTATGTCTGCTGAGGGAGCTGTGACATACGGCGGGCCTCTGCACGACGGAGGGGCTCCGGCTCCACTTCCGGGCGCTCTTCCTGTTCCGCTCTTCCTCTGTGCTGGACGCATGAAATCAGGGTGACGCCACGCCCCAAGCAGGCCTGAGGCAGAGCATGGCTTCATGCAAATCGGGGTGACGCCACGGCCCCAGGAGGCCTGATCCAGACCGTGGCTTCATGCAAATCGGGGTGACACCGACCGCAAATGCTAACGGGCATCGATTTAAGCAGCAGTGTCACCCAGCACCATCCCCCTGAGGCCGAGGCGGGAGCCAGGCCGTCTCTCTGCTACTAAAAGACAAAGGCGGCAGCGTGTGCACTCTACTCCCTCTTCACACACGGCTGCAAACCCACCCACGATTCTAACATCATCATTAAGCGTGCAGACGATACAAGTGTGATTGGTCTGGTCGCAAACGACAATGAGTCAGCCTACAGGGAAGAGGTCGAGAACCTGGAGCTCTGGAGACAGGACAACAACCTCGCCCTGAACTCAAAAAAGACGAAAGAAATGATCCTGGACTTCAGGAGACAGAAGCACGGGGGCCACCACCGCATCAGCATCGGTGGTGAGAAGGTGGAGGTGGTTCAGAGCTTTCGATTCCTCGGGGTTCAGATCAGCTGTGACCTGTCATGGACCACAAACACTTCAGCCTTTTGACGGCGGAGCCGGAAGAAAGCACAACTTCCACAGCAGCTCCTGGCGAACTTCTACAGGTGCACCACAGAGTCACTGCGTGGTACTCTGGAAGCACCTAGGAGAACAGGAAGACCCTGCAGCGCATCATTAAGACAGCCCAGCGGATCACTGGCACCCAGCTTCCATCACTGGAAGAAATCCACTGCACCTGGTGCAGCCGCAGAGCTGGAAAAATAATCAAGGACCCAACTCACCCTGGACGCAGACTCTTTACACCTCTCCCATCTGGTAGATGCTACAGAACCCTGTATGCTCTCACAACCCAGCTGAGGAACACACTTCTGAACTCACTGATCTCGAACATTTTGAAGTAATGTGCCACATGTGCAATTTCCATATTTATGTGCATTAGTCCACTTGAACCTCTGTAAACTTTCTTACAAGCACCTTATTGTTTATATATTTTGTACATATATAGTGACTGTACATACTCTCCCATTCTATTTATGCCTCGAATCTATTTAATTGTAAATATACTGTGCATCTGCTGGCATGTTCCAAACTAAATCTCATTGTACTTCCAATACAGAGGAAAATAAAGCATCTATCAATCTATCTGTCTATGTACTTACTAGTCCTTTTCCTCTGTATTGTACAATATCATACAGTTACATGTAACAGCATTTTACGTAATGTGCAGAACATCAGAGGGACTCGAGGATATAGCAAAACTGAATGTTTGTAGTCAGGCTGCTCTGAGGCGAATCAGGATTTCTAAGTCTCTGTTGATCCAAACAAGAAAATCACCTCAAAACTGAAACGTATGCTGAATTAGCTATTCAGCTAACTGCCACTTCTAATGGGCTTTGCTTTTCTCTTTGTCGAATAGTTTATTTTAACTTCTTTCCATTTTTTTTTCTTTGCAGCAATTACATGGAAACAACATCCATTTCACTGACGGTTATGAGATAAAGGAGGACGTTGGTGTGGGGGCGTACGCCGTCTGCAAACGCTGCATCCATAAAATCACCAGTGTGGAGTATGCCGTGAAAGTGCGTCTTTCCTCAGAAGTGACTAACAGCGTGTAATTATAAAGTAGGAGTTTCTGTTCCACGAGAAAAAAAATGCAAAACTACATTTTTAATTGGCCTGAAATCATTCCTATGGCTAATTGTCTGTAGAAGTTTGGACTAATTCATGAGTCTGCTGGGAAACCCCGGCCCATTGATGGGCTTCTTCTTGCAGATTATTGACCGTGCCAAGAAGGATCCATCAGAGGAGATCGAGATCCTGCTGAGATATGGGCAGCATCCTAACATCATCACGCTGAAAGATGTGCGTAAGACGCTCGACGGCTAGCCAACTGCGAGGCAAACGGGGTTTGGGGGTCTTTGAATGAAAGTGCATTCATGGCTGTGTGCCTCCGCGCCTCTTTGGCGGCTCAGGTGTACGACGACGGAAAGTACGTGTACCTGGTGATGGAGCTGATGCGGGGCGGCGAGCTGCTGGACCGGATCCTCCGCCAGAAGTGCTTCTCAGAGCGAGAGGCCAGTGCCGTCCTCTGCACCATCACGAAGACGGTGGAGTACCTCCACTCGCAGGGGGTACGCGCGCGCACAAGGAGCTGGGAGGCACAGGGGCACCTTCCGGAAGCCAGGCCTCATCTTTTATACATTGTTTGTGACCCTGAAGGTCGTCCATCGAGATTTAAAGCCCAGCAACATCCTCTACGTGGATGAGATTGGAGACCCGGAGTCAATCCGGATCAGCGACTTTGGCTTCGCCAAGCAGCTGCGGGCGGAGAACGGGCTTCTGATGACGCCTTGCTACACCGCCAACTTCGTAGCGCCAGAGGTGTGAAGGCGTCTCGGAATCTCTGCTATGGACGTCCAAAACAAGTCAGCAAATAGCTAGAAATGCTAGAAATGCCATGCGTGCTTTTTAACGCTCCTTCCACGGCTCATTCTGTAGCCTACGGTTTATCCTCCTGCTCTGTGCTCTGTCTCAATTACATGGTTTTGTAGATAAGTTAAGCAAACATAAGGCACCTTCTGAAGTCAGAGGAAACATACAAACGAAGGTGCTTGTAACGGCAGCACAAAGACGCGACAGTCTGAAAGAGGGAAGAAGCCAAACGGAAGCTTAACCTACTCACAAAAGCCGTTCGTTTACGCTTTCACTGGCTTTGGCTGTGTTGTTCCCTCACTCTTTCACACTCTGACAGTTTGGGGTGCTTTAGTGAACTCTTAAGATATGTCAAGGTTTCTAGATGCAAGATTATATAAGAATGAGAGCAGGGTAGCCATCTCTCCATCCGGTGGGGCCGGCATGCTGGTTTACGTAACTTTCCCTCCCATTATGGCAGAAACCTGTACCCTGTCGGATTATCATCTTTCTGCTTATCGGTTCACGGTCGTTGTTGGTTGGGTCAGATCCCGCACAGCTCCATCCCTGCGCAGCCTGAGCGGTGCCGCCTTTCCCACAGTACGTCTCCTCTGCCGCAGGTGCTGAAGAGGCAGGGATATGATGCGGCCTGTGACATATGGAGCCTGGGCATACTGCTGTACACCATGTTAGCCGGGTGAGTCATCACACAGGCCTTCGCTGGAAACACCTGTAATTGCATTTCTCCTTCCTTTTCTTCCTCCAAACCTGAACTAAAGACATTTCTCTTCCATGTACATTTCTCTACTGTCTCTTCCTGAGCACTGATTTTTTTCTCCCTCCTGTAAAGCGACCTTGAGATTATGAAAGGTGCTATATAAATGTAACATTATTATTATTATTATATTGTGACTACAGCTTACTACACCACAAAACAAGCTCAGACTCTACAGCCCACTGCTAAGTGATCATGTTGCTCTCTGTGATGTTTACAGGTCTATTATTCTATCACCTGTCTGCAGATAAGTCATATTTCATAGTGGTTACGGGAGCTATGTCAGTCTATACCACATTTGTTTTCTGCGAGATGATACTCATAGGTAGAGTCTAGACAGCTGGCGAACAAACACTCCGGATCATGTAAGTGCTGTGGAGTAATGCTGGTGTTACTCTCCGGACATGGCTAAACCATGATAGCCCAGACAGACCAGTCTGAGTCTGCGGTGAGTCTTAATTGTCATCTATTTCTGCCACAATGCACTGCAGCAGATCTTCGTGGTCAATTGCTTACTTATGTTCGTAGCCTTTGTCCCAGACGATGACCTGTTTACTCATCCCGAGTTCGCTGTTTAGTTAGCTTCATTCTCATTGGCCCTGGAAAGCCAAGGTGGTCTTGGCTTGGGACAGGTATCAGGAAAAGGCTAAAAAAGGGTCTAATATTAAGGCCCGCGGAGGAGCAATTACAGGGTGAGCCAGACCCAGGTTGGGGTCAATATGGTCTAACTGCAACCCATGCAGGAGTCAAGCAAGCAGGCTGCTTGTGGTTTAAGTCCCCCTGTAATCAAGGTTTGGAGCAAAACAAATCTTTTGTGGCTAAAAGGAAGGCTAACAGGAACCATTTAAAAAAAGAAAACACATGTATACTTTGATTTTGAATTAGCAAACTGACCTGGTAGTGATGTTTGCCTACGACATTATTGCCGGAGCCCAATGGAACAACAGTGTAGATTAAAATGTCATTCGTATGTCATTAATATGGCCTTGAAGGCAAGGGTGCTATGGGTCAGAATTATAGGTCGTGTGACAAGAAACTGGACACACTACCCAGTCCTCACTCACCAAAGTCTTCCGGCGACTGCTGAGGTCACCTGGAACCTGGTAACGAACTGATTTGGTTTGGGTTAGATTAACATGGGTTTCAACTACAAAGAAGTTAATATCGGTGAGCTATATGTGAGCTTTCTGGAGGTCAGGGAATGTCAAGTTAAATCAGCAACATCGCTTCAAATCAGCGACATCGCATGCATGCAGAGGTTCGGACACGATCTGACAGTTCTAACCCCTTCTGACAGTTTCACCCCGTTCGCCAACGGGCCAGACGACACCCCTGAGGAGATCCTGGCACGCATTGGCAGCGGGAAATACGCCCTTTCGGGTGGCAACTGGGACACGGTGTCAGACGCAGCTAAGGTAATGCTTTGTGAGCCCACTCCCAGTGAAATGTCATTGGAAGAAACAGCGTAGTGTCCTAATCACACTGCAAATTGGCACCAGATGTTTATACGTTTATGTGTAATTTATCTTCATTCTTTGAATGATCATTATTTGCTGCTAAAGTGAGCCCGAAGTAGTTTTAAAATATGTACATGAGACCTTACATACAAAACATTGGTGAACCAGAATTTTAAGTACAGTTCAGAAATCAATAAATCAATTTGAGAAATAGTATATAAATGTAAGAAAAAGATGAGGAGATTTAACTTGAAGATGAATCAAGACCTGCATTGGTTCGAAAATGCATGTTATCTCCTGCAGGAGGTATTAACCTGGGTGCTGGGAGCCCTTTGGGGGTCATGATGTAATTCCAGGGTGGTTACAAGAATCTTAAGGAAGAGTCACAAAACCCTGAGGAAGTCATTAGCAGGCTAGCACTTTGGCACTATAGTACCACCTTCTGGACAGGCTATGCGTTCACATAAACGTTGGCACGCTTTTAGGATAATAAGTTTGACTTATCTAAAGAAAACGAGAAACATCAGTATACTGTTGACAGGAAACATTGTTTGATAGCACAAACTAATCAGCCTAAAATAATTTAATGCTCTGAAAAGTACTGAACTCTCAAATTGGCTGGTCTATCCCTGGTCTACTGTTATGGTCTGTTATTATCTACACTAAATAGAAACAGAAAACAACATAGATGGCATGCACTTGCTCCTCTTCTCTGAGAAGGGCAGCTAAATAAAAACTATGATGGAGTGGTTCATTTGTGCAGCTGTTGAATGCCCCAGACCATCCCAGGCAGCAGGGGGCGCTGTGGACACATCACAGAACACACAGACACAATCTGGCACTATCTGGCCCTGCCCACAAAACCTGCAAATCTTTGGGTGGTGGGTGGAAACTGGGACACATGCTGGAAGCCACCCCGCCCCCCTCCCAAATATGTCAAGAACATGAACATGCAAAATGCACACAGCGGCCCCCTCTCTCCCCAGGACATCGTGTCTCAGATGCTCCATGTGGACCCCCACCAGCGGCTGACGGCCCCCCAGGTGCTGAGACACCCCTGGGTGGTGAACCGAGACCAGCTGTCCCAGAGTCAGCTCACCAGACAGGACGCGCAGCTTGTTAAGGTGAGGTGCCTGCCACACACTGTCAGCAGAGTCTGTATCCCACAGCTTAGGGGTTAGGAATGTGGGCTTGCTGTAACTCAAGTGCTTAGCCTGTAGTGTAGAAAACATGCATCTGTACAACAGTGGAAATTATTCTGGATAAAAAGTATTGGGCAAGTAACTTATTATAATCTAAAAATAAATGCAACAATCAGCTTTGGCTAAAATGTTAGTTCTTCATCCATCCATCCATCCATCCATCCTACTGGGTCGCGGAGCCTATCCCGGAAGCAAGGGGCACGAGGCAGGGAACAACTCTGGACAGGGGGCCAGACCATCGCAGGGCACACTCACACACACCTACCTACCTACGGGCAACACGGGGAGAACATGCAAACTCCACACACATGTAACCCAGGCGGAGACTCGAACCCGGGTCCCAGAGGTGTGAGGCAACAGCGCTAACCACTGCACCACCATGTCACCCCTGTTAGTCCTTCAGTGATATATAAATACTTAATGCAGATAAATGACTTGATATACTGCGTCACTGCGCTGATCGAGTTTTCGCTGCACATGCACTTCCCTTCTTCTGTTACTCACTGTCGCCACCTAGTGACAGTTACTGCAAATATACCTGTAAGAGGTGAGTGTCCCCACTGGTCATTCTGTGGTCATTCTGTGTAAATGCTTTTGCTGCCAATGCCTTCTGTTTCCCAGGGAGCGATGGCTGCCACCTACCTGGCCCTGAACCGTACGCCGCAGGCCCCCAAGCTGGAACCCGTGCTGTCCTCCAGTCTGGCCCAGAGGAGGGGCATGAAGAGGCTCACGTCAACACGCTTGTAGGCCTGCCCTCAGCTCGCCATCGCTCTGGACGTCAGGCCTCGTGAGTCTGGGGCCCATTCGGTGTCTTCTGCTGCGTTCAAGATAGACAAGGAACCCGCAAAAAAACACATCATAATAAAGTGAAGCATCCTTTGTGGGTCAGGGTGCAGGACACAGCATCCTACTGAAGCTTCTGAGGGACATATTTCACCAATAACTGTAAGAACAGCCCTCATCCCCAGTCACACTGAAGAATATGTAGCATTTACTAAAAGTAATATATCTGTGTGGCCCCCTAGTGGAGCAATGAGGGTATGACCAGCAACACTGGAGTGCGTCATGATTGTCGTGAAACCGGGTGCAGAGGAGACTGTCTGAGGAACACGCGTGTGCTGTGTGTGTTGCAGGTAAAGCCACAACACGTCTCATTTATATGGTCCTAAGGAGCCTTAGGATTCTACGGTCCCTTTTGATATAACCTGCGGTATATGCTGCGTATGACAACAAATCACAAGTCCTTTTTAATTAAAGCTAATCGAAGTAACATTATAATGAGTATACAGCAGCGCTTCTCATCCCGGTCATTGGGCAACACCCCATTGGCCTGCACTTCTCCTCCATCCCATCTGTCACAAAAACATGAACCGTCTGGGTCCCTGAGGGTCAGCTTGAGAAGCAGCGACGTATAGAGTATAGTGAACAGTTACCACATTAACTACTGAAATAAACGCAAAAACGTTTTGCAAAACGTGTCAAGCACAGAAAGTCAGCGTCAGGCAGCGTTCCGGAACAGTCTGCATTAGGAAAGGGACGGTCTCCAAATTCTTCTCTTGCAGTTACTTTAAGGCAGAAATATCTAGGGTGGTAAGTGACACGGTTTAGTTTGTTTGTCTGGTTAGGAAGGCAGGCCCTTGTATGTTTGTAAGCAGATAGTCTTCATGGATGTACAGTGTATATACACGTTCTTTGGTTTTGCGTTTCGTCTCGATGAAGTGCACTTTGACGGGTGATGTCGCCTGTTTTTCGGTTTTGCTGCACGTGCCCTGACAGCATATCCTGTCACCTTGGCCACAGGGGCAGAGATGTCAAGTCATCAAGTTTCTTCTCTCCCCTGTCAGTATAGAAATTGACATTTTTTAAAAAAAAAAACTTATTTAAAAGGCACTAAGTGTTTTTCTTTTACCAAGGGAGAATGTATCCTTTTGAAAAAGGAATTCACCATAGGTCAATTTAATTGTAAATCTAATTGCCCCATAACTTACACACAGAGCCCTGAAACTGTTTTCAGTGTGACACGAATGATTTAGTAAGCCTGTGGAATGTCGAGGGGTGCTGCGTGGTGTTTTTTTTTCGTTTTTTTTTTTAAAGAAAGTGACCTTCCACCTCCATTGACTGATCTAACCCAACCCTTCAAACCTAACAGGTTAGGGGGGAACAGAAAAAATAAAGAAATTAAATAAGAAAATGCTAGAAGATGTGGTAATATTGACAAATGTACCATTTTGTGCATGTAAGTTTATGAACAAATGCACATAGATTTGTAATGTTTCAGAGAAACATTTCAGAGAAAAATTGTGATTATTACAGAGGATACTGAGTTTCAATTCAAAAAGCATGTACGTCCAAAGCTGTCTATCCAGGAGTAGTTTCAGGAAACACTTTTGTATTGATCTTATTTATTAAAATAAATTTTATTTTTTAAATGAAGCAACATAACCATGGTGAAAACCAACTGAAAACCAGCAACCCAAACGCCTGTGACAAGCTGTGCATCTGCTGTGATCTTTCACTGTTTCTCTTCTCTGACAGGAATTTCTTTCGTACATCTCAGTCCTTATAGACGGCTCGTGTTTGACGACTGTGCAGTTGAACTCTCGTTGTTGTGTTTGTCCAAGGACTTTGTGCATGGGATTAGATTATCTGGGACACTAAGCAGCGCCAGACTTTTTCACCTCTGCAGTATTGTCCGGTCAATTTACCAGTTTAAGGATCGCCACATTGGTCCCAGATACCATGACGCATTCTAAATGATAAAACATTACTGGTTGATTATTGTTGACATAAGTCAATGGAGTCACATGGGTTGAGGTGTGTTAAAGCCTTAAAAGTTTCCACTTGAAGTCTGTAAAGCTTTATAAATGCACTTGCAATAAGGATGTCCAAAAAGATGTCTATTCCTCCCAAAAAGGAGCTTGAAAACAATGTTTGTTCCTCCTAAAAACGATGTCCCAAGCAATGTCTGCTGCACACAGCTCATATGAGTCAATATTTTGCTGTATTTAGTCACGTTTGTCATCCTGTAGTTTTAACGGATCTGCATCTATGTAGTGGTGTAAGAAACATTGCTCCTTTTCACCGAGTCTCACAAACTCCACAATTTTATATAAAAAACGAATGTCTGACATTAATAGGAGCTCAGATACAACACAGCACTGTGAAAATCAGAGCAGAGATTTTTCTATTTTTCGAATGCAGAAGACCTAGTCTGTCCTCCGAGCTGTCACAACAGACCACCTCCAGCAGGGGGCTCCTCGGAGCAGCACTGTGGCTTGTTCGTGGGTGCCACCGTAGGTGTCATGTACCTCTTTGCACGCTGGCCGCGACCTGCTTCTGGGAGTCTGCAAACCACTGCAGAGCAGCATATCCTGACAAGACAGCGCCCTTCCACTGAACACTCGCAGTTCCCTTGACGATGCGAAGCTGTGGCAACGCTCCCCCATCATCCCGGCGTTACGCAGTGCCATTCGTAAAAAGAAATGTTACGTGGTTGTCGGCCTGTAAATGTTGAATCTGCTTTGTACTGGTTTGGCATGCCAAATGCGTTTATAAATAAATAAGTGAATAAAACTGCACAACTTGTGTCCACACAACTGTTACGCTACGCCACGAAATACTTTGTACTTATCACATTTCAGTAGTGGTGTGGATTGCTTGCAATATGGACTGGCGCCATTGTTTATTTATTAGCGATTGTTTGGAAACAATAACATGCGTGGACCTGACAGCTTTAACATGCGAAATGGGGAGTTTAATGATATGGTGATCTGATTAGGGGAGCCCTTGCTTTAATTAAAATGTTTGCAACGTTCTGAGTGGACAACATAAAATACATAGGAAATAAACATCAACGTGACCACCCGGTTTGTTTGAAAAGCAACAGATTAATATAAATTGTGTATGTATAGTTACCATATGGAGTTTTAAAAATTGAAAATAACAGACATATTTGCCAGTAGATTCACAAAACATAAATGACAAATTGTTGGTTAACTGAAGCAGGCATCAGAACCTAATGCCAATCCATGGTTGTTATAATTAATTATTCAACTGGCAAACAATTGGGATGCCAGCGTTTTTAAAATAATTAGATATAGGCCATATTAACTGTAATACGGGGATTGAACGAGGAATTGTGGTTGGATTTTTAGACGTGAGGTACTGAATTTGCCCGTTGGATTTGTAAAAGTAAACTAGATACTTTAGGAAAACTGCTACTTCCCAAAATTCCAGAAAAGGCAATTTGAGGTTGATACCTTGGGAGAGAAACAACTAATGTTAGGATGTCAGCTTTAATATGAAAGCAATGAATGGTAATATAATGTAACGCATAATTCTCACTAAATGTTACTTTATTATTCATAAAACGGATAAGAAGTTCAGCGAGTTTAACCGGAATTAATGTTTTGCTATATGAAAACATTGCCTGTGATTTCATGTTAATAATATACCAAGGCAAACGGATTGTATGTATACTGTTGAAGGAGAGCGCCTTCGATCTATTAAGAAAAGTAGATAAAAGGTCATTTGTGACGGTGGTTCACCACGAGGGATAAAGATTGGTAGGTTTTTAAAGACTTTGCTGGTATATGACGTTTTAAACCTGTTATACCTACAAGTCAGATTAGATATCATATACCCTTCTAGCAATATAATACATCTGGGTCCATCGTATAATTATTATATAAGACAGCTGTTGAAAGTTGTGATTCCCACATTAATCACTAATGTAAGGGTAAGTTACAGCCCCCGGAATAAATGTGCCATATTTCTGTCTAATACTGAACAAAGGCATTTTAAAACCAATTAAATGGCTCCAGCTTGACTGGTTATTAAGAAAAAAATCAGACCGAGCATAATTGACAGGTTCGACATCTTACAAAGCAGTCTGCATTTACTCGGATTGCTGGTGTGTCATGACCCAGTTACAAGCTATTTTAAAATACACCGCATTATACATCGCATTACATAAAAACAAAAGTGATTCGTAATGTGCTATAATCATTCAGTCATCTTAAATAATGGACTGTATCCACATATTAACGTAAAAGAAAACTTTTACAAATATTTTTACAAATATCTCCAGCTCAGTCTGCCGCTGACGTATCGTGCCCAGTGACTTTGACAGTGTCGTAATACCATGATGCTGTCGTCAGTCGCCTTACCTGACGACCTCGCTTGGCTAGGCTAGGCTAACAGGCACAAGTGGCGTCTGTGACTGCCCGAACTGCGATCTTGGCCCTATCTGCGAACGCATGCGCACACTGGTTTACCGTGTAGACTGCTTGATCTGGATACTGGCCGATACGCGAGCGCATGCGCAATGCACTAACTTCCGTAAACGCCTGCTTGATTATGTTTTGACGTTACAAAACGTTAAATATTTGACAGATAATTGGTAATCATTGCTTTACTCAAAACTAAGACAAGCGCAGATAAAATAATGCATTTCTAGGAAAATGTAATGCAGTGGAATGTCTTAGTCTAAGCGAGTGTGTTACAATTTCTGCTCAGAAAATGTTCAAATGGCCGCATACATATTGAATGCCACTAATACGTTAGTTGTTACTATGCTACTATCATAAATAAATGAATCAGTTATTCACCTAAATTAAGTTCAGCTGCAACATTCCCAATAAACAGACTGAAAAGTGGATATTTAAATACTGTCTATAGTGTCTTGTATGCTGTGTGTAAACAATACACTTCCCATATATTTTGTTTTACACCGAGAGTTCATGCTTAAAGGACTCACTGTGACAGGACTGCTTCTTAGAATCTTGGTTCCTCTCACATTTTCTTAACTGTATTTAAGCTGTGGGGAACTGTGGCCCTTCCTAAATGTTCAAGTTCAAGTAAACTTTTTTTTTATTAATTTTTTTATATATATATTGTGGTTATTATGTTTTGAGAAGTCATCAAGATCTCCATAGTGTAAGCAAAACAAAATGATCACCGTGTCAAACTGAAATGGTGCATTATATATAGCTCAGATGTATATAAGGAATGAAACAATAAGAGAAGAAATACTGGAAATGCAAATCTAAGCAATACAAGAACATAATAATATATTAGGTCAGTGTGCAGATAGCATTAGCAGTGGTAAGTTCAAGATCAATTTATCTTCCGGTTGTGTGCAACTCATTTGTTGTGGAAAGTGAAGAATAAGTGAAGAGCAAAAACACTATGAGGGTAGCCAGTACGTGATTTATATATAA
This sequence comes from Mormyrus proboscirostris, assembly GCA_026779585.1. NCBI lineage: Eukaryota > Metazoa > Chordata > Actinopteri > Osteoglossiformes > Mormyridae > Mormyrus > Mormyrus proboscirostris. The sequence continues at coordinate 169,895 of JAODKF010000068.1, read as the reverse complement.
ATCAGTTATTGCAAATAGTGTAAAGTAAAAATTCTCTTGAGAAAAGAAAAAAAAAACTTTTAGAAAAGTGAAAAGCAATAACAAAAATGTACAGTCCTACAGCAGACCGTCCTATTTCATTTGACAGGTTATTCTCCAGTCAAAGTCTTCAATCTCACTAGAACAGACAAAAACAAAGTACACAGTTAACAATGTTACATGCACCATTTAACCTTGCAGGTCTTTTCCTGCAACTCTTGCCTTCTGCCGTATGGACACACCTGTCAGCTGAACAAGAGTACAGATGATGGACTAAACAAAACAAACGAAAATACATTATGAAACACTGTTGTACCAAAATCACGTAAACTATTGTACTGTCATTGTATTTCAATAAAATAACTAATAAGCCATTAAAAGCAAATATAGTACAAGATACATTTATATGGCAACCTTTTGGATCTGTAGGGCAAATCATGAATGAGAAAGACATGAGGAAATATGTTACGGGTCAAAATAATACAAAAAGAACTGGACTGCATTTACATGGCACTCCTACGAGTACTCAAAGCACTTTACAATTCTTGCCTCACATTCTCCCATCCATACCACACATCCATGCCGGAGGCTACCATGCAAGGTGGCAACCAGCACGCCGGGAGCATTTTGGGGTTCAGTGTCTTGCTGAAGGACACTTTGATGGGGTCAGTAAGAACCGGGTCTCGAACCTGCAACCCTCCGGTTACTGAATGATAGCAGTACCTCCTGCACCACCATCACTTCACCTTTGTTATGCGTGTCGGTGTTTCCACTGAATTTCTTTCTGTCCGTGGTGCTCATCTGTCATAAATATCATCATTGACATAAAAAAGAATTTTGGTGAAACTGCATGAAATTAATTGTACTACATCTGGCGATTTAGAAGCTGTGAATCAACTTTTTTGACATGGATACCATAGGGATAGAATATCCTGTATCTGTGTTTAACGTAAATTGATATGCATCCTTTATCCATGTTAAGCTCAGACACTTGAATAGAAAAAAAAAAAAACTTTAACGCACATAACATATATACATGCACAGCAAAACAGAATGTGGGCTAGCTTTAAATAATTATTCACTGCATTTCATCAAGATTTGGTTGTACTGAGATATAGAGACTTATGCAGGGCTAATATAAATAATAATAATTAAAAAAAAGTTAATAATCAACATGTAACCCACTGTAATGTTTAGGCACTTAAGGAATTCTAAAGAAATACATGGCAATTCATTAGTCAAAAGTTTACTCCAAACTCATCAAGATGGCAAAAGACATTTTCAACAATAATAAAAATTTTCACACGGCTGCACAAACACAAACACCAGTACTTCTTTGCAGTACCTTCTATGCAAGAAAACTATACAGATTCAATTATAACACACCTAACTCGATTTCGCACAGTGTGAAACAAGCAGATATAAATTAACATACCTTTGATTGTATAGTTTGGGGATACACGGCGCAGTTCGTCATGTCCCTAGGTAAGAGATCACGACCAATATTATATAAGGGATAGTTTTTCACATTTTTTGGAAAAAAGTCTGACCGCGCACTTTTCTGGCTTTATCCACAACTTAACTGCCACTATAGGGGGCTGGTGTCGCGCATGCGTACGCAGATCGGGCAAGAATCACAGATCGGACAGCCACAGCCAGCAGTCAGTATACAGATCAAATAGTGACGTACACGGAAAACCAGTGTGCGCATGCGTTTATCATATCGGGTCAGGATTGCAGTTCAGGCAGCCACAGCAGCGTCTCCTCTATTCGGTTTGCGATTGCTGCTGTTTAACCTTCACGTTAGATTCGATGGCGGGCACTTTGGTTCGTAAAGCTGTTGACCAGCTAAAAAGCAAGGAGTTCAGGGAGTACTTGATGAGGTACGTGCATCTTGCGTTGGTAAATCTTTAGCTTTGTTGTGCATAATGAAGTTAATAATAAAGTGTCACCCGCGGCTCGCTAACTGGCTAACGAGCTAGCGACGTCATAGATCGGTGCCTGGCGGACAGTGGTCAGGCCGCTGTTATGGTCTCGTCGGTTGACGTGTTTGCGTGAAACCCGAGATGACAGTGCCGACCTTCTGCAGTTTGTCGGTCCCAAGCTCCGCTGCATGATCCTCATTGCGGACATCCTCATTGAATAATAACAATAGTAATAACAATAATAAAGAATATGTTGCTACTTTGTATTTAAAGTGTTTAATAAATTACCCGGGATGCTTGGTTCCTCTCTACATATTATAACGAGGTACAAAATACCAATTTAATATCCATTATATAATATGAAATGCGTGCGCGTTTTATGTAATGTAGGTGAATTTTGCAGTGTTTATTTTGTGAACCGAATCAGAGCCGATGGACCAGATCCCCGGCGCCTTCGGCTGTTAAGTGACAAAATGAACACCGTATTCGTTAAAATGTAATTTATCCATTTAAGAGTCCAACACGCAAACTCCCCTCAGAGGTTGCCTTTAAAGCATATGGAGCTTAAACTGTTTGCTATAAGTAACCATAAAGTCGCTGCTTACATTTTGCTCCCATCATTGCAAAAGTGTTGCTTGTGATTGCAAAATTATAGCACTGCTGGTGATTGCAAAAGTATGCTAATAACCTTTGTTTTTTGCCTGTTGGATGCTGCTCTTTCTGTGATCTAAATGTACCTGTTGGGAAAAACTTCCAACAAAAGCACGGTAAGTCACATATTGTTTTTTTTATTTTAAATATTATTTTATCACTCCTGTGTTGTACACCTTTTCCCACTGGAGCTGTAATCTCAGGTTAATATGATGCCCTGATCCTTTCTGTAAGAGTCCTCTGGGATTTTTTTTAAATGGTTCCTTGACTCCGCTGCATGTTAGATCGACTCTGAGTTTGTGTTTCATTTCAGCACTTCTGGGGTCCAGTGGCAAACTGGGGTCTTCCTATAGCAGCGATCAGTGATATGAAGAAGAGCCCTGAGATTATCAGTGGCCGGATGACCTTCGGTAAGAGGCAGAGGGTCCCCTCTTGTGTGTTTGTGTGTGTCCCTGGGGTCACCCGGGACTCTTGAGAAGGTTTTAAGATTGTTGCTATGAACTGTAGTGGAGACACCTCCCTTTACAATTCTTGCTTGTGGTGTCAGGGCGGGGGCTTCCTCTTCTTCTTTCCAGCTTCTGACACCACTTCTGCCTAACCCCTGCCTTATTTCTGTCTCCCCAGCCCTCACATGCTATTCTCTCCTCTTCATGCGGTTCGCATACAAAGTTCAGCCACGAAACTGGCTCCTGTTCGCCTGTCACCTAACCAACGAGACGGCACAGCTGATCCAAGGAAGTCGGCTTATCAAGTACAAGTAGGTTGACCCTGGGGCCTGTAACCAGCTCACTGTTCATGTGGGGGCCCCCTCAGGACAGCCACACTGTACTCCCACTGCACTGGATACCAGCTGGGCCAGTTTGTTACAGTGAAAGAGCTCACCTCAACTGGCGTTGTGATTGATGTTTCGTGAGCTGAGTTTATCTGCAGCTTTTTGTTGGGTTTTTAACCTCTGCACTCACCCAGAAAGACGTTGAGGACCGCAAGCCCACAATGCCTTGACTTACTCCTGCTGAGCTGGGTAAACCAGTGACCCATTTTACTTGGCTATTGTACAGTGAAGAGTTGAGTCCATAGTTCATGCCCAGTAGAAGTTATTCAGCAGTTCTGAATGATTTTCGGAAGCCTGTTTGGCCTTTAGGGGGAACCAGTATACAGTGAACCAGCTTGTCCTGGCACTGATAGGATTATCCAGATGGGGCAGCTCCTGCAGATGATGCATTATGGGAGTTTCAGGTCGGTCTGTTGTAGTTAGCATAGGATAAATGTCACAATTCCATGGCTAAGAAAAAAATATGGCCCCAGTAATGTTTCTGATAACTGAAGCTGATTTGATGATCATGCTTTCTGTGCTTCTTATGGGATTGGTATCAGCACTATATGTGACTGATCCACGTGCAATACTTACTTATTTAGTTTTTGACAGTCTATAAAAAGATAGCTCCTATTTCTTGTTAAATCGATTTGTACAATCAGTCACATGACAGCTCTTTCCCATTTCGATGTGTTTTTTGTGGCATTCAAGCTGAACGCTAACACTGCCACTCAGTTTTTTTGCCACTCAGTGGGTGTGAGTGCAGTGCCTTTCGCTTACTGTGACGTCAGGTGCATACTCTTTGTAGTAGGAGGAGCATAAGAATATTATATAAGTGTGATGATCTGGAAGTATTTTACGCTTGAAACAAGAACTAGTAGTGCAGGGATTTGCAATCTGTAAAAACAAAGCTTTGAGGCGAAGAAGTAATGTTTAGTGTAAAATCCCACCTAGCATTGTGTGAGACAAAGTGAGTAATATGAAAAATCAGTGGATAATTTGGGCATCATTTTAAGAATTCGCCATTTGCCTTTACTCTCCTAGAAGATATTCAAATAGAGCTGCAAATGCCTCAACCACATGTAGTAATCCAACTTTTCCTGACCAGATGCGTGACTATTAATAATCCCGACTACGTATCTGCGCTGGATATCATCGGCACACATGTCCATTATAGCTGAACAAAACTATACCTAAAAGCTGCCCTGGGGACAAATTGTTTGTCCGATTATAAGCGAAATTCCATTATATGTGAGTCCGCTATATCAGTTTAGCGTTATCTCATTAGTCTTTTGAGGTAGCAGTTTACTTGTTATGAAAGCTAACTTCAGTTAACTGCCCACCACTGTCGTCTGATTTCATGAGGCACTGTCCGGTACGTTGATGGCCATCTCTGGAATTTGAAAACCTCTTCTGCTCTCTACCTGGCTGGTTTTTGTTCGCTCCCAGTGTCTCCTGCTTCACATTTTTCTTGTGTACTGTTGTCTTACAAATTGTGAGCCTGGAAGCTTGCCTCTCAGTGTAGCCTTCTGCCAGCGCAACCAGGATTAAACCATGATTTAACTCCATAAAACTCTGGAGTGGCCTCTTAAGTTTTTCCAGAGCTGTATACCTGATGATTGATATTGCAGGCAACATTTAGTCAACTGTACCTTCCGGTAGAAGAAGGTCCACATATTCAGTGGTGCACATAATTGGTATGCAAGCTGCTATGACAAGAAAAATACCTTTCATTTTGACCCCTGTAGTTAGCATATAAAGATTGAAATACATTATATTTTGTTTATATAGCAGCGCAAATGCACGTAAAATAAGTACGCATTTGCGCTTTTACAAACAATCGGTTGTCGCACGTATTGCGTACCAGTTATACGCACCACTGCACATATTCTCTGCCAGTTTCCTCATCAGTCTCCATTACTGGAAAGTCTTGCTGTATTCATAGATACCCGCTGGATCTGTTTTATTGCTGTCCGCTAGGTGAAATAGTCAAGGTTTCTGTAGGAGTCTTTGAGGAGTATACCTGCCCTTGGCTCTGTTGGTGTGATACCAGCAACCGTTTTATATGACCAGCATAGGAAAAGTCAGCTTTTTTCCCAGTGTTGTCATACCTTAGTGTCTCAGGTGTCTTTTATACGTTTATGTTCTTTATGAATGGTTTTGCTCTTCCTTTTCAGAATGGAGAAGAAGAGTGCCTAGTGTATTTAGGCATGCTTTCTTCAGATGGATGAATGGCTGCAGAATGAAGAAGAGGCATTTATGTGTGTTTGATACCACCTTTGAACAAACATGGTCTCGTGGATGAAATCTGTGCAAACTTGGAAAATATTTCTGTTACAAAAGTACCAAATGGGTGAGGACTAGTGAATCTAACTATTGGCATCCATTAAAGGTTGTTACTGAATCTGTGATCTGTGTTCATTTTTGGGGATGTTTGAGTATTCATCTGTGGATTATAAAATGCATTATTCTTATTTTTAAATGAGCGCTCATGCAGTACACAGACAGGGTCACGAGGCTAAGTTACTGTTCTACAAAAAGTGGACAGAACTACTGATCTGCTGTTATTGTTGGTGCCAGACGTGGAGGTCAAAAACAGCCGTCCTCCTGGGATTTTCACATACTACAATGCCTAGGGTTAACAGAGGATGGTGTGATGGACAAAAAACATCTGGTCAGAGGCATTTTGGTGTCTGAAACCATCTTGGTATTGAGAGAGACGAGAGAGCGAACGGCCAGACTCATTACGGCCATCTTAAAGGTCGCAAGTATAAATGTAGCATATGGACCAAACTGCATAAGACCACGTACTAGTTCCATGAATCTGTGCTTTGAAGAATTCAGGCTGTTCTACAGGCAAAAGGAACTGCTACCAAAGAAAAGGCAGGTAAATCTAAGGACGTGACCACTGTGCATTTTACATGCATGTAGAGAGTGAACACTTCACCTAGATTCTCCAGTATATTGAGTTAAAAAAGCAAAGAACAGTGTTCAATGGGATGTTTGAATATTTTATAGAATTTCTATTTAATTTATATGAAGGTATTATATCTCAGTATTGCTGAGTAATACAGACGTAGAGGAAACACCCCAATTTCTTTCTTAAAATAACGATGAAATATGCATCTTCAGGCTTATTTGGGTTCATATTTTCAGTCAATTCTCCACCTATTGGAACACACATTTTATAAAAATCACTTTGTACTTCTACAGCATTAATATGAAATACAAATATTGATTGAATTTATTGAAAGTAAACTGAACACGTTTTCATGCATCCATCTTCCATGTGCTTATCTGATACAGTGTCACATATGGTTGGTTATGGTTAAATATTTCATACAAAGTGCTTATCCTCATACATTACATACATTTCTAAAGTCCCTAACTGCTTGACTAATACATGCTATCAGGTATACGTCAGTTTAAAACTATGCTTCAACATTACTGGTTACTGGAATATTTGCTTTTTTTTTCTCTTCATCAAAACAGCAGAAAAAAGAAACTATGATAAATATTTTTAGTAACATGTCATCAGGAGTCTCATAAGTCATCGCTGGTGATGACCAGGCCGTTGGTGGTGGGATTTTCATAGGTGACACAATCTTCGTCGTCCTGTGTGAATAAAGGAAAAACAAACGGTGATTAGATGTATCGCTCCCTGGATTTGGCGGCGGTGCTTTAACGTGATTTACAGGTATGTATATTCCAGGTAACTCACATCATTGGCTGGTTTGTAGTCCTTTTCTGTGCTGATGTAGGACAACACATGGATGAGAGTGTAGATCCTGCAGAAAAGATAAGGTACAGGCAACAAATATGAAATAAATAATATAGCTGTTTGACTTTATGTATTTTCTCTCAAATAATGGTGGGTGGACATTTTGGGGGGCAGAGACGTTGTTTGTCCTTTTGAGCCCAGGTCCGGAGGCAGTACCTGTGGTAGAGCATGGCCAGGAACTGCACCAGCAGCAGGACGGCGAAGCTGAGCAGGAACATGAGGCTGAGCGGCTCCACCTTCATGTTCTCGCCAGACATGGTGCCGTTCGGGTAGTACTTGGGGATATGGATGCTGATGGTGTCACCGATGGTTTGCAGGAAGAAGGTAGCGACAACCCAAAGGACATTCAGGATGAAGTAAAGGAACACGGCCTGCAAGTACAGTACCATGATGGGTGAACAACACGCACCTTCTCCTTCAAATCTATTCTGGCACTGTGCAAAACTGGACTGACCATAGCGCCCCCTACCTTGTTTCGTAGGGATTTCAGTTCCCGGGTTACCTCTTCTGTATGTGCTTTGGGGTCCGTTATAGGTTTCAGGTATCGGTCTATAAGTTTGTCCCAAAAGTCAGCTTCATCCTGCCAGAACGCAGATGGAGATAAACTGTTAGCTCAGCCGTCGGAGGAGATCTGAGGAACTATGAGGGATTCAGGGCCTCACCTCACTGAGCTTGTCCACCTGGGGAGCAATCAGGGTCTTCTCGATGGCCCGTTTGACCCTTCTCTCCAGCCTCTCGGCCCGGTTGGTTTTCAGGATCCTCCTGGCCGCCTCTGTGAGGGCATACTGCAGCTCCTCCAGCTGGCTGTCACACAGCACGTCCTCGGGACCGACCTTGTCTCTCAGCTCCCCATTTACCACATCTGTCAGCATCAGCACAAGCTCCTCACACACGTCATCCTGGTCCTTGTTCCGCAGGGTGTAGCGGATCTGCTCCTGTAGGTTCCTCTTCATGTTGGCGTATGTCAGCTTCTTTAGGAATTCCTTCTTGACAGGATCGACCCATTCTTGAGGAATGGTCAATGAACACAGGCATTTTTGTCAGTTATGAAATAGTTGTAGAAGCTACGTTGGAAATTAGCGTTTGTTACACTCACCACTCTCAGGAACAACCTTCAATTCCTCTTCATCATCATCATAACCATTATCATCAAAAGATGTTTCATACTCTTTTCTTTTCATTTCATTGATGCTGTCATCACTCTCACTGTTGTGAATAAGGCAGACATTACTAAGTGATTGCAGAATATTACATTTAAAAGGTGATTTTATTTTAATGCTAATACAGTTCCACTGTGAATAATGTTTAGTAAGACGTCATACTGACTGCTTTGGACAATTTTAATAGCTATACTGTGATATTGAATTCCTTTCATACTATATAACATTATTTTTGACGTGTTGGTGTTGGTTCAAAAATCACACCCACTGATATTTAGATTTTCAGCATTTTTTTGCTTTGATGTCTGAATCCCCACCTTATCTCATAGGCTTCATCTTCTTCCTGTTGTTTCTTCTGCAGGACTGTAGCCTTCTGTCTGAGGCTGTGTCCAACCGGTGTGATCTGCTGGTGACTTTCCATAGCTTTTAGCAGCTGTTCATGCACTTTCTCCTTGTGTTCCTGGGCATTCATGGACTGCCCTTGTGCGTTAGGGCCGACGGCATTCTGGATCTGCTGCAGGATCAGGTTCTCTGTCTCCTGCGTGACTTGGATCTTGAGGTCCCAGCAGCAGAGCTTGCAGTTGCGGTCACACAGGATGCCCACAGCTTTTCCCTCTTCCTTCTCCCGGCTGGACTCACGTGTCCCCCAGGACACGATGTGCATGTTGACCAGGGAGTAGATGGTGAGAAGGAGGTAGCCACTAGGGATGCAGATGAAGTACATTATGCCGTAGATGATCATGCTGAACTCCTGGGGGTGTAGTATGGCGGTCACCAGGTACAGGATGCTCATGGACACCAGGAAGATTCCAGTGGGTGTGATGAAGGTCTCCTGTATGATCATGTCACCTAATACAAAGAGGATGATGATGGTCAGACATCACTCCTATCTCAGAAAAGCACAACACAACCAGAAACAAACCTAACTTGAATTTAACTCTTTTTATATAATGTCTAAATTTTATCATTCTTCCCTTGGCTGTAGATTGAACTTCCATCCATTTTCTGTAACCACTTGACCTATTCAGGATCACATGGGGTTCAGAGCCTCAATCTCAAAGGCTACAGGCACAAGGCAGGGAACAACCCAGGAACCCAGGCAGAGACTCAAACCCTGATCCCCAAGGGGTGAGGCAACAATCCTAAGACCTACGCCACCATGCCACCCTGGGCAGAACTTGTGGGCTATTATTAGATCTATCATTAAATTGCTTTATGTTTTTTTATACTGCTATACATTTGTTTATTACCCAGCTCTTCATGGTGAGCCATCTGTACACACATATTTGTGCAAATATCTCCCTTTCGATGGGGAAATGTGATACCATCTTGCAAATACTCAAGATTTACAATCGCATTCTTGTACCGACGATCTTTTTATGAACGTCTTGCTTGACACATAAATGACTCATGTGTGAACCTGGGTCAGATTAGCACTCAGAGTCCATACCTATGATGGAGAAGAAAGAGGCAGTCATCAGGAAGGCATAGAGCACACTGAGGATGGCGGCAATGGAGATCTGGAGGTTTGGCTTGCACACAAAGCAGATGAGCATGTAGACGACGGGGGGGATGACAGCCACAATGATGGCCAGGTTGCCATCCATCCTAAAGACAAACTGAAAGGCCCCTGAAATGGGAAATGCCAAGCGTCACGGGGTCTCAGAGCAAGCATTGTCGGAACAATTGTATGTCATCCTAATCTGGTTACTGTACCAGTCAAAAGTCTGGACACACCTACGTGTAATGTATTGATCTGTATTTTAGCTGTTTTTTACCTTATAGTAGAGCCTCAAAGCAATGAAGTAATATATATGAAATATTGCAATGAGCGAGAGAAGTGTTTTAACACTCATAATTTTCTTAAATTTTTGACTTCAAAATAGCCCCCTTTTGCTTTGATAACGGCATTGCAGACTCTTGGCATTCTTTCATCCACCTTCTAGATGCAGCAACCCAGAATGCTTCTCCTACAGTCCTGAAGGAGTTCCCACAAGTTCTGGGTACAAGCTGGCTACCTTGCTTTTACTTTTCAATCCAACTCATCCCAAACCACCTCTACAGGGTTTAGGTTGAGGGATTGTGAGGACGAGATTATGTGACACAGCACTTTATCTATTTCCTTGTTCACAGGGTATTACTATATTTACATAACCTCGAGGTTTGCTTAGGGTTGTTATCTTGTGAAAAATAGATTAATTTCAGTAGGTGTGCTCAGACTTTTGACTGATAGTGTATATGCTGTAATAGTGAGTTATCCGTAAATTCCTGTCAAAGCTTAATCACTAAAGAAAGAAATGCTGTCTAGGAACACAACAGATAAAGTAATAAGGCTAAATGACTAATTCAGTCATCACACTGTACTCTGAACCTTTTTGTATGTGTTTCCATTATATTTTATTATGGATGGGGAGAATGAAGAATGCTTTAATGAAGATGAGAAGCTTTTTTGATTCCTCAAAGACCTCAGACAAGAGTTGTAGACATATTGATCAATACGATATTCTAGGGTACCATTATTGACATCAAGAAAGGCACATACCAGCGATCATCAAGGTGACGGATGCAGGCCCTAGGATGGAGGATCCCACAGTGAAGATCTGGTAAATGATGTACAGCATGGAGATGGAAGAGTTCCGTTTGGCTGTCTCCTTGCCACTATGCAGGAGATCCAGCGTGTTGGCCAGGGTGGAGGGCCCCCAGCGCCGCCTTTGGTTGTAGAACTCCTTAAACTCCTGTGGGGCGTTGGTGTAGGCATCTGAGGCGGCGTTGTACTCCACCCTCCAGCCCTGCTGGAGCAGCAGTGTGCACAGCCAGCGGTCTTCACCTGTACAGATGGGTAGATACAGGTTACCAAAGGCTCTGTGGTTTTCATGTTCAAAGTTGATCAAGAATTAAGATTCATTCATTCACTTTATTAATTCCTGTGGGGAAATGATCTTTTGATGTTCATGATCATAGTCAGCCATTCTTATTCGGTCACCTTCCCCAGTAGAGAAATGGTGATGATCAGGGACAGTACCCATTCCTCCATCATTCATCCATCATTTATTGTTGTTAGAACATTTCTCATTGTTAAAAACAGCCATCAGCAGATGAATGAAATACTGATAGCTAAACTCCATCTACAGATGGTAATGCTTCTCTTTGTATCAACCAAGGCAGGCGCAGTACATGGTAAATGCCTTGCAAAGCCTCATTTCTCCACCTCTGCCAGTGTTCTGAAATGCTCTCCTGCTGTAGAAATGAACCACTTGTAAACCTTATGCTTGGCTAAATATAGCTACTGCACAACAAAAATTGCATTTATTAGCCAGGAAGTGGAATGTCATGAAAATAGGCAACAGTGAAGGTGGTCACCTTGGTCATATTGGACGTACTCAGCTGCCTTGTTGGACTTTGTGGTGTATCTCTTCAGGACATTATCGTCCATCAAGGCTGAACCCCTGAACAGGCTGAAACATCCAGGGCTGCACAAGACTGACCCAAATACATGTTCTGCGGTTTTTTGAAGCCAGTGGCCCACAGCATATTCAAACTTCTGGTACCAGACCATTGGCCCTGCGGTGATAGGCAGAGTGTCAGGCTGCATGTCATGCTGCAAGTTTGCAAGCCTTTCATGGAGCCTCTAGTTCAGCTGTATATTTGCCATATATATAAATGAACAACATAAATAAACATACACTGCACACAAGTAGTGAAACACATTTCCACATTCTTCCTGGAGTGTGCTCAAAAGGAAATATGTAATACAAAGGAAAATAATATAAAACATAAATTTAAATTAATTAGATAAAAATCATAAAACAAACAATAAAATAGCAACCTGTAAATAAAATAGATAAAACAAAGTAATATAATAAAAAGCATCAGTACTGTACATTCTATATCTACATAGGGGAGGATCAGTTTATGTCAGTCTGATGCTTCTTTATGTTTCCTGTTCTTATGTTGCACTCCTGCTCCTTGAATAGTGCTATTAGGTTCCTGCTTTGCTAGAATCTATGGTGTAGTTGCCATATAGTTGTGTAGTTTTTGTCTAGCTCCAGGTCCTATACTGCTTACACCTGAACCTGGGCAGTCATTCTCCACAGGTATGTCAACCAGGCGTTGACCAGCTAGGCTGACCTTCCAGTGAACGGCCAGGTGCAGGTGTGAGCAGGATCAGTGTCCCAGAGTTGCTGAGCTCTCTCACCCATTCCCGTGGGATGGATCCTTCCACAGGCCGCGCCAACATTGTCATACATCCTGAGCCGATCGACCAACAGGATAACAGCGGAGGGGTGGAAGTCGGTGTCCCCGTCCAATGCCAGGATGTACGTGTTGTCATCAGAGATGTACTTTCTCTTACTGTCATTGTCGTAGGTCGGCAAGAATAAACTTTCACCGTCCAGTGAAATGAGAGATGCTCGGCACGGGTTATTCTGCCTCTGTAAGCCAAAAAAGATGGTGGTTTGCTGATAGTTTCTGTGTATGTTTACTGTCACTTTTCAATGAGAAGTCCATTGCTATATTTTACGAGAAAACCTACCATTATTTTCTGAGGATTTTTGGCCATGTAGCCCTTCCATCCCAGTAAATAGTACATGTACATGATCTGAAACATCAAAATGAATGCATGTCTGTGTAAAGAGTACAAAGTTCCATTGACATGCTTCTTTACTGTATATTTATCTATGTCAAAAGGGGCAATATTGGGACATTATAGCAGTTCATCGGTGATGGGGGTCACTCACCTGTGACCATCTCTTTTTGTTACGAATTAGCGACTTGTCCTTCAGATGCATGTATAGCATGTTTCCATCGGGCATGACAAACATCAGCCGCCCTCCATAGGGTGTCTCAATTATGGACACATCGTCCGGCTCTTTGTTTGTGAAAACCCTGGGAAAGAAACAAAACCGGAAGCTGAGGAGCTCAAAATCTGCAAGCAAGCAAACTGCAATGTAGACAGAGTACATAAATACTGCTGCTTGTCCACATGGAAAAGGATGGCCTAGGTATATATTTTGACCATAGATTTGTCATGTATTTACCTGTACACTTCTATGACTACCTGAACAAGGTCATTCACATAATCATTGACAAATGTCTTTCCAGTGTCTTTGTCTTCTCGAAACGCATCATCTACAAATATGTGGCATTCGAAGTCAAATTCGTCTTTGTGCTGCTCCTTCGGGTCGCCCCTGTAGCGGTCCAGCCTAAAGTTTAAAAAGATTGACGGTCACACATCTGTTTCTCTACTTAAGCACATTTGGGTTGTGGTTGTGGCTCACAGTTTACCTAAACATGGACGTGAGGATTTTCAGCATCTCGTCGTAAGTTTCATGCCACATGGTGGCACAAAGGTAGATAACACAGCTTTCGAGTTCATCACGGCTGCAGTAAAATAAAAACAAGTCAAATAAACTGTTTTTTTTTTCCAAATCACTAGATGTCACCTTACATTCCGAAGAGGTCACTAAAGAGATTAACAATTAAGTTGAGCTATACAGGGAAACACAAGTTGGACCTGGCCTCCAATCTCCCTTTTGTAGTTATATTTGTGGTTATGTCTGTAGAATGTCACCCAGAAACATTTTTTTTCACGGCTCCTCAAAATAATTTAGCTTCCCTTGCAAATCTGTGGATTAATGCAGAACATCAGTGTGTGCTGTAGGTCAATGACTCTGAAGAAAGCCACGTAACATCTGACAACATGCTGTTCTGGATATGGCTGGTACTAGCCTCTCTTGGTTCCTCGCTCTGACGACCTTCATCCTGGTGTTGAGCAGCATCGACTGGTCGATGAAGGCAGATTCATAAAGTCGCCGCACAAACAGCTGGGAGGTCCTCTCTATCCTCTGCACCTTGGTCTTCCACACGTAGTGCGTGGCAGTGAGGAGGCCCAGCCACATGCAAAGGCCCTCGATGACCAGCATGGCGAATGGCCATGAGCGGTAGTGGCTGTTCAGGGTGGTTCTACAGATGCTGTTGGAGATCTCGGCCAGCACAATACCTGTGGCGTTCCTCGTTTGGGTTCTGCTCAGAGTCAAGCAGAATGTGGTAAAGTTGCCCATGGCCATTGTATTCAAGTTTTGAGCCTCTGCCATGAAGAGGGCTAAGCCGACAATGAGGACTGTGGGTCCCGTGAAGCAGGCGGGAAGAGCGAAGCTCATGCGGACGGCATGGATCTTACAGGCTACCACTCCAAACCAGTGGCATGCCGCAGACATGAATGCCTGAAGGCAAAAAATCCCAATTCCCAGGTTGAGCGTCTCCAGCTTGACGTTAGAGAAGTATGACCAGTCAATATGGGGCTTCTGAAAAAATTGAAAATAAATGGAGTAGACGATGCCAATCACCAACACCCTCAAGATGCTGGTGATCACAAAGACAAAGTCACGGAAACCCTCCAACTCAGTGAGCATCTCCTGGATGTTATTGCTGGCCTGGAAGGGGTTCTCCCACCAGTTGAGGGAGACAAATAGCGAGGCAACAATCGCAATGGCGACGTATGCATAGTTATCTGTCGGCTCAATGAAGGAGGTCACACGCACGTGATAGTCGGTCACCAGGAGTCCGTAGCCGGTCAGCACGAGGATGAGAGAGCAGATGGGGAAGAGAATCTTCCAGCTTTCTTTTTGCAAGCGGAAAATGATCTGCAATGCACTAGAAAAGATGCACACACCCCCGGTGATGAAAAGGTTGGTGAGCACGTCAAACTGTGGCATCACGATAATCACGAGGACCGATGTTCCCAGTGAAACCAGACTCTCAACCAGGCAGATCTGTGAAACAGATTGAACGTGCTGTCACCACCGAGGTGTGTCTGTCATTCATCTATGTCATAATACAAACACAGGTCTAAAGACCGACATTTACAAAGGATTACACATAGAGCAGTGAGGATCAATACAACAGTATTAAGTTGTTTACAATGTCTCAACCATGTAGAACCTCAGGCATTGCTTTGTAATAACATCAACAATATGTAAAGGACACTCTGCATTCTGGATCTCTCCCTTAGGTTCTACAGTTTGGTTAATAACGGCCAAAGATTTCACCTGTGTTTTTCAACATGTCACCAATTAGGAATTAGGAACCAGGAATTAACTCACGATTCCCATGGTCTTCTTGTTTGGGTTTACGAGGTTTTTGAACGTGCACTTCCACAGCGACTTGAGAAACATCAGCACATTTGGCACTACCAAGGAGAACACCAGCATGAGCAGGTAGAACTGCTGGTCATGGTTCTTTACCAAGGATTTAGGACTCGCCAGCATACAAAGGACCAGCAGGGAACCCTGGAATTGGGGAACAAGTACTGAGATGAAGAATCCCAGGTGATGTGACCAATTTATATGTCAATTTGTAATATACTGCTTTGTATAGAATTTAACTGAATCATTCACATATACACTTAGATGTTTTGCAGTTATTGCTGAGACTCACGCTACATGACTAAAAATATTTGTCATAGCTACTGAGAGTTACTTTGATGTTTAATGAAAAGGTTTTGCTTTTGCCAGTCAAGAAGTGGTTTTGTTTGATAATGAGAGGGGCTGCTTTAAAGCCCTTTGTTTCACAGTCATCAGGTTCTGCAGGTTTTCATTGTGTCATGAATACCCAAACTATCACCCCCCCGCCCCCCCCGCCCCAGCTCGCCCATATCTAAGTAGAAGGAAAACATGCATCATAATTCGAAAGAACGTGGATGATTTCTATCTCGTGCGAGCGGGGAATTAGACAACGTCCCTGTCCCGCTCTGAACTTTGGACACTGTAATAATGTGTAACCTTCTGGCACAAAAACAGTTTTCTTCTAGCAGTCCCTGCGATGTCTGACGCCTTGTCCTTACAGAATGACCCTGCCTGAGTTTGAATGTGATACACGTCAGTCTGTACAGGAAGATTTATATTGCTCAGCTAAACCCAAATGATTTGGCCAAATTATGACTCAGTTCTCCTCGAGGTTGCCAGCCAGTGTCCTCTTTCACTTCCTCGGTAGCCTGATGACACTTAACGTGAGAATCCTGAAAAGGCAAAGGTAGGGGCAACCCACGGCAGCCCCACCTTGCTCAAGATGGCGCTGACCAGCACCAGCAAGCCCACGACGATGGCCACCAGGTACTGGATCAGGGAGAAGCATCGCTTCTCCTTCTCCTTCTCTGAGCCGACAGGGTTCAGCTGGAAGGGATCCCATGTGTCCCTGCCGAGGAAAGATTCCTGTAACTCACAGACCAGCAGCAGGCGAGCGTTGCCTTCAGATTATAAATGGAAATATAGAAGATACACAGATTTTTAGAATATCCACTTTCCAAGTGTGCATAGAGTTGACAGCAAGGATGAAATCCCTCATATGCCTATAGTTTTATACATAAACCAATTAAACAAGCTGACAATACACAACAAGACAGTGAAATTTTATCAGATATTACTAGTTTTATCTAATGTGATGGTAAGATTTACTGGCAAAATATTCATGTGACTGTGAGATTGCAAAGGTCATCGGTGACGCTGCCTGTCTCCTTCGTGATGCTCCATCCATGAGCACCCTGCCATGCAGTGCTCAGAAGCTCAGCTGGGGTTCCTGCCTTTCAACTGGCAGTTCCTAGCCAGAAGTTTCACCTGGCACACCCCCTGATGTTGGAATTATGCCTCCAAAAGTTGAAAGAACATTTGCAACCCTGAACACTGAATTCAAAATGGCGTCACCTTTCATCATCAGAAGTGAAAGCTGTAGTTTTATACTGTATATTGGAACTTGTGTCTTATTTGTGTTTCATTAAATGGGTTATAGACACTGTACTGTCCAACCGCTATCTGTGGACATGTCGCTATGGTGTTTGTATGTGTTGCTATCAGCTGGTGTTGCTGACAATAGCTAACAATGATCCTGTGTAGAACAGGGGCCTGCTAAACAAGAAATCCTGCTTTTTGAAACGGATCCCTGGTATTGCTATTTGGCTTTCCCACTTGTTGTACTGGAACGCGGTTAACTCATGTGTGATGTCATTCCCAGCTCCGACTTAATAACGATTGATACTTTATTAACCCTCGTGGGGAAAATTGTCTTTACGCCTCCCCCAACTTGTTCTTTGCGGAGTAAGTTATCCACAAAGGGCAGCCACCCTTAGTGGCGCCCAGGGAGCTGGGGGTTAAGGGCCTTGCTCAAGGACCCGTAGACATGCCGTGGCTGGGCTTGACGCAGTGACCTTATGATTACAGGCACACAGGCTTAACCCACTGAGGTTCAATTCTGAGACAATTCTGACCTCCAAGGTCAAAGGAAAGCATCCCAAGTGCCTCAACAAGCATCAGCCAGGCAGGATAAAACCAGGCCAATGACAAAATCCAGCATTTTGGTCCAGTTCGATGTGCCTGTGTGCCCCATATTGTGAGTAATGCCTCAGAGCGAACTTGCGCAGACTCCCTGACGCTCCCAAAGAGGAACAGCCCCCGCCTCACCTGTGCCTCTGCTCCCTGACGCCCCCAAAGAGGAACAGCCCCCGCCTCACCTGTGCCTCTGCTCTCTGACGCCCCCAAAGAGGAGCAGCCCCCGCCTCACCTGTGCCTCTGTTCTCTGATGCCCCCAAAGAGGAGCAGCCCCCAGCTCACCTGTGCCTCTGCTCTCGTTTCTTGCCCCTGTGCTTCAGTTCCTCCATGCCTGGGCCTCACAGCTCTTCCTCCATATGGCGATCCTGCCGTCCGTAGGGCCAATGCAGTCAGATAAGGTGATGAAGCAAGTATCTTTATTTCAGGCTCTCGTCTCTATCAGTTCAACTTGAGTCCAGCCCCTTTTTACTGGCCCTGACTGTACAAGGATCACCTCCAAAACGTTATTCTTTAACAACCACTTTCAACTTCCTGCTCATTTGAACTCTGAAGCCCAGCTATGTATTCAGCGTTTCAAAGCTGGTGTGGAGCTGGTATTTACATGCTTATTCTGGAAGAAATATGGACAAAGTAACTTCCTGGTTTAGAACAGGACCCCCTACTCACCTTGAATCAACATAACATTATTATTAAAATGAGATGGATTTTGAAGCTACTCCAGTGAATTTACAACGCAGAACTTCAATTACTTAGTAGCTTAGGAAGAAGCACTGTTTCAATATGTACCGGATAAAAACCAGTGGAAAACAGCCCTGTAAAACTGTCCAAGGTGGTGAAATCATCTTAGATAATTCTTTGGAAAGTTAGAGTGTGCCGTTTTTTTTGTTCCTGCTATTTTTTTTGTTTGTTTACTGTGTGGACACTTTTATGTATTGACACTGAAAGCAAGGAAGATAATGGGGAAAGTGTTGGTGTTTAGTTACCTGGTATATTATCGTGGTTTGGCTCGTTCTGGGAAATCACATTCTCTCAGTTTTATGACCTTATTTGTAGGCATTTATAAAATATGCAGTTATGCTGACAGGACAGATTATTGCAACAATATGAACAATAAAGCCACGAACTTTGAACGCAAACCTTTGATTGATGCCTGGTCCCAGGCATAACTGGTAAACTAACTGTAACAGAAGAAACAAAATGGATCACTATTCAGAGATTAAATAAAACATAAAACAAGCCTTTTTAAAATAAAAAGCAAGGGTGGGGATGCTTTTGTAGTTATCATCTACTACAGTACAGGGCCCAAATACCATCCCTCCCCCCACCCCTGCCACATCTGGTGCCCCCCTAATCAATGTGTAATTTATTAATATAAACTATTTAATGGGGTCAGGAATGTATGGAGCTAAAGCAGAGATTACATGTCTGTTTTAATATCTGCTAAAAACTGATATCATGATTCATGATTCTTACAGAAGAGGGACATTATGGTGAATGTAAGTATGTTACATATGGTCTTCGTAACCCTGTCTTTGAAATGGCAGTTATGGTTAATGAGGTGATGCTGATTCTAGAACGGGAAAAGGAGACTGTGCGTGTGTCCCCAATATGAAAGATTTTACCGGGAAAGTGATACTTTCCTTTTGAGTGACAGATGGGAATGGGCGGGGTTGCTTTGGGAGTGGGCGGGGCTCAGAGCTGTATGTGCCATAATGCATGACCCCCCTACACATGATTTAGGAGACAGACGGCCAGCATGCGCTGAAGATTCATGTGACACAATGCAGTTTTAATCAGTGCGGTGCCTCATACTGCCATGTCACACAGACCTCGCCGAGGGGTGGGGGCACACCTCCCCTGCACAG
>JAODKF010000068.1:107900-122477 GCA_026779585.1 Mormyrus proboscirostris | reverse complement strand
CACAATTGGGCAAAAACACCAGGTAATGAGGGGGGCGTGGCACACGGGAGGATGGAACGGAGCTGAATGTTACAGAAATGTTTAGTTGGGGTATACTATGATTTTTTATGATTGATTTTCTTATTATATTTAAAGGTTAAAGGTTGCACAATTTGCACTTTAAGAAATATTTTTATGGAAGTTGCTACTGAATAAAACAAAAAATCAGTTCTGTGTAATTAATTTTGGCCATGAATTTCTTCCTATAGTGTATCTTTTGTTTGAGCAACATGACTATTATATTTCCTTATTATTAGTGTACACAAGAAATGCCACTTGAACACTAAATGCAGATAGTTTGCCATATTTATCTGAAATATTATCTCATTTAATGCTTAGTGGTTGATAAAAGGAAAAAAAAATTCAGATAGGTATCATATTGGCAGATACTCAAAACTTCAGTATCAGGATCAGAAAAAAATTATATTGTGTCTGCTAAAAATATTATGTACGTTTTACATTGCTAACTACTTTACAAGCTGCCCGTAAATCAGCAAGGTCATCTGTAAAAGATAGTAATCGCCCACAAGCTGCCCGTAAATCAGCAAGGGCATCTGTAGAGACTTGTAGTTGCCTGTGAGCTGCCCGTAAATCATAGTTCTTTCTTTCTCCAATTAGAATGACTGTTTTGGTGTTTCCTAATTGCTATTGGTTTAATTTTCCTTGTAAGTAGTTTTGTTTTCCTTTACGTATTTGTTATTCAGATGATCTGCAGCTGGGAATTCAGTGTGAGACTGTATCTGTGACTATTGTATAATCACTCATTCTTCTGCCTTTTAATTGGATTGACCTTTCTGTGGGTTGTTAGATCCAGACATTCGAGCATTTAACAAACATTTTAAGCTCGCCATTGAAGTATGACAATAGAATATAAGGCAGCTGTTCAGGTTTTAAGTTTGAAGAAGTGTTTTGCCAGCGAGACGGACGCAGTTGTTTTCACCAGCAGCCATCTGCTGCCCACACTGCCTGATGTTTCAGGATGGACACGCTGCCAGTCTCCACCGCGGGGAGCGAAGCCATAGGAGACACCACAGAAGTGGACAACCATTCTGTGTACCATACCAGTCCTGTTACAGGAGTATTCCAGTCGCTGCTATTTCTTCTTCAGTTACACGACTCTCATAAAGATTATTAATGATTCTGCATTTTTATGGCTGTGATGGGAGTTGATGACAGCATCTGAGGTGTTCTGGTGCTGGTCTGAAATCACAGTTATCATTTGAGAACTGCTCAAAAACTGCATACCAGCCTTATAACTGATCTCTTCAGTTGAACCCTCTCTCTGGCTGCTAGACACACAAAAACCAGCCTTGTACGTAGACATATAAGATGCAGCTACAAATCATCTTTACATTACCTGTAAATCAGCGATGGTACCCGGAATGGCATATATCTCTCCACAAGGTGCCTGCATTTGCACAGCGCTAAAGAGGCCACCTGTCCTGTTTTGCTACAGGTTGCCATGGTGATCCTGGGAGGCTCACAGCTCATAACTGGAATACCGATGATGCCCGACATCATGGGGAACAACGCAGTGTACAGGGGGCTGTGGCTCGGGACAGTGGTCTGTGGCCCACATGCACATGTCTGGCATGCGCTCGCGAGTGTGGGGGGGGGGGGGGCCCCCCCCCCCCCCCCCATCCCCCTGCTGAAACACCTGTCTGCATGCTGCAAATATACAGCTTCATCCCTGGCATCTGATTGATTGGTGCCATATTAAGTTGGTCTACATGATTATTATTATTATTATTAATAATAATAATAATAATAATAATAATGGTAGTAGTATTCAGTTATTTTATACAGTGTGAGAGACACTTGTTAATGTTGTACACTCATACATAAGCTATGCTGTTTGATCTTAAACCGGTATATGTCAGTTCTTTTGAAACTTGTAGTCACCCTCAGGCTTTCACTTGCTGTTGTCTTTCTTGTTCCTGACCCAGCCCAGTGACGTAAATGTTTTAACCAGCCAGTCCTTTATATTTTTCACACTCAATAACTTAACTTTCAGAAAATGCATGCCATTTTCACCCTTACTTTGAACTGTGTGCTATTTATATGATTATACAACCCCTAATCAGAAAAAAGTTGGGACAGTGTAGAGAATGCAAAAAACACAAGATGTCTGATTGCATTGGTTTGTAGACAATATGAACATGAGATACGTGTCTGGTCAGCTTTTTTTCATTTGTAAATACAGGTGCTCCTTGACTTATCATGCAGTTATGTTCTAATGAACCCATCGTAAATGGAAGATATCATAAGCGGAATATAATTATGATATGTCATGTCAGGTCAGGTTGGGGAGCATGCGCTGATGCAGTGCGTTGCTTCACCCACCATACCAAACTCTTTGGGATCCCAGCTAGCGACCCCTCAGGCAGACACACAGTCCAGTCCCACCCACTGGAAATGGCCATCCATCTTCCATAGCCAGGTGTTACACAGGTATCCCCTCGGCCCGGTCCAGCCCCTCAGGTCCTCAGCAACGAGGATCCTGCGAGCCGGATCGCCCTCAGGGAAATGTGCCACATGGCTGTAGTGTAAAATCTGACGCTCCCTCACAATGCAAGTAATGTGCCTCATTCAGGACTCCCTGAGCAACCACTCATTCGACACAAAGTCAAACCAGCAGTACCCAAGTATTCTCCGAAGAGACACAGTACCGAAGGAGTTCAGTCTTCATGTCAGCTAACGGGATAGTGTCCATGTTTCACAGTCATACAGCAAGACAGAGAGCACTAGGACTCGACCTTCATCCTCTTGCAAAGATATCACGATCGCCACATACCCCTTTCCAGTGACCTCATGACCCCCCATGCCTTCCCAATCCGTTTGCTGACTTCATAAGAAGAGTCACCAGAGACATGAATGTCACTGCCGAGGTACGTGAATCTCTTGACGGGGTCGATATTCTCCTTACAGATGGATACACTATTGATGGCTGTGCCTAAGAAGTCATTAAAGGCCTGGATCATGGTTTTTATCCAGGACACTTGCAATCCCAGACACTCAGACTCCTCGCTCCATCTCTCAAGAGCCCCGATCAGAGCCTGCATTGACTCTGTGAAGATCACAGCATCATTGGCAAAGTCAAGATCAGTAAAACTTTCTTTACCACGAAATGCCCCACAACTGCTGGACCCTACAACCCTGCTCACCACCCAGCCCATGCAAGCATTGAACAGAGTAGAAGCAAGAACACACCCCTGGCGAACCCCAGAATCAACTGGGAAGAACGCGATGGTTCTCTGCACAACATTCACTGTAACAGTGTACAGGCCAGTCATAATGTTCAGAAGCTTCGGGAGGATCCGGACTCCCAAATGGAAGCAAAGATTGCCTGCAGTGCCAGGAGGACATCCTTACCACCAGCCTGGAGAAGTTCACCCCAAATAACAAAGATCCTTGTAGCCTCCCCAACCCAAAGCTGATTCACCGCCCGTGCAATCTCAGTGAGATTGGGTGGTTCATAGCTGATCGGAGGGTCAGCTTCAAGAACTGTGGACCCAGAGATGTCCAACATCCTAGCCAGAGGATCAGCTTTAAACAACTGCCCAAAGTAGTCAACCCAGTGGGTCACAACTGTAGTGTCATTCGTAAGGACCACTCCATCATCCACCCTGACTGCAAGTCTCCGAAGAGCAGATTCAGATGTAGGTAATGCTTCGATTCCTCTGTAAGCAGGACATAGGTCACTAGATCACAGATGGTTTGTCAGCTGCTCACAGATTCCTCTAATAAACACCTTCTTATCTGTACTCAGAGCCTCACAGCTGTCTTCCTAATTTTCCAACACGGACTGGAGTTGCCACTAAGTCATGCGCCGCGACTCCTCTCAAAAATATCCAGGGTACCCTGTGAGATGAAACACCTCCTTCTGGGATCACCAGCAACACCAAAACAACCCTCGGCAACGTTCATGGTCTTATCATGGATGGTCTCCCACATCACATTAGAGTCGGTAGTCATACCCAAGTGCCTCAAACAAACTGCATGCAAACTAAACAGCTTGATCTTGGAGTCTGGATAAGTCCAGCCTCATTCTCCTAGTAGGTGATAGCCTACTGGATCTAACCTAACTCTTCAGAGTAGCAACAACAAGTCTTTGGTTAAAATTCACAAGCTGGGCACTTCTGTAGACCCTGCAGCTCAGCAGGAGCCTCCAGCATCTGCCCATTGAAGTCACCCATGACTAGGGGAGTGGCACCTCGTTGTCAACAAGACATCACTCACCACGGTTGGAGCATACACAAACAACAGACAAGACATCCAAGGAATGCCTTAGCCTGAGTCTCATAATACACTCATTAAAAGGAGTGAAGTCAGACACAATTGGAAGGAGCCAATCCGTCATAGCAACAGCTACTCCCTGAGTATGGCAGACATCAAAGGGACCAGACCAAAAGTAGGTTTGCCCACTTACAGAAATCTGGTCACTCCCCGGTCTGCGTACCTCGGAGACTGCCGCCACTGAAAGGAGGAGGTTATGAAGCTTCCTCGACAGCAGAGGAAGGTGGTCATCTTGCCAGAGAGACAAGACATTCCATGTGCCTACTCAGATGGACTGCCTCAAATTGTCACCCAAGAGCCGCCATGCAGCAGGTGACAACCTCAGCAACACACAGACCCTGACCCCCAACAGGTCTGACCCTATTATGATATGATATGATATGATATGATATGATATGTAAATAAATAACTGCTGTCACTGAATAAGTAAATAAATAATGACTAAATATTAGTAATTGGAAATACATTCATACAAGTTTATTTGCTGAAATACAGAAAACAGGCTGCACGGATGCTATCATCACTCTGCATTAGTAGAAAGTATCGTACAGTATATGGCTAAACCAGGAACAGAATTCGAAGTTGACCACTAAACGTGTGTCATTATCACACCACCGTAAAGTCAAAATGTTATGAGTTGAACCATTGTGAAGTGAGGAGAACCTGTGTATACCTCTGGAAATTAGGAGGCTACACTATATTTTTTAAAATCTGCATTTTTTTCCTGGTTTATTCCTAATCTTCTTGACAGATGCCTACACTAGGTAACAGGCAGCTTGTAAGACAGCAAGACACAAGAACAAGGTGAAACAGGAGATGCTGACAATTAACAAAAAACAGCCAGGTGGAAGCCAGAAGGAACCTTCTAATGGCAGAGATGACTGTCAACTTATCCAACATTGCCTCCTAAGGATGACCTCACTTTTTTGAAGTGACCTTGAAAAATAATGGGAGACATTAAGTGGTGTGAAGTGACCTGCTAGGAATGTTTGTATCGGGCTCCTAGACAAAGGACTGATGTCCCATAAAGCAAAGAAGAAGCCCTTCATTAATGAGAAACAGGGAAGAGCCAGACTGGAGTTTCCCAAAACAAATGATATTTCACACAGGCGCAAACTATAAATGGAGAAATGGGTGAAACTGAAAATGTTGCTGTGGTCCCTTAATTTTTTTACATTCCCGCCACTCATGCCTGCAACACACTCCAAAAAAGTTGGGACAGTAGCAATTTAGGGCTAGTAAACAGGTGAAATAATTAAATAATGCTGATTTGAAGCAGGTGATGTCACCAGGAGACTGTAATCATGATATGGTACAAAAGCATCATCCAGGAAAGGGATGGTCCTTTAGAAGCAAAAATGTATCCGAAAATGATTGAAACATAATTAAAAGATTTAGGGAATCTGGAGGAATTCTGGTGTGTGAAGGGCAATGGTGCAAGCCTAAGCTGAATAACCTTGACCTCTGATCCCTCAGACGTCATTCATCTATAATCCACGAAAAACACCACATGGGCTCAGGAGTACTTCAGCAAACCTTCATCAAGCATTACAATAGGTAATTATATCCACAGATTCCAGTTCAGGCTTTATTATGGCAAAACGAAGCCATATGTTAACTGCATCTAGAAGCACCATTGACCTGGGCTGGGAGTTATCTGGGATCGACCATCACACAGTGGAAACATGAATTGTTGTCAGACAAATCCATGTTTCAAGTGTTTTTTGGATAATATGGATGCCATGCACGCTGGATCAAAGAAGAAAAGGACCATCCAAATCGTTACCAACAAGAAGTGTAAAAGTCAGGGTCTGTTGTGGTCTGGGGCTGTCAGTGTCTTTGGCAAAGGCAGCTTACACTTCTGTGATGGCACCATTAATGTTAAAAAATACAAAGAGATTTTGGAGAAACATATGCCGCCTTCATGATGACATCTTATCCAGGGACGCCCATGTATATTTCACCAAGATCACATTCTGCACACATTACAAAGGCATGGCTGTGGAAGAAGAGGGTGCGGGTGCTGGACTGAAGTGCCTGTAGTCTGGATCGGCCCCAATGTGTGGTGCATTTTGAGATGCAAAATGCAATAACAAAGTTCCTGTACTGTTGTACAACTTAAGCTGTCTGCATGTTACACTAAACCAAAATGACACTAAACTGATTGGGAAAGTGGGTTGCTGCTGGAAGAGGTGTTGGTGTGGCCAACAGGTTAGGCCGTTCTGTGGTCGGTGTCAATCCCAATGTCCTAGTGCAGTGATGGGGACACTGTGCTGTAAAAATGGGGCTGTCCTTTGCTTAAGACATAAAACCAAGGTCTTAACTCCTATGAGGTCATAAAAGATCCCTGGGCATCTTTTGAAAGAGTAGGGATGGTACCCTGATGTCCTGGTTAAAATGGCCCACTGTGGCCCTATCAGAACTGGCCCCTATATCTAAATGGTGAATTCTTTCCTGCCCCTTCACCACTGTAGCTACCGTGTGGTGAGCGTACTGGTGCAGAATAACTACCGTTGCATCATCCAGGTGGGGGCTATAGAGCGGTGGTGGTTGAACTGCCTCCCCATTGGTTTTGTGGTGTCTTGAAAAGCGCTATATAAATGTAACTTTCACATGCAAATAGTTGTTTTCATTTTTAACTTTAACATACATCCCAGCTTTTCTGATTTCGGGTTGTACTTTAAGCTAATCTAGACATAGTTCTGATTTTGTGTTTCAATTTCTCTTGCAATCATAATACAGTTCGTAATCTGTGGTGTCCTTTACATCCTGTCTGGGATCAGTCCGTCAAAAAAGCTGGTAGGTGTCTCCTTTTTCTCATCCTTTGCCGGCCGAGTCGGGGCATGTCTCCACCTTCTGGTTTTTAAAAATATGCTCGCATTACTTAATGGCCACCTTAGGTCACACGCATTATGAAGGAAAAACATGTTTTCTCTATGTGTTTGCAAAACCGTATAAACATATTAAGTACCCTTACAAAACTGACCTAACATTTCATTTAAATGTGAAGCAACATGTGTATATAGCTATGTAAATTTGAATGCTTCATGAACCTGTCAAAGTGCAGCTCCGCTATTAAATTTTCATTTTACAGGGTGGTTTGGGAAAATTCATTAATATTCATGAGAGAAGTGCTACCTGATTGGCTAGTGTATGTGCTACCATTTAAATGTGCTACCTGATTGGCTAGTGAACGTGCCCTCATCTAAATGTGCTACCTGATTGCCTAGTGATCATGCTCCCATCAACATGTGCTACGTGTTTCTAGCACTCTTTCCAGAATCCAGATCAGTCTGCAACCTTCCAGAAACAGCTATTGACATCATATCACTCCAAAGACAGTCCTTAACTGAAAGTCCTTGTTTGCAATGGGAGCTTAGTCTACATTAAATTTAATGTGTTTGAAGTTTGACTGTAAATTTAAAGCATTTGCTTACCTTATCATAGGCTAATAGTATTTGACTGTACTTCTGGTAGTTCTGATAGTTTGTGATTACCATGGTTTCCTCGGTAGTTAGCAATTAACATGGTTTCTCATGCATTCTGTCTAAGGTGGTTCACTGGCCAATCAGGTAGCATTCTGTCATGAATATAAATGAGTTTTCCCAAACCACATTGTAAAACGAAAATTTGTGCTCTGCTCAGCAAAATGGAGTAATAAACAATACTTCATTTTTCAATATGCGCTTTCATGGCCTATCAGAGTGCCTTCAACTTGCCTTCAATTTAAGTGTAAAAAGTTGTATAACAAATGCTTATGTAGTCTAGGCTACAGTTAAAGACAACCCCAAACGCAGCAAACACAACTGATAACAGTTCTAATTTGTTTCTTGTTCACCTCATCAGATATCAAGTGTGTCCCATTTTTTTCAAAAAACAAATGGCACTTGAGCTCTTTACCAACACCTGCACACCTCACATCTTACGTCAACATTTGTCACCAAAGTGTGTAGTATCTCAGTGCTCTTGCACTTAAGTAGAGTAAATGGGAAGAAGAGTCTCTTGTTTAGTCAACCAGATCATTTGACTCAACTCAGCAAACCGTTTTGCATTTAGTCTTACTTCAGATGTTTATAATTCATCCAAATTTAGCAATAGTTTGACCTATGACTGGAATGTGTGCACACATATCATTTAAATCATTCAATGTGTTTATATATTTATGATGTATTTATACCACACAACTGAATGGGCCCAACCATATAAGTTGCTAGCGGCAGCTTTTGGGAAACACACCCCTGAACGAGAATGAGAGACCAGAAGAAGTGAATGAGTTGGTGAGTGAGTTGATGAACAAAAGAGTCTCTCCATTCCTTCTGGACTCTCATTCTTGTTCTGAACCAGAGACCCGACGAAGTGAACGAGTTGTTCAGTGAGTAGGCGAATGAGAACCTCAGATAGGCTACTGAACATGAGCAGTACCTCGGTCATGACTGAAATACACCATCTACTGGTGTAGTATAGAGCCTAGATCAGCAGTGAA
The DNA here is from genome assembly GCA_026779585.1 of Mormyrus proboscirostris. Taxonomy (NCBI): domain Eukaryota; kingdom Metazoa; phylum Chordata; class Actinopteri; order Osteoglossiformes; family Mormyridae; genus Mormyrus; species Mormyrus proboscirostris. The sequence continues at coordinate 113,659 of JAODKF010000068.1, read as the reverse complement.
TTCCCATGTGCTACAAATTAGATTTTAGAAATGCGACATTTTCACAATTTAAATGATTTCACACAAGCTTTGTTAGCTTTTGGCTGACAATGTGATGACCTGGTACGTTTACATTTTTAATAAACATCAGAAGTCAAGGTACAATATTGAGAGACTTAGACTATTGAATAACAGTTTTAGATATTTTATTTAACAAATAATTTTTCTCATATGACTTATTTGTGGTATTAGGGTTACTCCTTAATACAGTTCAGCCTAAATAATAGGCTATTTTTGACGTATCGAAACACAAGGGACTCAGATTTATTTTATGCAAACAGGAAGTGCCAGTGAATGAGTTGGTGAACGAATCAGAATAAATCTTTTAGGTTAGCTGAATCAAATAAACTATGTCTCCAAAAAAAAGAGTTATTTCACCCATCATTAGTAAACAAGAGTGCACACAGAGCCCATGGGAGAAGCAAATACCACACTGCCTCCTACTGTCAACACTGAAAAGTTCAAAGTGTTTTATAGACAATAATTGACTCTTATGGCTCATATCAGAATATTCCTCTCAAGATAACATTACCCAAAATAAAAACAAACAAAATGATATAAAATGAGATCAGTGGGAGGCAGGGTTCTGCTAATGGCTAATTAGTCCAGCTAGCGTTTTTGTTAGTGGCTTAGCATTTCCGTTAACTTTGACAAATATTAGTTTCTGCTAAATTTCGTTCTGCTAACATTTTTTTGCAGGTAATGTAACAATGCATAGTAGTAAAAATCATGCGTATTTGTTCCTGTCTGTTGTGGGCGTGTCTGCAATAGTCTATCTGCCATGCTGTTGGCTGACCACATGAGGTGGTACTTCAAATTCAAATTTTATTGGTCACATACACACTCATACATAGTACGACATGCAGTGAAATGTATTTGCAGTGCCCGACCTACTAAAAATTAGAGTAAAGAAAATAATAATAATAGTAAAATAAATTAGAAGATAACAATGAAATGTAGTAAGAAAAAAGTGTAAAGATATAAAATATAAAATATAAACTGTAATAATAATAGCATAAAGATAAAAATATAGAATATAAAGATAATATAAATAAAAAATAGAAATAGAAATTAAATTATGTACAAATACAGTAGAATAAAAAGTGCAATGTGCAATTAGCAGCAACGATGTCCGATTATTATTAGCGATGTAAGGTGCAGTGTAGTGCAGTACAGTGTGTGTGTGTGTGTGTGTGTGGGGGGGGGGTAGTGATCTGAGTCTATTCCTAGGTGATGTTCTGGTTCAGAACCTGAACATCCTGAGGGAAGAAGCTCCTCCTCATTCTCTCAGTGTTGGTCTTGAGGGAGTGAAGACGCTTCCCTGATCTCAACAGGGAGAAGACTCCATTGTCAGGGTGGCTGAGGTCTTTCATTACCTTAGTGGCTTTGGTCCGCTTGGTGTAGATGGACCTGATGTCAGGGAGCTCAGCACCAATGATGCGTTCGGCCACTCGTACCAAACTTTGGTGCTATTCCCAAACCAGGTGCAGATACTTAAAATTTAACACAATGCTTCATTAAAAAGCATTGTTACAGACACATAAAGAAAATACATCCTTGTATCAGGTTGCCTTTTTCATACTCCTGTTGTGTTGATCTGTTTCTACACACCCAACTAGAATGATACTACAATTGTTCACCAACACATTCCATTGAGATTTGTGCACAGGACATAGCATACTCCGAGACTGTGTTTCGCCTTGGTGCCTTTGTAAATTGTGCCCACTCAAAGCTCTGGGTACATATTTCCACACATTCTGGGAATGGCCCTCTGTGGTCTCTTTCTTTCTTACCAGAGTCCCCTGTTCTTCTCAGTCACTGTTACTCTTGGATTTCTCTCCCCTTTCTTTTTCCAAATTTCAGCAACAGGTGATTTCTTCACATCAAGGGGAGCATATTGCTTACTGCGTCTGGTTAATTTCTGCTGCATTTTTTTAGTGATTGTTTAGTTTTCTTTTTATCCTGCTCTAGATGCAGGGAAAGGGGGGGGGTGTCGGTGAAGTTTTGGTTGTTTTTTGGTTTGGTTTGTTTTACTATGTTCGCTGTTTTGATGCACCACACCTTGTACATCTCGCTCAAATTTTTTCAACAAAAAACTATTACAAAACAAACTTATATATTCATACTATATGGAAAAACGTATTAAGAGACATCTCTTAATAATTGAATTCAGGTGTTTCATTCAGACCGATTGCCAGAGGTGTATAAAATCAAGCACCTAGCCATGCATTCAAGTTCCGAAACATTTGTGAAAGAATGGGTCGTTCTGAAGAGCTCGGTGGATTCAAGTGAAATTTCTTTCCCGCCTGCAATTCCACGGTCAACTGGAAAGGGTATTATTGCAAAGTTGAAGCATTTTGGAACAACACAAAGTGTCAGATGTAAAGTAACACAGCGCTGAGGCGCATAGTGTGTAAAAATCACTAACGCTCTGTTGACTCAATAACTGCAGAGTTCCAAACTTCCTTTGGCATTTACACCAGCACAAAAACTGTACCCTGGGAGCATGGAATGGGCTGACATGGCCAAGTAGCTATATGCAAGCCTCACATCACCAAGTGGCATGCTAAATGTCAGATGGAGTGATGTAAACCATGCCACCACTGGACTCTGGAGTAGTGGAAATGTGTTCTGTAGAGTGAAGAATTACACTTCTCTGTCTGACAGTCTGATGGACGAGTCTGGGTTTGGCAGATGCTAGGAAAACATCACCTACCTGATTGCATTGTACCAACTGTAAAGTTTGGTGAAGGAGGGATGATGGTATGGGGTTGTTTTTCAGGGGTTGGGCTTGGCCCCTTCGTTCCAGTGAAAGGAACTCTTAATCCTTCAGCATACCAACACCATGTTAGACAATTTTATGCTTTCAAATTTGTGGGGGACAGTTTGGGGAAGGCCTTTTTCTGTTCTTGACTGGCCTGCACAGAACCCTGACCTCAACCCTATCAAACACCTTTGGGATGAACTAGAATGTAGATTGCAAGCCAGGCCTTGCAACATCAGTACCTGACCTCAAAAATGCTCTTCTGCATGAATGAGCAAAAATTCCCACAGACATACTCCAAAATCTTCTGATTTAATCCAGTTTTTTCTAATCCAATTCTTCTGTCTTTGAAGAACCGAAATATCCAGATAACCAATTTCAATGATTAGATCCGGGATGAGTCCTGTGATCTTAGATGTTTTAATACTCATGCGTAGAATATCCCCAGATGACTCACTCAGCATGTTTACACATGATATTATAAAAATCAAATTATCGTGTTAGTCTGACTAAAACCAAACTTTTAAAGTACATCTAAACATGTTTGTCTGACTGAAATCGTACTAAATTGGATTTCTCCAAGTCGGACTAAGAAACCCAGATAAAGCAGCTGGCAGTCGATTTACTCCTGCATGTATACACTCAGTCGGACTCATACTGGCTCAGGCGCTCTGCACATGATCCACAGTTCCTCCCCAGCCCCACCTATCATAGCAGAGTCAGACATACCCCAGTCAAGAAATAGATTCCCTTTCTGTGCATGTAAACTGGGAAAAGGGCCGAATAAATGGCCTAGTCGAGTTTTAACCATAGCGCGACTTTATTGTGCATGTAAGCTGACCAAAGGTGGAAATTTCAGGTCCAGAGAGCACAAATCCAGACCAAGATTTTATTTCAACCAACCAGCTGAGTATGAAGAGTCACAGTCACAGAGTACTCTACTAGTTGGTTGAAACAAAATCTTGGTCTGGATTTGCCCTCTCTGGACCTGAAGTCTCCTCCTCTGAAGCTGACTATAAATCGTCAGCAACATGGATTGATTTCTCTGGTCTTGAGCCAAGGTCTGGTGTTTTTCACTCTGTTAGCCTATGTGATGCTGTTAAGGTGCTTTTTCAAGAAGCTGTAAAGAAAAGTGGTGCGATTAGTCTCTAGTTTGTAGCAGGTGGCAGGCAGGTTGGCAGACGCCTCTGTCCAGGCAGGTCATTGATTTTTCCAAAATTAACATCACATTATACAATAACACCACTTTGCGTATAACTTGACAAAATGCGACAACTTTTAATCATAAAATGCAATGTTATCACAGAATGCATTGTACTACACCATGTAACAACACATAATGCAATAACTAATCAAAATGTAACAATTTTTTATTCATTTATAATTTTGGAACATTTTTAGGGGTGCATTTCCCAGAAGCTTTCTGCCGTTAACGCCATTATCTCGTACTTCAAATCGTTGATTAATGAGTGCTTCTCCAAACCTTTTGTAACTAAAGTAGTTCGTAACCTCATTCATAAACTAACAAGTGATCCAACCTACTCATTCTTTTCTTTATTTGAACTTTTGCCTGCTATTTTGTCACAGAGACACAGACGTTTCCTGAAATTAATCACAAAAACATGCTGATACTCTTTTTTTGGACAATGATGATTATAAGGAAAACTAGTAAAGATGTCCCAATGTTCTTGGTTGATCATTTGAATACAGACAGTGTTAGCAAGTTATGATCATGGGGGAAGTCAGGGATCGAATGGGGGCTCCAGTCAGCACCACTAGGGTGATAAGGAAGTAACCGAATTTACAGTGGCCAGATAAGAGGCTGTGCTACCATTGATTCTCACAGGAATCTCCATCCTATCCTGTGCCGTCCCGGCCTCAGGATCCTCACACTCCACAAGGTCACTCTCTATATGCAAATACACTCACAGCACCTACTGTACAGTACACACAGTACCATGTTGGGGAGGGCCTTTTGGGGTATACAGGGAGGTGATGAACTGTCCTTAATTTGTATTTGAGCTGCCTTTCAATACCCGGTGTATTTCTACACTGTATTATATTATTTTTGCTGGTCAATAAACCACTGTTTTGCTGAAACGATTGGATTCCTTACAATGATGATAATGATGATCATTATAATAGTAGGTTAATGTTACAAAATAAAATTATAAAGTAGGCTATAAATGTATTTCATTTTATTTTTTTTATAAAGTTATTACATAATGTGGTGTTTTTGCCTAATGCTCTGTAACAATGCATTATGCAATAACACCACGTTAGTGATAAAAATTTGTAACACTGTCAATTTAGTACAAATCCATTATTACAGGGTATTACAATAGCTGATTTTTCTGACAAAAAGGATCCACAAAAATGTCACTGAAGACTTTTTTGAAAGATCCAGCCTTCATACAGCTTTCATTTTGAAACACATAAACATCAGATGGCACAAATCAGGTGCACAAATAGTTACATTTATGGGTAACATCCACATTTTGAAGAGGATATATTCTGGGCTACCATCCTGACTTTGAAGTTCTGTCCATATTAATCCTAATAACTTGTCCTTGCCACTGCCCATTTTTTACATGTGGGTATTTCTCAGTTATAATGAGACCACATGCCTTTCCTCTTCCATCAGGTGACTGCCAGCCTGGCCCTGAGCATCGCCTCATTAATCACTGGAGCACTGGCTTTCATGATTAATCTCTCCACCTTGATCATTCATAGTAGAGAAGACATCTATTACTATGATTATGACATCAATTACAGCAACCTGACAAACATGGATGACTCCTGGAGAACATTCCATAAGGTGCCCATTTTCAGGCTCAAAGATACACATTCATGAAGGTGTTAGGTAAGTGTTAGGGTTAGGCCTTGCAGTGCTGAGAGTGTTTGCCCTTCCCTCTCACAGAACCAGGTGTCCTGCATGGAGGGTATCTGGCTCCTT
>JAODKF010000068.1:57673-74845 GCA_026779585.1 Mormyrus proboscirostris | reverse complement strand
TCTATATATAGTTTTTTCCCCTTTCTGGTAACTTCTGTTCTCATGGAAGTAGAGTGTGTGGTGTCATTAAAAGCTTCCTAAAATCTAGTCCATTTTCTACATGTAGTGTGTTTTTTTTTCATATTAATAACTGAAACAGGGCGAGAAGATCGAGTGTCCGTAACTGCTGATTCTGGTAGATGTCCTGCTGTGTGACGGATGGCTTTCAACGGCAGCCGGCTATGCGATAGGCGTGCATGCATGCGGCACTCTGTCCGTCGCTGTCCGGGCTTGCCCCCCTTACCGGTGTGCATGGCCCAGTTTCGGAATAAGGTGGCGTCCTTGTCGATATTCCAGCCGTGTCGGGCGGCGTGTTTCCATGGGATCTGGAAGACGCCGGCCGTCTGAGGTGAAAGAGAGGGGCGCGGGGCTCAGGGCCACACCGTGGATGTCATGGGGGTACAGGGTTTTTAAAAGGTACGTGTACATCCTGCTGGAAACACACATCTAACAGCAGGAGAGGAAGAAAAGGCCACCAGAGCAGCCTTTTATACTACAGCTGTGAGACAGAAAGCTCTGTCTATCTTTTTGGGTAAAAATACATTTTATTTGCTTGATGAAAACAGTATGTTTATAAACACTTTCACTACTGGCACACATTTACTTCATTTTACTACGACTGATAAGATGCAGAATTTTTTTTTTATTTTTATTGAATAATGCTCTATACACAGCAGAATTAATGTATTTTAAGTTGTAGTAAAAAATATATATAGCATATAATAGTATTAGCGTGATTTATTTGAAACTGCATACGACATTTGACAATCTTTGAAAAATAATCATATGAATATATGTATGCTGATGTCTGCTGTATACAGATTCTTCATTTTCAAAAGAATCAAAATGTAGTTTTTTATGTTGTGTTTTTTATGTTATATAACTGCAAAAACATTGGCTGGATGAGTATTTCTTCTTCCCTTATATTCTATCGTACTTTTATATATCTTGGGTGACTGTTGTAATGAACTGGGTGTAACAGTGTTTTACAAGGAATGATTTCTGTGTACATATATTCTTCTGTATCTTTTGTGAACACACTAACATCACATTCTGCGTTTTTGAGAGTGCGTTTTAAAAGATGCACTTAAATGAACAGAATCGAACAGCTACAAAGGTTCTGCCACTATTTTAAGTTTTAAACATATTTAAAATCAGAAAATCAGTAATCTGCCGCATGCTTCGGTTATCTGCTAAGCCGTCTATTTTACACGGTTGGCGTCTTTGCAGATGGACTCAATTCAGAAGATCTAATTTAAAAGATGTTGTGAGCATTTTGTCCCATTGCTTGTGCTGGCGTGTTCCCTTGTTTTACCTGTCATCTGAAGTAACCTCTGCATGTTGCTTATCGACACAAGCAGGAATGTTTACCAGAGAAAAACTTTTGAACTCGTTCTGCCCCTTAAACCCGCATTTACCGTGAAGCTGAAGCTACGAGGCACGTCTTCATAAAGCATGACCTCCTTTCAACACTGACGGCAGCAGAAATGTGACTTTACTCTTCTTTGTTTCATGCAAAACAACATTTCCCATCCAGAGGGCACGGTGATGCCTCTGCAGATATGTGCTGCTTAAGTTGCTCACAGAGGGCTAGACTACATGGGACCCTTCCTGGTCAGAATGAGCGTAGATTTCTTTCGAGGAAATGTTAAGGACAGGCATTGCATTCTAGTTAGTTGAGTGGCCAGTGTGCGACCCTCATACCTCGTCGATCCAGGTGACGCCTGGGTATTTCCCCGACCGGATCTGCTCTTCCAGCCACGGCCGCAGTCTCAGCCGGCCCTGATGCATCTGGTCCCGAGGCTCCGAGCCCGACGGCCCAGTAGGGAACAGGTGTCCGCAAGCCGCTACGCTGCCTCAGGTTATTCGGCGTGTCTGTTTACGCCAGAGCAGATGTGAAGCATCCAGCAAGGCATAAGCGTAAAGCGCCGGAGGTCCCTGTTCTCTTGGCTGCGAAGTCCAGCGCCTGTCTTCACAAAGGCGAACATGTCACACCTCCTCACTTCCCCGTCCGTTTGTCCGCCCCCCCTCTTATCCTGAAATACTGCCTTTGAGGTGTCAGGGAGACTGACATGCTCCCCTAAGCTGGTACCTGGTGCCTCAAAGAGACCGAACAGCCCCCCCATAGATCCGGCATTGCCTTCCTCAGCTTTAAAATCCTAACTCACTGCAACAATCTAACAAACAGCCGTACCTCCCTTCCCCAGCGCTAAGGCAGTCCGACAGCTTCACTTACCTACTAACGGTCAGCTGTCTTCTTGTCCGAGGTGTTATCCACTTTTGATCTGCTTCCTTATGAGAGAAGTAGAATTTCCAGATAAGTTGATATATCATGCACTTGGAGAAGGCTCCGCCCCTCCCCTCAAAACGAGAATATAACGCCCACGCTTTCATCTGACAGTGTTTGGCAGCAGACGCCCTGCTCAGTTCATTCTGAGGAAACAGAAAACTGACAAAATGCAGCCTCCCCCCCCCCCCCGTAAAGCAAGGGATTCGACAGACGATTTGCAGCTAGGCCAGGGTAGAGCACACTTTGGCCAACCCGTCAGCTTTAACTGGCCCTTTAAGCAAGAAATTAACCAAAAAATATTAGTGCATCCTGGTGCCATCTTTTCCCCAGGTAAACGACGTGGACAGGAGTCAGCATGGGTGCTCTGGCCGGTCTGTGGGTGAACAGGGGTCAGCATGGGCGGTCTGTGGGTGAACAGGGGTCAGCATGGGTGCTCTGGCCGGTCTGTAGGTGGACAGGGGTCAGCATGGGCACTCTGGTCGGTCTGTAGGTGGACAGGGGTCAGTATGGGCTCTTTGGCCGGTCTGTGGGTGGACAGGGGTCAGTATGGGCTCTCTGGCTGGTCTGTAGGTGTACATTCAGTCGGACGCTGTGCGGAAGGACATTTAAGTGACACATAACAGTATGAATATAATATTTATATGCTCATGTGCATCTTGGCCGCTAGATGGCGCATGGTACGCCGTGCAATCCGCTGCACTGCCGTTAGCGGACACCCTGCTTTAGGTGAACTTTGCCTCATCAACTTTTGTGAGATCTAGCAGTACTTTTGGTTAGAGCTTATAAGAGGACAGGGTTCCTAAGCTGCTTCAAAATAATGGTAACACTTTATTTTACACAAATAATGTAGTATTATGATATTACTTATTTGTTAATTAACCACAAATGCAGTCTTAGTGAGATACTTTGATTAACACGTTACAATTACAGATCTCGTGTATATTTATGATTAATGAATTGTGACACATCATTTATCCCAAGCAGTTACTTTATTTCTTGCTAAATCTGTTCATTCTGTAAATCTTTGTGAACTACTAAGGAGCTACTGAAGGAACAAGTAGTGAATTACACAAGTGAATTACTGATCTCATGTTTATTCATCATTAAATAATCATCTTTTATCTTAAGTAGTCACTATATTTGTTAATGATTTGTACTTTAATAGTAACTGAGGTACTGCCAAGTATTTGTACCCCCTCAAGTAAAGTGTTACCAAAAGGTTTTTCAACCTTCTGCCTTTATGGAGTTTTGCATTATCTTGCAATACATATTTTTTTACAACAACAATGTATCTGTTCAAAGCACAAACAGTAGAATAAATGAACAAATAACTCTAAAACTAAGTGACATAGATAAATCCGCTAAAGTGTGCATTAAGCAGTATGATTTGGGGGGCCTTGCACACCATTTAATTATCAGATTCTGTATTTTTTATACATATAAATTAATAACTGTTGTCTTCTTTTTTCCTCCTTTATTTTAGTTACATTAAAATTACTCATATGTTGGAGATTAAATTTATATTATGCCATCTGTAATGAAAGTAACCCACCTTACGACAAAAAAATGAATGCAGCCCTTGGGCCAGAGAGTTTGCCAACCCCTGAGCTAGTCCTCTGCTTTGTGTTTTTTTAACATATGTGGTGGTGTTTTCAAAGCGCAATGGACGGCCACTCAGAGCTGATACAGGGAGATTGGCTGACAGACAAACACCAACTGGACCAGACTAACAGTAGCACAAGACAGCGGCAAACGCCCCAGTAACACTTGGAGATCCAGCATAGGACGGAATACTCCATCTGGCAGGGTGGGGATGATATCTCTGCATCCCTGTTGTGGTTTTAAACATGCATAAAACTCGTGGTATCTTCCAGTCCAACCCGTCACATGTACACTATAAGCTCCTATCATCCGGCTAATCATGTCATACCTGGCTCAGGTACAGTGGGCAAGAAAACAAGAGCTTATATTTTGGTCCTGAGGGTTTTGTGTGGCTTCTGTCATTCATGCTGTCATCTTAGGAATGGAAGTCGTCTACTTAAACATTTCAGCGGAAAGTGCATTGTGTTTCTCTCAGCGTGTACAGGCAGGCCGTTCCTAACGATTTAATATGGCTCATAAATAGGAATTTGCATACTAGGAGTCAGCCTGCTTCAGCCAAACCATCACTGTCACCCTGGGTAGCATTATACCCAAGGACTTGGGAATCTTGGATGATGTCAAACAGGTACAATTAGCCCCAAGACAATAAAATGGCCAGTGTTGCTTGTAGCTTGAAAATATTAGAGTTTTGATAGTTTGTGAACAATTTTTTAAAAAAGTAATGCGATGTTATGCCAAGTCTGAAGTGGCCTTAGCGGTTTGATGCCAGATCAAGGCTGAAAGCCTTGTTCAAAATAGTATCACTTTGTCTTGAATATATTTCTACAATTCTACATTCAATTTTTAGTATATAAAATGAAAAATGATTACAGATCAGGCCATTATAGTAAAATTCATAAATCTCATTTCTGTGCAAAAAGTAATTTAGCCACATTCAGAAAAAGAACAACATATGATTTGTAAACAGCCATCAGCAAGCTACACCTCTTAAAAAAATCAAATTATAAGGGGCTGTAATTCCTAAAGTACTAAATTAATTTCATCCAGCTATATAAAAATATTTAAGCTTTTAAAATAAAATTTCAACATCACGTGAGAAATCCATCTCCAATTAACATGACAAATTAACATTCTATAGTTTAATTATTCAGCAGACACTTGTATCCGAAACAACATACTTTGAGAAGTCTGGATCAGACAGTCCTGGGAACAACTGGAGGTTAAGGGTCATAAGGGTCTTCCGATCACTTCCACTCATTCAGCATAGTAACCCACTGAGCTACACAACAACTTGTGAAAAATTACAGAATTCCGATTGTCTTATTCCCAATCCCAGCTGGACTGCCCCTTTCCCTTCTCACCAGTCTCCACGGGATCACGTCACTGACGGTTCTCCATAACTGGATTCGGCCCAGACAGAGAGCGGGGCATGTTAAAGACTGGCCTCTTCCACAGCCGAGGGACCCGGCCGGCTGTCTGTCTGGGGGCGGGGAAGAATGACGAGGGGGCGCTCTTGCTGAGCAGTTAGGAGCTCGACGACACGGTCATGCAGGCAGTTGGTGGCCTCGATGCTCTCGCTAATCTTATGGTGGACGCCCATGAGTTCATCGGCCACGTCGCAGACGCTCTCGCTCCGCTCGGCGATTCGCGACGCCACACACGCCACGTTCCTGTTGGTCTCGCACAGTTCGCGGTACAGCAGCCGGTTCTGCCTCGCCAGCAAGCGGAAACCCTCGCGCAATGCTGCTGTGTGCTCACGATGCGCCTGCAGCAGCTGCTGCTCGAAGGGGCTCAGTGGCGCCCTCTTGTGGCAGGCCACACCCTTCTGGGGCACCTTCAGTCCAGGGTAGGGCGTCAGCTCACTGCAGAGGGGAGCCGACCCCCCTCCCTCCGTGACCTCCACCCTTTCCTCAGACGGATACTGGCAGTAAACCTCATTTTTGACCATTACTTCGGGGCACGAGATGGATGGCTGATTCTGTTGGGTGTCAGGCGCCGCCAGGACAGCCGCAAAGCTGGGGTCCTCAGCAGGGAGGTCCCTCACGGAGGCCGGCGGCTTTTCTATAACCTGTGGGCACGTCTCCAGAGACTCTGCCCCTGTGTCAAGAAAAAAGTCTGAAAGCGCATAGAGGGACTGTTAACCTCTAAAACAGGCTTCTGTAATGTAAGGTAGGATAACAAAGGACATTAATCAGCAAAGGATAGCATAAGTACTGTTTAATTAGAAATAAAGAATAAATAACAGCGCATAAAATCTACCACTTTTGTAAATATCGTGCAAAATGGTTGATCTGAGCGTCTGAAGCCATATGTGAAGCAGACTGGTGGAGCCCCCTACCTTCTGGGAGGTGACATACAGCTGTGTTCTGCTCCTCATGTTTCACCGCGTTATGGACATCGCGTGAATCGAATACCCTCCTATCCGCGGAGGACAGGCAAAGGGAGGAAGCCGGACGATCCCGGCACATCTGCCGCCGGGCCTCCAGCACTCTGGTCTTGGTGCGTCTCCGCAGGTCCTGCCAGCGCCGCTTGACATCTTCGATGGACCGCTGGAGCCCGGACGCAGCACACACTTGCTCCGTGATCCCAAACCAGATCTTGTACTTCTCACGTGCAGTCAGTCGGTTCCCCTGCAGGCCAAACAACGTGTCCTCGTGCCGAGTCACCTCCTTCACGAGGATGTCCAGCTCAGCATCCGTGAACTTGTGTTTGCGTAACCTCTCTCTAGGCGGGGCCATGTTTTGACCCGTACTAATTATCTATAAAAGAGAGAAGCCCCTAAATATTGAGTGGCTTAAAACAGCAGTTTGCATATTTCTAATTTATTTTTATTACTGTCATTTCATTGTATATAAAATAAAGTAGCACAAACACCAAGCCGCAGTATATATACACACACACATATCCACACACAGGAGATCTCCCCTCTCCTGGTGTTTATATTGTGAAACAGCGGCTAATCTGTATTTTGGGGCAGAATCCCTCCACAGCTGGACCAGATATTTATGCAACTTATTGAGAAACTGAGAAAGCAGGCAGGACAGCAAGTCGATGGGCAGCCATGGCACGTCATGGGGCTCGCAATTCTGTCCACTCATTTCTATCTTCCAACAAAGCTTATTTTCTTGAAAACATCAAATGGTGCAAAAGAGGTCTGAGTCAGCCAAGTAGATAACCAGTAAAATACAACATTCTGTAAGGTTTACAAACAGCAAATAATTTTCTATCAATGGAAATTATAAAAGAACCTCCCAGCATAACGGATTAGGATATCCTAAAGAATTCTTGTTGTGTATTGAACTTAATTATGCACGTTAGTCAAAATCTACAATTGAATGGGTCGTTGAATATATCGACACCCTATAATTTAAAGGCCAAAAGTATCTATTTTTTAATTTTTTTACAGTTCCTAATTCCTGTTATCTTTTAGTAACGTGACTTAATCATTTGGGTATATTTTGTGGGTGTCTGCGATAGTGTATATTACACACTTTTGTTTGTATTATACAAACTGTATCTAAGAGGCTACGGATCTGATCGCAATTTGTTGTCCTTCGTGCAATTTTAAGAGACGCTTTTTGCCGCAGCCGTGACTCCAAAATGGTGGAAGAGCAGCAACAGTCATCTACTCTGCACGTCTCCTAAAGTACAGGGAGCCCAGCAATGTTTAATTAAAAAAAAAAGATTAAATAAACCTGCGATCCTACAACAAATACAGCTGAGAGCCCTATATAACAATTAAATGAACAGGGCAATGCAATGCGCCTACCTTTAACCGTAGCGTGCGGGTTTGCGTGTCTGCGCTCGCTCAGTGCGCTCGTTTTGGTGAATTACGGGAGACCGAGCGTTGTTATGGTAACGTGCGCAGTCAGCGCAAACTGCTATAGGGCAATAACCTGAGAGTGGGCAAAATAGCTGGCAGAAAATAAATGGGTAGGAGGAAGTGTGTTATTGTAGACGTTCGATTTCTTTTAAAGTTTGTTAGCATGTTATTTTTCTGGCCTGAACTATGATTACCGCGGATCAGTCTCTGTGCGCTGACTGGTGTCATACGCTATTTGCGTTGAATTGCTGCAGACGCTAAGGTCCTCCGTAAAGCAATTCCAGACGGAAACTGTGTTGTGGACAGGGGTGCTTTAATGCACTGGCCTGTCCAGGGGGCTCAGCTAACCGTGTTTAATAAGGTTATATAAAAACCGATACCATTGTAGGGGGTGCTCCTCCACCGCCTCCGCGACTGAAGCCTTTGTGTTTCTGAAACACTTGTGTTTAGTAATTTCTCCCCCTTTATTCTATATTACTTACACTAAACGAAAAACGTCACAAACTATATTATTATTATTATTATATAATATATTATTATATTATGATTTTATATGGAAATTATTAACAATTATTAACATTCTATGAGTCCAGATTCTGGTCTTGCTTCTCCAAAACATTTCTTTGTATAATTTAACTGGTAATTCTAGAAAAGCCGTAACCCTAAACTGACCCTTTGCAATCCCTTTTAAATAAACCATTTCTGTGATTTAAGGGATAAAGTAATCTTAATGCATCTGCTGGATATTTGCGTCTAGTAGCCCTTGTAAACTAATTTCCTCCCCCTTCTTCGGGCACACAAAGAGGGAGGAGGAGGGAATAATGCACTTTGCAGATCTCACGGATCTACAGCATAACACTGAACAAACCGAACCGGATAACTGATGCCGTACGGTGACGAGCCAAGGTCTGGTCAGGCGCAGCTCTGTTAACAGATGCGCAAGCAGCTGGGCACGCTCTGCGCATGCGCAGCCAAAATGGCGTCCTCCTGCGGCCCGGCATGGAGGTCTGTCTGCGAGAAATTTCGTACTGCGCAACACCAGTCTGAGGTCGAGTCCCGCAAAGACCCGGAGAACGATCCCTTTAGGTCCAAGTATAACGCCCGAGAGCTGCTGAGGGAGATCCACTGCACGCTAAAGAGCCTCGACGGTGGAGAAAACGACGAGGATGGCGAGGCTGAGCAGCTCCAGAGAGAGACTCCAGGGGATGAGGACCGGGGATGGGGCGGTCACCCGGGCGATTCAAAGGCCGGGATGAGACTCGCCAGGCTCGGTGTGGTTGAGTACTACCTGGGGGTGAACCATGTGGAGACCGAGGAGCTGTCAGCAGGAGAAGAACATCTGATGAACTGCATGAACCTGCTGGACAAGTGCGCCATATCCAGGGAGAATGTCTCGATGTTTATACATGTCAGGGTAATGCAATCGCCTTTAAATGTCCTTAAAACAGATCTGTAACAAAAGTAACTTCGGATTACAGCTGTTAATCGCTAAATACAAAAAGGATTGCCGATTGTTTACGTGACATAATAGTGATTATTTTAAAACTAGCATTCATTTTAGCGTTGTTAATGCTTATTCATATGTGAAATGTTTTCCTTTAAAGAATCAGTTGGGGATATTGTGGGCCGGCCGAGATGAGATCGATAAGGCGCAGGGCTTTCTGGAGACCGCCGAGGCCATTTATGTCCGATACGTGAAAGAGGTAAGAGGCGATCATAACCGACTCACCCGTTTGCTGTAAACGGGCGGCTGTTCATGAAGATGCTTTCTGTTTTTAAGAAATTTTAAATCAAATGCAGTGCGCCTGCGTTTTTTGTTATAGGACGGCCAGCCACCAGCGGACCTGACAGATTTTTTTGTGGAAGGAGAATATGAAATAACTGAGCAAGAAAAGATCAAGAGGTAAGCAGCTGTGTGGAAATAATTGGCTACACTTGTATTTAGTCTGTTGGGTGTTTATGTATGTAGGCTTTGGGATTCAAACCGTGCATGCATGTGCGTGTGTGTGTGTGTGTGTGTGTGCATGTACGTGCACATGCACTTGGCCACGTGGGTTTTTTTCTGTAGCCCAAAGAGAGGCAGTTAGGATAATTGGAGTCTCTGAAATGTGTGGCTGTCTTTATGCGTGTTTGATGCATGTCTGTGGTCTGCAGCCCTGTGCTTACCCCCACACCAGGTACCTGACCAGGATAATTGACATGTGACATAAGGAGATGTATCATATTACAACAGATCTCATTCCAAGTCTCACCAGCTGTAAAATTCATAATAGTAGAGGGTAAACACCAGTCATATAAATTAATTACATTTTGGCATCATAAAAGTAAATTGTTTAAATTGCTGAGGTGACTGCATCGTCCAAAATTCAGCAAGCAGGTTTTCATTAGATATGTGTGGGATGCAAAGTTTTGATAAGCGTGCAGAATATTTAGGCAATAAATAAATATATTCATAATATCAGCCAGACTGTTTGAATACATAAACAGAAATATCGTTTTGTTTGTTTTGCGCCTTTGAAGGGGGGAATTGGCCGATAACGCTGCAGATTCCAGCATGTGTTTGTAGGTCTTTGTGTGATCGCAAACATCTGAAAGGCGTCACTTCGGCTCGGCCTTGCTGGCTGCTCCCTTTCAGACAGACCCTCCGTTCTCTGTGTCCTCGCCCACTGCTTGTTCATGCCCTCGCTGTTGATGTTGCCGTTTGCTCCGTTAAGTGGCCTTTCTCCCGACAGATTCGAGATGGCGTACACTCACACTCTTTATTACCTGGCGCAAGTGTACAAGAATCTGGATGAGTATGAGAAGGCAGCCCGGTACTGCCACATCACCCTGCAGCGGCAGCTCCAGTTTGACCAGTTTGTTCCCCTAGAGTGGGCCATCAATGCCGCTACACTGTCCCAGTACTACATCACCAAGGTAACGGCTCTGTCACGTGGATGTGGCCTCTGTCTGGTGCTGCATCACATTCCACATACCAGATGCCCCACTGGCTAAAGACCAGTGTCAGCTCTATTCCACCATGCCCCCACCCCCTAAAAGCCTGCCTCTCGCCCCCTCTCCTCGACAGTGTTGTTACATGGAGGGGCGGCACTGCCTTGCCGCGGCCAGCGTCATTGCCAACCAGGCTGGAGAGCTCCCATCGGAGGCAGCCGCTCAGGAAAGTAAGTGTCTCTCCCTGGGGACGGAAGGACTTGAAGGACGTGACGCTGACTCTTTCTGAAGCGTAGCAGTGTTAGTGTCCCGTCTGAGCACTCGGCCAGGGAGGAAATGATCCCGGAGGTTTGTGTTCCAGGTGAAGTTGAGGGAGAAAAGAGGGAGCAACACCAGCAGAAGAGGGCCGAGATTGCCAGGTGCTGGATTAAGTACTGCCTGAACCTCCTGCAAGATGCGAAGAAGCTGCTGGAGGTGAGTGGCGGCAGTGGGCCGTCGCTCTGCGAGCGCTGTGATGCCGGCCAGCTGGTTGGTCTCTGCACGCTCACGCTGTTTATGCTTTGGCGCGTCAGGAGTCGAAACTGACACCCGTAAGCTGCTGTTTCTAGATGCGTGAATCGGAGTACTTTGACCTTTCCCGCTGGGACGTCTCATCCCTGTTTTTCCCGAATTCCTACGATGTGGGGGGGGGGGTCATGCTGTACCCGTGTTATACTTCATTTGTGCCGCCTGAGCTGTAAGGCTCGGGCTTTTTAATTGCAAAAAAAAATGGGTTAGCCCACTGTGCCTGCTCGGCAGAGTAGCGGCATTTCTGCTGGGTCCTTATGCAAGCCACTTGACGCCCCAGGGTGGTACATGTGAGAACCATGACACTCATATGTGTAAAACTGTAAATAAAGCATCATTTGAAACTGCCCGTCAGGACAACATCGGCGAGCTGGACGTGGAGCGGCAGGAGGAGCTGAAGAGGGGGCGGCGGCGCGAGGAGGAGCAGGAGGAGCGCGGGAGGAAGAGCGCCGTGCTCTTCAGCTCCAGCGACACCTTCGACTCCATCTGTGCCCTGGAGGAGAAGGTGAGCTGCTCCTTCCCACTGGACTTCGAGGAGGCACGCGCCATCTTCCTCGTGGGCCAGGCTTACGTGGCCGAGGCCAAGGATTACTTCCAGATGGACGGTCACGTGACGGACCACATCGAGGTGCTGCAGGACCACAGCGCGCTCTTCAAGGCCCTGTCCTTCTTCGAGGAGGACCTGGAGCGCAAGTGCAAGATGCACAAGCGGCGGGTGGACATGCTGGAGCCCGTCTGCAAGGACCTGAACGCCCAGTACTATCTGCTGATCTGCCGGCAGCTGCAGTTCGAGCTGGCTGACACTTACTACGAGATGATGGACCTCAAGCTGGCTCTTGCCAACAAGCAAGATGAGCTGGATGCCCACACCATCAAGAAGTTCAACCACCTCTGCAATGCATCCATCAAATACTACCAGAAGTTCCTGGACTCAGTGCGCTCGCCTGAGGGCAAGTTCCCAGAGAAGCTGGATGAGGAGGTGCTCCGCCCCGGGCTGGTGGCCAAGTTCCGCTTGGCCCGGCTGCACAGCCGCCTCATCTCGCCGGATGCCCCCACGCAGCTCCAGCACCTCAACCGCTCACTGGAGTGCTACAGCTTCGTGGTCCGCTACTGCGAGGAGAATCCCGAGGCCCGTAAGGCCGTGGAGACGGAGTTGGAGCTCAGCGAGGAGATGGCTGGTCTCCTGCCTCTAAAAATCAGCCGCCTGCAAGCCAAGATGGCGTCCTCCACCTGATGGGGCGGCCCCCATTCGCCCCCTCCAGCCCCCCTGCCTGCCTGTCCTCCTTGACCAAAAAGCTGATCATAATTTCTTTCTTTAATTATTCTGACTGTCTGGTGATTATTAACTGATCTTTGACTGCTGAACGGTCCTGAGCTACAAGCATTAAGCTGTAACCCTCTGTTACGTGTGCATGAAGCGTGGTTCCTTGTTCATTTCCCATTTGTCGTCTCTCCTTAATGCCCTGACTTAACACCTGTATCCGACTGTGTATCCCTACAGAAATAAATGCAGTAACCAAGCCAGTGAAAGTGATGTGTCCAATCTGTCAACAGCGGCAGTGTATCTAACGCCAGTGTTTTAAGATTCACGCGACTTAGTTCTTAGTTTGTTCACTCTTCCAGATTCTATGAAAAAACAAGACAGCAGCACAGTAGACAAAAAGTAACGTGGCTGGTACTTATCAGTCCAGTGTGAAAAGCAGGTGCAACTGCATGTAAGGTGCAGAGTGCAGTGAGCTGGGTGACCACTGTCATAGTCCCTGGGGTGGGGGCACAGCTGGCAGAGAGTGGCAGTTGTTGATCCTTCTGTTAGCCTAGGGGTACAGATTGTTCCAGAGCCTGGATGTTCTGATATTAACACTCTTGTACCTCATGACAGACTTCATGAGAGAGATGATTTGCTGGGTCGGGTGGTGCAATCGATGACGACACTGCTGGTCCATCTGCGGATTCTCCTGTCACGGATGTCCTGCAGGGAATGGAGATGTGATTTTCTGGGCTAACCCGCTGCAGTGACTGTCCTGTCCAGTACAGCTGGAAGCAAACACAGGGCTCCAGATGGCGATTAAACTGGTCGCCAATGCAACTAGATTTTTTATTTTATTTTCTTATCCCAGGTCTGCCTTTCCTGTTACATTATCACGCTAAGGGTGAACTGATCCAGAGCTGTTTAAGCAGCCTGCTGCAGAATGTGTGGAGCCCCGGAAGGAGCATGGAGGGAAAGTAATAAATAGTTGGGGAAAAAATGGACTTTCACAGAGGTGGGATGGACATTTCCATTACAGTTGATAACTGCACTCTGTACATTCACCGCCAGCTGGACTATTGAATGTGAAGTGCACAGACAAACACTGAAAGCTATTACAAACAGTGAAAGGCATTACTGCCAGGAAAACGCATATAAAGTTAATTTTCCTGCAGTGTTGGAGTTAAGGTTTAAACTTGAATCTGCCTTCTGGAATATTTCAGTATGGATCCGCATGTCCCAACATACATCATCAAGCGAGAATACCAGGGAGGTATCCCGAAAGCGGGTTGGGGCTTAAACCCTAACTATAACGCCACAGTAATATTAGCTTCATATTCAGTTTTTCGGCTGTAATATATGTGTGAATTTGAGTTAATATTTCAGTGTTTGTGTGTGCAATTCACTGTCTTGCTTACGTATTACATACTGCGTACTCATATTTCTGTGTAATTTATTATTTTATTATTGCAGAAAGCAACAGTAGGCAGGTCAGCTAGCTCACATAGGAGAAAGAAAAGACCGTGTGAGGTAGACGGAGGATAAAATGTGCCATGTAGCATTTAACTTGTTTCACATTTGGCATGTGATGGAGATTATGGCTCCTAAAATAGCATTTGGCTCCTAAATATTTTGTTTTGTTGTTTGTTTTTTTGTCTGGAGTCCTGACACAGCTACGCGGCAGGTTAATCTGCTCTCCACAGTGCACCTGTAGAAGCTGTTGAGGATTATCAGCGACACACCAAACTACTTTATCTTTAGTGCAGTCTTGTCCTGTTGGGTCCTGTGACCAGTGTCGATCCTCACTGATGGGCACATCCAGGACCTTGTGGCTGTCCACTGCACCTCAGTGTTCCCAGTCAGAAGTGGCTGGCACTGCCACTTCTCTTTCCTCGGGGCAGTAGTGAGGGAGTGTAAAGAGAATGAAGAGGGAACGGTGAGGGAAGGATTCAGGAATGATGAGGGAAAGGTAAAGGGATAAAAAGAGAATGAGGAGGGAATGATAAAGGAATGATGAGGGAATGAAGTGAGAACAATAAGGGAAGGATTTGGGAATGATGAAGGAATGTAAGGAACAATAAGTGAAGGATAAGGGAATAATGAGGGAATTTTAAGAGGATGTAAAGAGAATGATGAGGGAATGAGAGGGTGTGACAGGTCTAATGCATTGTTTAGAATTTTCTTGCTTTCTACCCAATTCATTTTTTTCTGTTGTATAAGAAATGCTTAACATTTGTTTTTATATATTGTTATTATACATGCACAACATCAGAAAAAAACCAAGAAGCCGCAGCAAAATTTTCAGTTTCATTTCTCAACTTATGGTATTTGCCTGTGTAAAATGTATAAAGCTCCAGTCTGGCTCTTCCCTGCTTCTCACTGATGAAGGGCTTCTTCCTTGCTTTATGGGTCTTCAGTCCTGCTTCTAGGAGCCTGATACAAACTCTCCTACTGTAGCAGTGTGCTTCACACCTGCACTTAATGCTTCCCATTCCTTTTGAAGGTCATTTGATTTCATCCTCCGATTTAGGAAGCACTGTTGGATAAGTTGACAGTCATCTCTGCCATTAGAAAGTCGCTTCTGCCCTCTGCTTGGCTGGTTTCTGGTTGTTCCCAGTGTCTCCTGCTTCACCTTGTTCTTGTGTACTGCTGTCTTACAAATTTTGAGCCTGGAACCAGCCTGCCTCATAGTGTAGCCTTCTGCCGGCAGAACCAGGATTAAAATAGGATTGAAAAATGCAGATTTTTAAAAAAAATATATATAGTGGTCCTTTAATTTTTTCCAAAGATGTACATATATAGGTTCTACTCCATGCTTTTCAAGTGACCTCCTCACAGCTAGGGGGTGCATGTGAGTTCACCTCAGAGATTTTCTCCAGATCATATTCCAATGTTGGTCTGGGTGTCCGGCATTCACGCCCCAGTTTGTCATCTTTCTGCCTCCCTGTCTTGCTGGTGGTTTTGCTTCAGCCCCTTTCCAGCATTTCTGTAGCCCGAAGCCTCAAAATTCTTCCGGCTGTTCAAAAAAGCGGGAAATGAGGTTCCAGGAGTCTTGGTGGCCAAGGAAACGGCCTCAAAACCAGAAGGTTACGAGTTCAAAGCCACAGCCTGGCTCTGCTGGAATGCACCCAGGCGCAACTGCTGTTTTGAAATATACAGTGTTCTAAATGTGTAAAAATGCACCAGCCAAGCCCTGAAGCAGCAGGAGAAAGCTGTCAGCTTTCACACAATACTGCATGCAAGACAACCCTGGGTTACAATGGCCGTGTTCATGCTGGTTCCGAGGGTAGGACTTTAATCTCATATCTGCAGGTCTGGAGGTTCGAGTCAAGCTCTGTCTGCGTACAGTTTGCTTGTTCTCTCTTTGCTGTGTGGGTTTCATCTGGATTCTCCGTTTTCCTGCCGCAGTCCAAAGACATGCAGTTACTGTAATTGGTAGTTATAAATCACATGTTGTGTATGATTACGTGTGTGTGAGCTGCACTGAAATGGCATCCCGTTCAGGCTGTACCCCAGCCCTGTGTCCCGTGCTGCCTGGGACAGGTCCCTTGTAATCCTGAGCGAAACACGTAATCAGAGGACGGATGGGACATAGAAATTTAATGCAAATGCTTTTATTAAAATGCATTCAGGAATTACCAAACTACAGATGCAACTCACATGCAATAAAAAGGCAGAATCGATAATCATAGTTCATTTTCATGTCACTCCTTATCTGTTTTTGGCTCTATTTATGGTGTAGGTCTAGTTATGTAAAATACATACTTTGTGAAAGTGATAGGGGGCGCTGTGACGCTATTGATATTATATACAGTGTTCAGTTGTTTCTTGACCAGTTCCACTGGCATCGGCTGCGTTTTATCACAAGACCGTTCAGTGTTAGTTCATGTACATGTATGAAAGTTCAGTGATATTGATCATTATCTGCCATGGTACAGTAAACTGTTTATTACAAATTGTACACTTTTTTAGCAATTTGAACGAATGTCTTATGGATTAACACTAACTGAACGTCTTCATTGGCCAGCTTTCGTTAATCAGTGTGAATAATCCCAAACTGCACCCTCTCTCGTGAGCAGCTTGTCATTAGTCAGTGAATCATTTCTTAATGTATCAGGTTTTAGTGTCCCAGCTCTTTCTTTCTGAGCTACAAATGAATCCCCATCAGCACTATTCTCATTGTCACAAGCTGATTGTTAAAGTAGCAGGTGTTTCCCCCCCTGTCATAATTACTTTGCTTTAATTACCAGTCATGTGAACTATAGCGCCACTTTTACATTTGTATTATATTTTGGATGTACAAAAAGTTGAGAAGTACTTCCTGGGTCAAAGCTCACAGGAAAAGGAAGAAGTGATACATAATATCATCACATTCTATTAGTCACAAATTTATGTTTGTATTAAAGGTTTTTTTTTTGCAGGATTCACTTAATTGTATCACTGATGTGACATGATTTTAATGCTTTTGTAAAATATGTATTAACAAAAAAAAATATTTAATGGGATAATATGTTGATTGGGTGTGGCATGGTGGTGCAGTGGTTAGCACTATCACTTAACACCTCTGGGACCCGGGTTCGAGTCTCCGCCTGGGTTATACGTGTGTGGAGTTTGCATGTTCTCCCCGTGTCGTCGTGGGGTTTCCTCCGGGTACTCCGGTTTCCCCCCACAGTC
>JAODKF010000068.1:17123-27265 GCA_026779585.1 Mormyrus proboscirostris | reverse complement strand
CTGAATTTCTTGGGACTATGGCTGTTTATGGGTAACGGCGGTTTCATGTTGTGTTGAGCTTTCTGCTCTCGCTTAGGAGGAAGGTGCCCATATCACTGTAACACCACACAGAAACCATGCCAAGCACACCGTGACAAGTAGGTCAACCCGATTCCACCTCAACTGTCTATTACTCTGTTTGCAGATGGCCGGCCTGCACCCGACCGCTGAGCAGATCGAGATGTTCGCCTACCATCTGCCAGAAGCCACACTCTCCAACCTGATTGTAAGATAAGTGAAGGGCAGCATCTCTATGGTTCAGCTGCATCATTTCTATGGATACAGGCTCACACTGGTTATCCTGATAGCCTCGAGGTTCTGGGGACCCATTATGGATGCAGGCTCCCACTGGTTATCCTGATAGCCTCGAGGTTCTGGGGACCCATTATGGATACAGGCTCACACTGGTTATCCTGATAGCCTCAAGGTTCTGGGGACCCATTATGGATACAGGCTCCCACTGGTTATCCTGATAGCCTCGAGGTTCTGGGGGCCCATTAGTCATCAGCGATCTTCCGCCACGGCTGAACTAGAATGTTTTCAGGAAAGGTGGCATGTGTGGCATTGTGACAGATAGGATACAAGCCCTGTTCTCTTTGCTTTTGCCCGTCCCGCAGGACATATTTGTGAGCTTGTCCCAGGTGGATGGCCTCTACTTTGTCTGTAACATCGAGGACTTCAAGTTCCTGGCGGATATGATCCAGCACATTCCGCTGAATTTGCGCTCGCGATACGTCTTCTGTACGGCGCCCATCAACAAGAAGCAGCCATTCGTCTGTACCACCTTCCTTAAGGTTCGGGCTTTGATGGAGACCATCCCCCAGACCCCTGGGGGGGATTTAATGGGGGTCCATTGTTCTGTTTTCTTTCTAGGGGTAGTCAGATAATTATTGTAATAGTGCAGACTTCAGTCATTTCATTGGCGAATGCAGTCACACTCGTATGTAGGTTGTCATCATTTGCAGCCACACAGTTTTAAGTACGGATCATGCACACTTTGGTGGGAAAAGCCTCGCCCTTTGGTAACCATTGTAATGTGGAGCTCTACCTCCAGTTTGCTAGGCAGTTCAGCCGGGATGAGCCCCTGACCTTTGACTGGGTGTGCAGGCATGTGGGCTGGCCCCTGGTCCCACCCAAGAACATCAAAGACCTGGTGCACCTGGAGGCTGTCCATGACGTGCTTGACCTCTACCTATGGCTCAGGTGAGTGTGACCCTACCCCTTTGCACGTCGAGGCTTCATTCTCCTGCCACCTGCTGTGAATCGGTGTGAGCCGGACGCATTTCCCATGTGGGAGTTTAGTGTCCTGTTTGCGGCCAGCACGGGGCCACGTTAGTGCGTGGTCTTAGTGGTGGTAAATGCCCGTGATGTTCTGTCTCCTCTCCAGCTACCGCTTCATGGACATGTTCCCGGATGCCAACCGAGTGCGGGACATCCAGAGGGAGCTGGATGACATCATCCAGGCTGGCGTCCACAATATCACCCGACTCATCCGGGCTGCGGAGGCTCATGGCTCTGAAAATTTGACTGAAGCCAAAATTCAAGCCTATGCCCAGGCCCGGCGCCGACCGCGGGGGTCTCAGACCCCAGACCCCCTGGGTGGGGATGCTGGAGATGTCGGCTCTCTGAGCTCGCGCCTGGTCCAGGAGGGCCGACTGACCCGGGAGCTCCTGCAGCAGCTCCAGAGGGAGTGGTCTCAGGGCGCCCAGCCAGGCAGGACCACGGGCAAGCAGGTGAAAGGTGGCATGGCCAAAGGCAAAGCGGCAAAGAAGAAAACTAAATAAACTCCCCTTGCCACCCGGCCTTTGTTGAGAGGCCAGGTGGCCACTATAGGTCTTTTTATTCATGGCAGCAACATTGAGGGAGATGATTTGCATTTTGGGAAATCGTAGTACAGGAGGAATGTTGTTTGCGTACAGCTGTGTGTGTGGGAGGGGGGGGCGCTGGACGGACCCTGTTAAGTGGATACACCCATGTCAAATGACGCACATGTGTCAAAGGCTACAGGCATGGCCTTCACTCCCCAGGAGCGGAGAGCTGTGCGGAAGAGGACAAGGTGGCCCTTCACTCCCCAGGAGCGGGGAACAGAAGGTGGAGTGGAGGGGTTGGAATCAAGCCTAGACCACCTCCTTCCATCTCGTTATGGATGGTAAAACGTGGGGGGGGGCCTGCAGAATGCAGCCATGCTCTGTCCCTCTTTTTGGCTGCTAGATTGGCTGTCCTGTTAGTCTTTTAATGTCCGAGAATTAAGTTAGCAGATTAACAAAAAGACTCACGCTTACCATGTTAGATAATGGATAAACAGAAGTGTAATTAAACATTGTACATAATAAAATATTCAATATTTTGACCAATTTCTTTTATTTATTTAAATTTGACTGGAATGTGAAAAAGACAACCGGTTAATAGTGGGCATTTAGCAAACGTGAAACATGAAGTGTGATTATTTTACAGTTTAATCTGTTCGCCTTTAAACTCTCTGTGGGGAACAAAAAGAAAATCGAGTTTCATCTTTTTTAGTTGCATGTGCGTTCCGTCTGTGTGACTGATGTAGTCCCCGTCTTAATGCCAAAGCCGCCGTCATCTGAGGTCACGGGTTGCACAAAGTCGTGAGAGTGATAGGTAGGCCTCGCTTCCTTGTGCACACCAGCCTTTGAACTTCTGTCTGATTGTTCAGAAACATAGGAAAAGCTTCATAAAACGTGCATCAACACACCTTAGGAGCGATACGACTTGACGCTTTAATTTGCTCTCCAGTCCAGACCGCTCTCCTCTGTGCTCTTGTTGTTCGTTTTCAGATTTCCCGTTTCACATTATTTCTGACTGGCTGCTTATCACCATGGAAACCTTCCTCCGACCTCTGAGTTAAATTGGTAATCTTGAAAACATGCCGTGTCATGCTGGGATCACCAGAACCTTCATAGAGTGCCTGTGGCTTTGGTGCATACCCCTTTAAGCTGCTGTGAAGTGCATGCATTACTCCTGTTTGTGCTGCCAGTATCTTTTTCCTGCCAGGTAAAAGGTTCCCTGCGTCACAGTTCTAACTGGGAATATTGCAGTTGTGCCCATGGCTGTGTTGTAATTCAAGTCAGTCCTTTTCTAAATGTGGTGATACTTCGGCCACCTTTCCAGATATATGCCACGTTTGCTGTTTGGTCATTCAACAAGCATGTAGCCAGACTGCCGGCCCATTTTTGTCAGACAACCTGTGCCACATATGCGTCCTCTGCCATATTTTCTGTGCCAGGCTGAAAGTGGCATTTTTCAGCCTGTGTGTGGCTGTGGTGGGTGTGACCAGTCTGATTGTAACTGCATTGCGCTTGGCTGTGCTGTCTGTGACCAGCCTGTGTGTCGCTGCACTGCATGCTTCACTGTATTGCATGTGGCTGTGCTATTTATGACCAGCCCATGTGTCACTGTGCTTTATCTGGCTGCACTGTGACTGGCCCTTGTGGCTGTGCTGCATGCTTCACTATACTGCATGTGACTGCGTGTGTGCAGCTGCGCTATGTAACCAGTCCACATGTCACTGTGCTTTATCTGGCTGCACTGCGTGTTTCACTGTATTGCATGTGGCTGTGTATCACCAGCCTGTGCAGCTGAGCTGTGGGTGACAGCTATGTATGACTAGCCCATGTGACTGTGCTGTATGTGATCGTCCTATGTGTGGCTGCACTGTGTGACTGTGCTGTGTGTGACCAGTCCATGTGTCACTGCGTTTCATGTAGCTGCACTGTGACCAGCCCATGTGTGACTGCGCTACGTGTTTCACTGCGCGTGTGCAGCTGCTGTGTGTGACCACCCCGTGTGTGACTTCTCTGTGTTTGACAGTCCTGTGTGGCTGTACTGTGTGTAGCTGTGCAATATGTGACTGCACCGTATGTGACTGGCCCATGTGGCTGTGCTGTGTGTGATTAGCCCATGTGATTGTGCTGTATGTAATCATCCTGTGTGTCACTTCACTGTTTGTGGCGGTGCTATATGTGGCCACGCTGTGTTGGTCCCATGTGGCTGTACTGTCTATGACCAGCCTGTGTGTTGCTGCGGGGTATGTAACTGCACTGTATGTGCAGGCCCTTGTGCCTGTGCTGTACATGAACAGCCTGTGTGGTTGTGCTGTGTGTGATGCGCTGTATATGACCAGCCCATGTGACTGTGCTATATGTGATCATCCTGTGTGTGACTGTGCTGTGTGCGGCTGTGCTGTTTGTGGCTGCACTGGTCGCAGCGACACTGTGACGGTCCCGTGTGTGGCTGCACTGTGTGTGATCGACCTGAGCGGAGCTGTGCTGTATGGGGGTGTATCTTTATTGCATTGTGAACTGCAGGCCTTCGCTCAAAGACCTTGATCTCAGAGCCTGTGGCACAGAAGCAACCACACATGCGACCTTTAGCAGATGCAACGTGGTGCTGTACTTGCCGCAGATGATGCATTTAGATATTATCTGCCTCGATAAGGAGTGATTGCGTTTTGGTGTGTGTGGGGGGGGTATTTTATTGTCTGGCTTTTCAATTGTTGAGTGAAAGGTTTGTTTCTCTGAGGGTGGAATTTGTGTACAGAGCCCAGATTAGAGCGGTGGGTCAGACAGCTACTCTGCTTTGAAGGAGCCTTTAGAGATGTGCTGCGATCTCCAGCCCCGTCGCCTGATCTTTGGGTTAATTATTCTCTGTGTGGATGTTGTCATGCTCTTGGGAGGAGTATGACTGCCGATGTCATCCGCTTTGCAGGCTGCCGTTCCCAATCCGTTTTCCTTCCCATGTAGTGTTTTCACAGACGTGACCTGATCCATAGAGAAGGTCATGGTCCCTGGGAGGGAGCCAGCGCATTGCTAGGTGAACGCATAGAGAGCAGGCAAACCGGCGAGAAAGCAGCCTGTTAATCATTGAGCCGAGGGGCGGAGCAGCTCTGGTTAAACTCTCACGGGCGGGTGAGGGTGAGCCCCAGAGAGAAATCCCTCCTTCATGCTCTCTCTGGGAACAGGAACAGGCAGCGGGGAGAGGGAGGAGGTTTTAAGCATAGAACCAGGGCCTCTGCAGAATCGCAAACGGCAAGTCACACCGGAGAGAGCTTCCTCCATCGGGGACGTCTTTCTCTTTCTGGGAAACTTTTCTCAGCTCATGTTTTGGGCAGGCCACTGAGGGTACCATTTACGATGCTCGCTGTACACCTGCTCTCCTTCTACTTCTCCAAACTGCAGGAGGACCATGTCAAAAAGGTGCGTCGGTGACCTTCTCCTTTATGGTCAGGGTTTGGAGGGAGTGTGCGCTTGTGGTCAGGGGTGGGGGCTTGTGCGTCTTTTCCAGATGAATCTTGCCACTAAGCATGCAGAATGTGAGACTTTGGGATGTGAACTGTGTCGTCACGGCATTCAGGGTCTCAGACGCCGAGAGAGTCCAAGCAGGACGGTCTTTTCGGAATTGCTCAGACCGTAAACCTTGACCAGGTGTGTGTGCTAATGTGGATTTATCTGATTCAGGGTGACTCCGGGAATAATTAACCCACTGGTCTCTGGGATGTGGAGCTGCTGGGGAAGGCAGTTTAATTATGTATGGATATGTTTTAGGGCTAAAAGTAGCAGGAATTGTAATGATGTTATGTACTGAACTATTCAGTATTATTAAATTTTTCTGTGGTGACTTTCCTGTTTAGTGACTAATGTTGTTGTAAATCACCAGCCCTGCATCTTGTTCCAGTCTTTGGTACGTTTTGCAGAGGCAGACACAGCCACAGACACAGGCACAGCCACAGACACAGCCACAGACACAGCAACCATAGCCTTTCCTTTTCGTCATGCTCTCTTTGCTTCTCTGCTGGCTTTTATGCTTTTGTTTAGAAACATAGACAAGCATGCTTTGTTAAACTGGAGCCTTTGTGTTTAAATCCAGGAAATCCTGCCTCTTTATGTTGGGGAACTGTTCCCTAAATATTTAACACCGAAAGTTCACAAAGCAGTGTCTGCCTTAACTATAAAACAAAAGTATATTAAAAAAAAGAAATTACATTTCATAATGAACTTGATCGAAATAAACAGAACATTTTAAATTTCTGGTTGCAAGAAAGTTAAAATTCTGGTCGAACAGCGATTACTTTGGTTGCAAATGGCATGCATACATGAGTGCGATCGCAAAGGTGGGTATGAGCCTGACTACAGTCTGGACTGTCATCTGCTGTGCCCCCCCGATCAGGAAGTTCATTAATAGTGCTGCCGCAATTACTCAGTGTAGCTGTTGACGTTGAAGCTGGAAATGCATC
This sequence comes from Mormyrus proboscirostris, assembly GCA_026779585.1. Lineage (NCBI taxonomy): Eukaryota > Metazoa > Chordata > Actinopteri > Osteoglossiformes > Mormyridae > Mormyrus > Mormyrus proboscirostris. The sequence continues at coordinate 20,973 of JAODKF010000068.1, read as the reverse complement.
AATATCAATATCTTACTTGACACATCTTTTTAAAGTATTTTAATGAAATTGCCATTTTAATTTCTAAAACGCGTCAGTTAATTATAAGAAAGGTTTTTCTTCAATATCACTGCGTAATTATGGGAGTAGTTCAAATTATCACAAAACAAGAAGATGGTCTGTATACTGTGCAAAGTTCGATGGCATCCCATAGCCGCCATAGCGCCGCGTACGAGCATCTGAAGAGAAAATGCACCAGTGCTTTTCTGCACGATGGACCGTCTGAATAGGTAAAATCACCGTAATTGTTGTCCACCATTTGTATAGACAGCTATTTAATATCTTTTGTCCCTGTAGCTCTTGAATACACTCATTATTAAAACCGTAGAGTTGTCTTCCTGCTACCTTACAATTCCCATTAGCTGAGTAATCTGGGTTTATTCTGGTGTGCATTCGTGCACATTGAGCTTGTCGCGGCCAGTAGTATTATCGTAAACTTTAACTCAAACGAAAATGGACACATTAATTAATAAATAAAAATTAAACAATTCATGAACAGAAATAAAAATGAATACTATATTGCCACAAACCGTGTTGGACTTTCGCCACACCATCAACGTCGATCTTGTTACCTAGTTTCACTACAATATGTCCTCTTACAAGCCATGGTGACTGCTGAGCTGTCGATTTCTTCACTGCAACTTCAGTGTTTATCACTTCAATGGTATAACAAAACAGTCAAATGTAGTGTGGTCCGCTAACCGAATTTAATAAGCCTGAGGATATGCTGAATATATACAGATCGCTAACTTCTAGGTATTACAGTACACCTCACATTAATATTTTAGGTGCACTACTAATCTGCCTATCAACTTCTGGGCACAAGTAAAATTAATGTCTGTAGAGTGGCGAAAAGCCCAATGGCATAGTTTGCTGTCAAGATAAAATTAATGAAACGGTCAATTGTTTATATTGATCGACCAATTGGTAAAATAGGCATAATTGGCAGCCATAATCAGCAGTGAACTCTCTTCCCATCTGGCTGTGGTCAATCTTGCGTTCCTCTGAATGCAGGTTGACCGCTTCCTGCATGCCATGCGCCTCTCCGATGAGCAGCTGCTGGACATCTCCGCCCGCTTTCGCGCCCAGATGGAGAAGGGGCTCTCTGCCGAGAGCAACGCCACCGCCTCTGTCAGGATGCTCCCCACACACGTTCGCTCCACCCCCGATGGCTCAGGTGCGTCATGTTCGCACTCGAACCCGGACAGTGTTTCGCAATATGGGGAGCTGACTGTGTGGAGGCTGCGAGGGCTGGGCGTCTGACTGAGAGACCATCGGGTCCATATCGCCTCGTTGGACCCTTTCGTCGTCATGATGATGCTCTGCACGTCCCCGAACGCGGACTGCAAGTGTTTGCTAACATGACCTTCCTCTGCACCCCAGAGAAAGGTGAGTTCCTGGCCCTGGACCTCGGAGGCTCCAAGTTCAAGGTGCTGCTAGTGAAGGTGTCTGAGGATGGCCGGGGGAAGGTGGAGATGGAGAGCCAGAGCTACCCCCTCCCGGAGGAGGTGCTTGGGGGCCGTGGCACAGACGTGAGTCCAGCACACGAAGGCGTTGCCGTGTGAATGGTGACAGGGTGGAGTGCCCTGACAGCGGATTGGGTTTTTAAGATTTGCAGCTGAATAAGGATATAAATTTAATCCAGCACCTCTGGGATTTCTTTTCTGGCTTTATGCAGTATGTGTTTTTTTTTTTTTTTAAACATACATTTTTGGGAAAAGCACATCAGTCAGTCATTCTTCTGCCCCTGGGATCTGAATGAACAACCTTCCAATCACAGGCACAGTGGTGATAACCCGCTGAGCCATACAGCGCTCCCATGTTGCCAGACAGACCCAGAGCTGTCCTCCTGGAGCCCCTAATCTGAGTGCTTTGAAGCTGTGGGTCTGCTTGTGTCATGCCACAGATGGCAGATATTGCTTCTCCCCATATTTTTACAGCATAAAATATTTTGTTTTATCAAGCTATCAGTTATACTTGGAATAGTGTTCAGAAGTCGATAAGAGTTCAGGGATTCCTCTCATCGTCTGGTGACCCTTAGCCTCAGGGGGGATGCCGTCACTACTCCCCCCCCCTCACACACACTGATGTGCCCTGTGGACCTCTTTCCCTCAGCTGTTTGACCACGTGGCCGAGTCCTTGAGGGATTTTATGCAGAGGAACAAGTTGGAACTCAGCACTCATGAGAGAAGGTCTTTAGGATTCACCTTCTCCTTCCCCTGCAGACAGACCAAAGTGGTTGAGGTATGGATGGTTGCCGCCCCCCCTCCTCCCCCCCCCCCCCCCGCCAAAACCAGATACTCTACATCCTATAGAAACGGGTTTTAAACACAGCACCCTTTTGTCTTTGATGTCCTCTGTCTGAATACCTCTTGCCCTCGTGCCTCCACATGCCCCCATCCCAGGGTGTGCTGCTGTCCTGGTCAAAGAATTTCAAAGCCAGGGGAGTCCTGGGCACAGATGTGGTGGAATCTCTGAGGCAAGCTCTTGACAGAGCCGGGGTGAGTTTGAGAGAGTGATCACAAAATACAAAAATTGGAGAACTATGGTAAATATGTAAAAATGTATGTATGCATATATTCGGATTACTTGTTTGGTTGCTGGTGATGAGTGCAGTCTGCAGAATTATGCAAACGATCGTGTCTGGATGATGCCAGAAAGCCAAAGGTCACATTTGGTAATGATTCCCATGCCACCTCCAAGGCCGATCATCCCACTGGGATCGTCGAGCCAGTTGGGATATGCTGTCTGGGTCAGATACCATGCCGGGCCAGGCTGCCAGTCTCAGAGCAGGAGGCCAGGTCAGCTAAAATCTTCTGCCCAAGTGGATAGACGCCAACATCCTGCTCTGGGTCTTGGAAATAATCTGCCCAATTAGTCCTCTGCATTTACTTTTGATAAAGCAGGGCATTGTTTTTGGAGGTAAACTCCCCACCCATGGCAGCGTTGTACAGGCAGGTTCAGCTTATTCTGCAATGGTAGAAACTCCTCCACCCTGTAAACGTTATAATACAATTGTGATGTGGATAAGCTTCACAGCCTTTATGTCTTTAAAAGGTATATTTATACAATGCCCCTGCCCAGATGGTTGCATGTCGTCAGTAAGCTGGGGGTGGGGGGGTGTTTTTCTACTCAGGACCTGAAGGTGAATGTTCTTGCCCTCGTCAATGACACAGTGGGAACCATGATGACCTGTGGCTTCGATGACCGCAACTGTGAAGTCGGGGTCATCGTAGGTGCTGAGCCCCCGCCTGCCCCCCCTCCCCCCAGAACCCTAGCCAACATGATACATTCCACAGCAATATTGTTCTGGAGCAGTCTCACCCCTGGGAACACTTCTGTAGGTACAGGCACCAATGCCTGCTACATGGAGGAGATGAGGCACATCGACCTGGTGGAGGGAGACGAGGGTCGCATGTGCATCAATACTGAGTGGGGTGCTTTTGGCGACGACAGCACGCTCGATGACTTCATCACCGAGTTTGACAGGGAGATTGATGCTGCCTCAGGCCACCCGGGCAAGCAGACGTAAGCCCCACCTCACGTGTATATCCCGCATCACTCATTTGCCTCACTTCACAAGTGAGCTCTGCCTCGTGTGTATATCCCGCATCACTAATATGCCTCACTTCATAAGTGAGCTCCGCCTCGCATCTATATCCCGCATCACTCATATGCCTCACTTCACAAGTGAGCTCCGCCTCGTGTCTATATCCCACATCACTCATATGCCTCACTTCACAAGTGAGCTCCGCCTCACGTGTATATCCCACATCACTGATATGCCTTACTTCACAAGTGAGCTCCGCCT
>JAODKF010000068.1:0-12138 GCA_026779585.1 Mormyrus proboscirostris | reverse complement strand
CCCCCCCCCCCCCCCCCCCCCAAGGTATGCCAAGCGGCTCCACAAGGTGGTGCGCCGCCTGGTGCCCGAGTGCAATGTGCGTTTTGTGCTGTCTGAGAGTGGCAGCAGCAAAGGTGCCGCCATGGTGACGGCAGTGGCTGGACGGCTGCACTCACAGCGGCTACAAGTGTGTGACACCCTGGCACCCTTCTCACTGAGCGTCGGGCAGCTGCAGCAAGTGCGTGACAAGATGCGAGCCGACTTGGAACGTGGCCTCAGGAAGGACACACACACTGGTACCCCCGTCAAGATGCTGCCCTCATTTGTGTGCACTCTGCCCAGTGGGAATGGTGAGTTCCCTCCAGTGGTCATCTTCTACCTGACTACAGATGGTGCCCACATGTCCTTGTGGTGTGTGATGCACATATTCCACACTTCCTGCATTGATATCTAGAGCATTTTGTAGTGAAGGGAAAGTGAAGGTTCATGAGCCATTTGCTGTATTTTCCTACTCCACCAGATGGTGCTCTCTGTTCATAAAAGAGCTCAAAGTATGCCCCAAAGTAAACCAAGAGCATCATCTAGTGGGGAGAAAAAAAACAGCAAATGGTTCATGAAGCTTTATTTTGCTCATCACTGGCTTTTTGGCAAATAAATTTAAGTATTTAGGAGTGTAGTGGCCAATAACATTGATTGGCAATAACGCAATAACTAACATTAATGTATTAAAAAATGTTACATCACATCATTAGAAAGAGTAATACAAAATGGACTTGCTTGAGACCTTTCTAGATCTCTCCGTCATTTTATGGCCTGCAGTAGCTTCTGCTTTCTTCCATTTCAGAATGGGGAAAGTATCTGGCCCTGGACCTCGGCGGAACCAACTTCCGTGTCATGGTGGTTAAGATCCGCAGTGGCTTGCGCCGGTCCGTCCGCATTTACAACAAGATATACGCCATCCCCCTGGAGATCATGCAGGGCACAGGGGAGGAGGTGAGTGACTCAGCATTGCAGGTGGGGGAGGCGCATCTACAACTATGGGTTTGCGCTAAATGGCCTGTTTTTGTTGACTTGCATAGCCTGACAGTTTAATGACTTCAGTTTCAGCCTGCATGCTTGTCGTAAGTATTATACAGGACGAGTTAAAAGTCTGGGCCCACCTATTAAAAGTAATTTCTTTTTCAACAAGATGCCACTCCTGAGCACACCTCGAGGCTACACAGTAAGTGTATTATCTTGTGAACAGGAAAAGATGAAGTGTGACATTAGATGACCTGGCCTCCACACTCTCAAACTCCCTTTCTAAACCCTGTAGAGCTGGTATGGGATGAATTGGATCAAAGAGAAAGAGTAAGGTAGCTAACTTGTGCCCAGAACTTCTGGGAACTCCTTCAGGACTGTTGGAGAAGCATTTCAGGTGGCTACATATGGAAGCTGGCTGAAAGAATGCCAAGAGTCTGCAGTGCTGTCATCGAAGCAGAAAGGGGCTATTTTGAAGGGGCTAAAATTTGAAAGATTAAGATTTTCAGATGTCAAACGCTTCTCTTGGAATTCTCATTGCAATATTTGATATGTATAACTTCACTGTCTTCTCCTATCGGGTGAAAAACAGCTAAAGTACAGACAAATGCATTAAAGGCAGGTGTGTCCAGTATTTTGACTCGTACTATATGATCGCTTGACATTTATTTCTGGTCCTGAGGAGTGTTTACAAGTGGTTCAGACCCAAAGCTTCACCTCCCCCAGAATCCAGTTTGTTGGGGTCTACACCCAGTACCTGGAAGTGGTGGTGCTGAAGGTGCTAGAGCACCCACTCTGATTGTTGATGGTAACGCAGTGTCAGAATTCTGCAGGGCAACCTGTGCATGCCTACAGTATAAAGCCAGCCTCTATTTTCATGCTTAACTTGTTGTTAGCTGATGGTAGCTACTGAACATACAGAAGAACTTCTGTCAAGTTCGTTAGTAACTTGGGCTCTGAGCATCTCTGCCTGTCCGTCTTGCAGCTCTTTGACCACATTGTCCAGTGCATCGCCGACTTCCTGGACTACATGGGCATGAAGAACACACGGCTCCCCCTGGGGTTCACCTTCTCCTTCCCCTGCAGACAGACTGGCATTGATAAGGTGCTGCTTTCCTCTGTCGGTCTTCAGTGCAGTCGGGGATGGGGGGGGTGGGTGTTGTATTCATCTCTACATCCACCCATCCCCCTGCGGAGTCCCATCTTCTGAAGGGTATATCCTGTGTATTTTTCCCCTGTAGGGGACACTGGTCAGCTGGACCAAGGGGTTCAAAGCCACAGACTGTGAAGGCCATGATGTGGTGGACATGCTAAGAGAGGCTATCAAGCGGAAAAATGTGACGATTATTCACGTATATGTATTCATGTGGGCGCGTGTGTGTCTGCTTGTGTGTTTTTGTCTGTGTGTATCTGCACGTGTGTCTGTGAGTGTATCTATGCATTTGTGTGCGTGAAACTCGCCAAACTTATGTGTCACTTGTAATGAAATTAAAATGTGACCAAACCCTAGCCTTGACCCTCTCACACACACATAGGAATTTGATCTGGACATTGTTGCCGTGGTGAATGACACCGTGGGAACCATGATGACCTGTGCATACGAAGACCCCAAATGTGAAATAGGCCTTATTGCTGGTGCGTGTCCTCCAAAATAAAAGCAGATGGGGGTGTGCCCAAGGAGAGGGTTCTGCTAGGTTTCAATAGAATAGAAGTCTTTGATGCCATTGTAATATTCACAGTGAGAAGATGGTGATTCATATTATTTATATTAATTATTCATTCCTGCACTGAATTAGAGCATATTAGAATTTATTCAACATATTAAGGGGGATATCCTGATATCCTTCTTGGCCAATCCATGGATTGCTCAGGTAGATGGCTCTGGGGGCAGGGCAACCATCCTTAGCTTGTCCTTGCAGGTACAGGCAGCAATGTCTGCTACATGGAGGAGATGGGGAACATCAAGTCCATGGAAGGCAATGAGGGCAGGATGTGCGTGAACACGGAGTGGGGTGGCTTTGGAGAGGATGGTGCACTGGAGGACATCTGCACTAAGTTTGACCAGGAAGTGGATGAGGGTTCACTCAACATGGGGAAACAAAGGCAAGAGTGGCTTGAACATTTTAAAATTTTTGCTGATGGATCCAAACAGCCACCAAGAGCGCTTTCCACAGCACCGGGTACCGTACTTTTGGTACCGTACTTTTGGTACCATTGACTGTCGAATGTAACATCGAGTATCCGTACCAAAATTTCCATCACCTAAAGCGTCAAAGCAGCTGGGGTAAGTTTTTGGGACTTGCTGGTGCTTTCTTTGTCTGTAGGTTATCCAAATAGTCTGAAATACAGTACAACTGCTGTCTGGAAAAAAAATTGCAAACTCAGAAAACAATGATAAACCGAGTTTAAAAAAAAAAACTATAAAAAAATTTTAACAACGGATGCGTGGACAAATGAAGAGATCCAAGCTTTGCAATCTGGTTTGAAGAACAGATACAACAAGGTCAGCTGCTGCAATGTGATTTTGTTATAATAAAAATCATGTAAACAGCAAGGGTGGAAATGATTATGATTGTCTTAGAATAACGCATGCAGCGCTCATGCAAAAGAAGCGGAAGTAAACTTTAAACTGATTTATAAAAAAAACTTGATTTGTAAAAGCTTGAAAGGAATCATTAAAAAGTTTTTTTCCTATGACAGAATAAAAATGTTTTAGTGAAACTAATGTCGATACAAAACTAAAGATATAAAAAAGATATCTTTAATATACCTGACTAGTAGAATTGTATGTGCTCTTCAAACTATATAATATATCATAACCATTTTTCAAATCCAGTGCAAAATTCCCTACCTCGTGTTGTGATGTCATTCAGCGCCGCTACCAGTTTTTACACCAATGGAAAACCAACACCTTAAAGTACCAAAAGTACAGTGTCTGGTGCAGTGGAAAAGCATCCCAAGATGCAGTGGCATTTGTACAACTTATTCACTAGAGGGTGCCAAATCACTAGAAATGGATTTGTATCACAGGTGAAATGCAAAAAAAAATGCAGGCATAATTTTATATTAAAATATTTAATGTATGCAATTGACTAAGCTTGTGGGGCTGTAGGTTTGAGAAGATGACAAGCGGCATGTACTTGGGAGAGATTGTCAGGCAGGTCCTCATCGACTTAACCAGCCGAGGTCTTCTGTTTCGAGGACGAATCACAGAGCGCCTCAAAACCCCCGGCATCTTCGAGACTAGGTTCTTGTCCCAGATTGAGAGGTGAGGTGGGCACAGCCACTTTTATTTTTGCAGTTTATGACTTCAGCACATTTGGTCATGACATTTCCGTTCCATGTTTTGTTTTGTGTTTGCTGTAAATCTTGTGATGACTATATCAGTGAAATGCAGAAGAGCTCAGGTTTTTGGGGAGAACCTCGCAGTCTGTTCTGATGAATTACAGCAGGGTTCTTCAAATCTGGACCTCTATTCCAAATCCAGGCCTTGTTTTCAGTTCTCCCAGGTAGTTTAATAATTACTGATTCTGATTGGTCAGAGGCTTCACACCTGACTGACGAGTAAAGGAAGGCTGGAAAACCAGCAGTGCTCGGACCTCAAGGACCGTTATTTGAATAACCCTGCATTAGAGGAACATGTCTGTAGTAATACAATGTGTTTCTGTAACACTATCGCCCTCTAGTGACCGGCTGGCACTCCTCCAGGTTAGGGCCATCCTGCAGCAGCTAGGCCTAGACAGCACATGTGACGACAGTATCATCGTCAAGGAAGTGTGTGGGGTCGTGTCCCGTCGGGCAGCACAGCTCTGTGGGGCTGGCCTGGCTGCCATTGTTGACAAGATCCGGGAGAACCGCGGGCTGGACCACCTGGATATCACCGTGGGGGTTGACGGCACACTCTATAAGCTCCACCCTCAGTGAGTAGTACAGCCTAGATCTTTGGACCTGTGCTTAAATGGCAGCAAGCAGTGATATTACACAAAGGGCTGTGCACACAGTAAAAGATGTTCATTTGGGCAAATCTCAGAATAAAATTTCACTGCTTAAACGCAGAGAATGATGATAGTGTGATTTGAGCTGGATCCCAGCAGGGGTCTCAAACGCCATTAACCTGGGGAATGTTTAGGTGAAAGGGGCCCACTGTGACAGCAAGGTCCCGATGCTGATTAGAGGAATGACGTTACTGCACATTTATTCTCTGCTCTCTGTGGGAAATGAGAGATTGATCTGTGGGCCACATTTACTAATGAGTTAAAAAGGTGCCATAGGCTGGTGCTTAGACAGACTTACATTAGTGACGAAAATTATGGAAAGACCTAGCATTTTTGGCATTATGCTTTAGAAATTACTACACGAATATTGGGGGTAATGTTTATAGACAATCAAAGAATGTTACAAATATCATACACTGGATGATTAAATAAGTAACAGTTGAATATATTTCTGCAATCCCTAAAAACTGGAAGTGTTTCCACGATTTCAGTCACTAGTGTACAGTGAAGCCCCAGTGTTTCTTTGGGCTGATTTTATTCTTCCTTTTTTTAACTCGGAAACAGGAGAATTAATGATGTGAGACCCTCTCAGAGAGTTTAGGGATGTGAAACAGCGGCTATTCAGTCCCTAATTCTTTTTTAACACTCCCATAAGTCCTGTGCTCAAATTTACATATTCAGGACTGCAGTTAATTTTATATATAAAAGTATGAATTCGTAGGAATTTTTGGATTTATGTGTGTTCTGATCCACAGTAAATTTCAGGTGTTTGTTCTGTATATCTGATATGCTGTCTCTTTCTTTGTATCCCTTTCCCTGTGTGTATCTCTGTCATTTCCTGTCCTCCTATCTCTGTGTCTCTCTCTGGTCCTGTCCCCTTATCTCTGTCTCTATCTCTGGTCCTATACCCTTATCTCTGTGTCTCACTCCGGTCCTGTCCCCTTATCTTTGTGTCTCTCTCCGGTCCTGTCCCCTTATCTCTGTGTCTCTCTCCGGTTCTGTCCCCTTATCTCTGTGTCTCTCCGGTCCTGTCCCCTTATTTCTGTCTCACTCTGGTCCTGTCCTCCTATCTCTGTGTCTCTCTCTGGTCCTGTCCCCTTATCTCTGTCTCTATCTCTGGTCCTATACCCTTATCTCTGTGTCTCACTCCGGTCCTGTCCCCTTATCTTTGTGTCTCTCTCCGGTCCTGTCCCCTTATCTCTGTGTCTCTCTCCGGTTCTGTCCCCTTATCTCTGTGTCTCTCCGGTCCTGTCCCCTTATTTCTGTCTCACTCTGGTCCTGTCCTCCTATCTCTGTGTCTCTCTCTGGTCCTGTCCCCTTATCTCTGTCTCTATCTCTGGTCCTATACCTTTATCTCTGTGTCTCACTCCGGTCCTGTCCCCTTATCTCTGTGTCTCTCTCCGGTCCTGTCCCCTTATCTCTGTGTCTCTCTCTGGTCCTGTCCCCTTATCTCTGTGTGTCTCTCCGGTCCTGTCTCCTTATCTCTGTGTCTCTCTCCGGTCCTGTCCCCTTATCTCTGTGTCTTTTCCATGTCTCTCTTTCTCTCTCTCCCCCATGTACTTATTTGTGGACTCACTCTCCCTTTGTGTCTCCATCTATCTGTTCCTACTCATGTCTCTCTCTGTCTCCATTGTCCCTGTCCCTTGCTCTCTTTCTGCACAGCTTCTCCACCATCCTGAAGGAGACCGTGAAGGCCTTGGCGCCCCTGTGTGACGTCACCTTCGTCCTCTCAGAGGACGGCAGTGGGAAGGGGGCTGCCCTCATCACGGCCGTGGCATGTAGCCTTTGCAGAGGGGTATAACTGCCTTTTAGCACATCTATGGTGTAGGCAGGTGGTATAAAATATACTAGAAGACAGGACGTCTTCAAGGATCCAGGCCACTCTTCTGACAGCTGGGTATTTTTAATATCAAACACACTCTTAAAACCACATGACTTTAAAATAATTGATTTTTGAATGATTGATTTTTTTTTTTCATATTTAGTTCATTTATAACTGGTAATTTAAGTGTTTATATTACATCCAAATTCATCTTTACGCGTTGCATACAAAATTAACAATAACTATCAGGTAGGAAGCAACATTGAACGCAGAGCTTAAGAGGTTAAATAGGATATTTTAGATGCTTAGCTGATATGACGTACATTGTATCTTTGCCTAGCATAATCGTAGCATTACTAAAAGGCCAAGAATCCGTGTGAAATCCTAGGTTCCCTGAACTTATGTTAATGTTATCTAATTTGGTACATTTCCAGTATGTAATTGTCAGGGCGCTCAAGTTTGATTGAAATTTTGAAGTGAGATCACATCATGTTTCTCATGGTCCAGCTTGTGAGATTTGAGAGCCCTCCCTCCCGCATTCGTCCTGTTTTGTCCTTCCACCCTTACCTTGTCTACACTCCATTTGTGTGCGCAACCATGTAATAATTTGTTTGCAGTAGGATGACATGTAACTTTAGAATTTACCCAGAAACGACAAATGCTATTTTCTGATTGGCTGGTAGGTGGCTGTTAAATCTGTATAACTGGAGTCAGCGATGAACTTGGCGGAATGCTCCATATACCTGCACATCGTTATATAACCGGACACCTTGGTGGGCATTATTCCTAACTTGAGATACTAAGCGTGAGAAAACACAAGGTGTGGCGTGTGTGTGTGTACAATAATTCAAATGCATGTGTCTCTGTCAATGTATATTATTTGTTAGCATTTCCAGTATGCTAATGCTGTCTGCTTTGTTAGCATTTCCAGTATGCTAATGCTGTCCGCTTTGTTAGCATATCCAGAGCGCTAACGCGATCTGTAGTGATGCACATAACTGGACTGCGAGTATGGTTTTGGCTAATTTGTACTTCTTTCACGGAACAAAGGCTAAAATGCACAGTGATTTCTTGTCATAACATAAACATAAAATATGAATTTGCGCAGCTACAACAAGAAATCGCAGCAGCTATCACTTTATATGGTGAACTCATACTTGCGTGCCAGTCATGTGCGTCCTTGGCTCTCTGTATTGTTAGTTTTGCTCTCTACTTGGTTAATTGCGTAGCAAATTATGTTTTTCAGTTATAACCCACATGACCCGCTATACGTATAGTTGAGAAAGACTTTTTTGTTGTATTGTTGTGATTGTTGAAAAAATTATATATAATTTAACTGTCCTGAAGTAACAGTGTCTTATATGTATCTCATTCTATGGGAGTGCTCCATTTTTAAAAACCTCATTAGAAAAATCCTTTCGCTAAAGACTTAAAAGCAGATTACAGGGCAAAATCATATTTTGGATTGCAGAGGTTTTATACACCTATTTGGACTTACCTTTTAAGAAATACTGTTCCGAAATGGGTCTTCATTGTTCTTGAGGTACAATGCTGCTTCCCTTTAACCCTGAGTTGGTGGAACAAAATGTCCTGAAGTGGAGTGCAAGTGCAGCCGCATAGATAAGTATGCACACATTTGTATTTATATCTTTGTGAGGACCATCCATTCATTTCTGTGGGAAAAGCCCTAATCCCAAATATGACGGGCTTATCTCCTACCATAACCCTGACGTTAACCAATAAATAACAAAACAAAATACAAGATTTTTGGCATTTTTTAGTTTTTTGATTGCAGTCACAGAAAATTGAGTTTCCCCTTGTGGGGACTGAAAAAGTGGTCCCAACAACATCAAACTAACAGGTTTTTATCCCATTTTGCATGAACTGAACTCAAAGATCTGAAACATTTTCTACTGTACATACACAAAAGACCTATTACTCTCAAATATTGTTCACAAATTTGTCTAAATCTGTGTTAGTGAGCCACTTCTGCTTTGCCGAGATAATCCATCTCACCTCACAGCTGTGGCATATCAAGGTGCTGATTGGACAGCATGAATATTGCACAGGTGTGCCTTAGACTGCCCACAATAAAAGGTCACTCTGAAATGTGCACAGCTTTGCCTTACTGGGGGGGTCAGAAAACCAGTCAGTATCTTGTGTGGTCCCCATTTGCCTCACGCAGTGCAACACACCTCCTTCGCATAGAGCTGATCAGGTTGTTGATTGTGGCTTGTGGAATGTTGGTCCACTCCTCTTCAATAGCTGTGCGAAGTTGCTGAATATTGGCAGGAACTGGAACACGCTGTCATATACGCCGATCCAGGGCATCCCAAACATGCTGGCCATGCAAGACTTGGGATGTTTTCAACGTCCGGGAATTGTGTACAGATCCTTGCAATATGGAGCCCTGCATTATCATGCTGCGACATGAGGTGATGGTCGTGGATGAATGGCAGTTCCTGAGTAGAGGAACGCCTGTATTCAGAATGAGGAACGCCTGAATTCAGAACGATTCCCTTACTGTCAGATACTCGCTATTAACTTCAGTTGAGAATTAATGGGACCAGCTTTTTAAAATGAATGAAATATGTTCTGGATTATCTGTCTCCTCACCCGTTTCCCCTAAGGTTCATCTGAGCCGCAAGGAACAATGGGTTCAAGATGATAGCACCCTGGTCGTCAATTAGTATGCTATGTAAAGTTTAGAGATTTAGACCAAATGCCTCATTCACAGGTATTTACTCAACAATTAAGTGAAAGAAAAGTGACTAACGACTTGCGAGAAAATGTTTGTTTAACTATCATGAAAGCATGATTATGCAAATAATGTTCAACACACAGACCTCCTGTACTTCTTAACATAAGCTTTGTGGGACAATTAGATTATTGTAGGAACTGGATATGTAAATACTGTCCTTGTGTGTGAGTGTGCCTTGTGTTGGGTTTAGCACCCCATCCTGGGTTCTTCCCTACCATGTGCCTATAGCCTCTAGGATAGGCTCTGGACCCCCCTCGGCCTTGACTAGGATAAGCGGTCACAGAAGATGAATGGATGGATAATCTCCTTGTTGTCCTCAGTGTGTCACTGTACTAGGGTCAGAACTGGGACTTGAATCAGCAGCTTTCAGTTCTCGAGTCGATTACCTCTTATGCTACCTGCTGTTCTTTAATGCGTGCAATTTAATTCTTCTCTGGGTTAAAGCATTTTAACAACTCACTTAACTGGCTGTGTGTGCAGCATCATAAACCAAAATATCTCACTTCTCCAGTACAGGGATAAACTATAGTGAGCTTGTAGTCTGTAGCCTATCTCTGGAAACCCAGAACAGAAGGCTGGTTAATACTGTAAGCAGGTTACCAGCCCATTGGGGGTCACGTGCACAATTATACACTATGTGCAAATCAGAGATGCTGATTCACCTGTGCCAGTGTTTTGGGCTACAAGGAGACATCAGAGTATCAGAAGGAAGCCCACACACAGAAAGCAGGGGACAATACTCAAACCCCCAACCTCTTGAGCAACAGTACAACCCACTGTGACACTGGACCATAATTTACAATGGTCCAAATAATGAGCCAAATCCGACACTTACGGCCATTACTGCTTTTATAAAGATCCCAGAGCAGCAATAATAAAATCTCATCAATTTCATATGAAACACTTGGCAGTCCGCTGGGATCTTAGATTAAAGTTGCAAAAGGCGCACAGTAAAGTAAAGACGGATAACAGCATGGTAACATACTGTATACTTTTACTGTCGTAAATAAACATATCGACGCAAGAGATTTGTTTGTCATTCCTCTGGATAAAACACAGACATGTTTTGGAGGGAAAGGCCTTGAGTGCTTCAGAGGTCTTAGCTTTGCAATTTGTGCTTTTAGGTAAAGCCCTGTGGGGCGGTCAGCATTCCTCCACCGAAGACCTTGGCTCCTCTTCCTCTTGTGCTGTGTGTATATCCCTGCTCGGCAATAAGGAGAAGGACAGGGAAACGATTGGCAAACAAAATGTCACATTACTGATGTTTTGATTATTTGCAGTCATCTAGGTAGATCTGGTTCATTTACATTCTGAGCCAGTTACAACGTCATGAAGAATGTCCTTAAATGTACTTTTCAATGACGAATGTACGGAAATGGAAGATGCATCTGGAGAGCCCTGACTCATATCCTGAATTACTAATCACTGAGAACATGTCCAGGTGTAGCATATAGGTGGCTTGAGCCATCAAGTGTAAGGAGAGTAGACTATCGATCTCTCATTTAACATAAAATAAGCAGCCGCTTAAACAAAAAGCTGCTTAAAATAAGCAGCCTCCGTGCAAAGAGAGATATTTAAAATACGCATGAAAACAAACGTTTCTTTACCTTTGTTTCTTCAGCTGAACTCCAATGAGAACTGTGAGCACGAGCGAGGAAAGCAGAGCCAGACCAATCAACCCTGAGGAGGATCCACAGGAACAAGAATGATCTAATGTAAATTTCATGCTGTTTTTTAGTGGCACTGTCCAAAAACTCTACAAGCAAAGACATTGCTGCAAATCACTTAGACAACAATAGTGCTTCAAGCTGAGGACCAGGACCTGTTTTCAGTGATTAAATACCAAAATCTAAATACCAAATTTACTGATGTAATACATTTGTAGTCCAGTCATACTTCACAGTTCCATTTTACCTGCCTAAACAAGATGATACACACGTCTAGTTTTAATAATCGGGATTTTTAATAAGTCGAGTTTTATCTGTGACACAGCTGATTACCAAACGGTACATACAAGTTAAATAAAGCTTGTTAAATAAATCGATGCACACAGATGCACGCCGTTTCTGTTGAGGGCCTGAGTTGCTTCAGCACCCCCTCTGGCTCTTGGTGACAATGACTTAGAAGCGATTCTTCCTCCAAAAAGAATATTGCTGATAGCAACCAATGATTCCAATGAACTTCAGCAAAGACTTTTGGTCATTCTGACTTTAAGCACTCTGACCTCAGAATGTCTCATGACCTGTGACAATCACTTAGAAAAGGCTAGCAGATTTCAGTTGGATATCCTCGATGGCCACAAACAAACAGGTATTTCTGGGTTTTTCTCCATATGTTTGTCACTGTCGGTATATATTGACATTTTAGGATGCATTTCCCTTCCTTGTTGTAATTAATTAGCACATGCCTAGGTATAAAACGAATTGTTGTTCTTCCTCCAGCGACCTGTAAATTGCAGAACTACCAGCTGTGAGCCCAGAACGAGTTAGCTAGCTTAGCACTGTATTGAAGTTTGCTGGCCTCCTCCAAAATCTTCTAAATCGTCAAATCATAATGTTTTC
>JAODKF010000066.1:157224-168131 GCA_026779585.1 Mormyrus proboscirostris | reverse complement strand
GTTTCGTTGTTTTTTGTTTCTTCTTTGCTGAAGTCCAAATATGCAGCGGCGGGTCGATGCTCGGGGGGTGGGAGGTGGGGGGTGGGGGTGCGTTTGCCATCAACACCTAGCCTTCCCTTTTTCATTCACGTTTTCCTCCCACCACTTAATTTGCCGTGACGAGATTTTCCTTGCTGGAAATTCTGATTCCGAGGCATTCCGATTCAGCGCGTCCTCATTGTGGCGGCTCTTAGCGTAGATGGGGGGGCCTTTTTTGGCAGAAGTAGCACACACCCCCCCCCGTATTAAACAGGCACTCATGCAAGAAATGCTGCACTGCCGATTCACTCCTAATAGCAACAGGGATGGTGTCTGCATGCTGGACGTTACTCTTTGCTTTAAAGACACTTCATGAACGAAATATATCAATTGTGCGACACGCGCAGTCACACACACGTGTGTGCTGTGTGTGCGTGTGCCAGCGGGTCATGTTAAATTAAAAACTGTGCCCCCTCTGTGATTGTAGACCTGTTAAATCTGGCTTGGGTCTAAGACCTACACACACACACACATACACAGCCTGTCCCGCTCCCTTGGTCTCAGCCCTTGTTTATTTTGTCCTCTCCACCACCATGATGGGGGGGCGGGCAGGCAAGCCACTCTCATCCACACTGACAGGAGCCCCAGCAGCCGTTACTGGACACAGTGAGAGCTAAATATTGGCGGAGGTCACGTGATCATAATACTCAGCCCCAACAGCAGCCATGTCATGCTGAGTCTTGCAGGCCCCCTTAAACAGAATGACCCTTAACAATCAGGCGTGAGTTTAGACGGCCGTCTCGGGCTGAAGGACCCAAGCCTTCTCAGCCCTGCATCGAATGCCACTTGTTGCTAATCCCAACATTTAAAAGTCTGTTCATGCTGTTTCAATTACTCAGACGTTTAAATATTTTGTAGCAGGTTAAGAATATAAAAAAGGCTATAGTAAACCAATACTGCTGTACAACATATAATGCAGTGTAAATTTTTATACAGATATCTAGGTACGTAGTTTATTAAAATGTCTTCTAAGGATATTGAACCAGTGCAATCTGCCATTATTCTGCAGAGATCTCACATTCAAATAAGTTTTTCATTTTCTGAAATCACCTTCCCCCCCACACACACACACACACGTTACTGACTGTGCTCCATATCTCCTTGGATTATTAGGCAGGGAGAAAAGCTGTCCTGCATTGTCAACAAGTTGTAATCCTTCGTGAAATTTGCACAAGCGTGCACATTCTTTAACATTAGAACGCAGGAACCTCACGGCCCTTTGTTTAAGCCGGATCAGTGTTCCCCAACGTCACACCATGAGCGGCGGCGTGTGAGAGACAGCGGTCAACAATGCATCGACAAGACACAACAGCTGTAAACAACAACACTAAAGAGAGAGATGCTGTCAACATCCATTATGTCAACGAGATGGTAATTCGAACGAACCTCGGACAGAAATACATAAATGCATTAACAACAGCAAAGCAGTGACTTGCAATCAGATGTCGTTCGGCCCGTTAAATATGCATACGGGTACGGGTTCGAGAGTTTTCCCTAAAGCAGGTTCTTAGTACAACTATTATGAGAGGAATCTGAAGTCACTGCAATTTAGCCAATTCAGAATAAAAGATATTTACAAAAACCTCCATGTGAACAAATCTTTACTGTTGTTTGTACAATTAAGCTAATCATATTAATTTTACCACATACGAAAGCTAGAATAATGTGATATACCTCATATATTATCATACAACTCTGCATGATTCTGCTTGGATAATTGGAATAACGTAGTGTAGCGTAGAATAACGATTAATAAACAGTGAATAAAAAGTGAAGTAGAATGTAAAACTACCACTGTGGACGTCAGTGCATAATCACTGTGTCTGCTGACTGAACCATATTCTCAAATTTGTTAGCTAGTTAAGAGTCGGTTAGTTTAGGGTGACACAAGGCAGAAAAACCACAAAATACAAACAAGTTCATTCTTTTTTTTTTTTTGCTAGAGACCTTGATGCCGTTTACGCAGAGAGTCCCAGCCTGTCAGCATAGTCTCAGAGGCTCATAACGTGGCATTTTAACGTAAGAGCTCGAGGAATGAGCTCGCCACTCCCTGCTCTCGCTTGAGACGCCGTGAAACGTAAAGTTCTGCCTCACGCACGTGAGCGAACCCGCAGTTAGCGCCTGCAGAGGCCGGTGTGCATGCGACGCAATGGGCTGATCGAGAAACGCTACAGAAGAATATAAACCAAGCAGCGGCAGGGAAGCTATCGTGAGGGAGATGCAGGAGATGTCTCCTGGCGTTGAAAACGAGGCTCACGTGGGGAGGGGGATAAAAACAGAGAAGCTAGCAGGGAACCCGAAGCACGCCTGGCTTCAGCCTAATGTCAGCCTCGGCCCTTGCTGTGGGGTGGCGGCTACAAGGGTTCGTAAAAGCTCCACACAGGGCCCTCCCCCGTAAGCACGGAGACACTCTCCGGGGCTGGAGGGGTTAATCTCCGAACCGGTCACTCCGGCTCAGACGGCACCCAGAGGCCCTGTGTGTTTGTCTACGCGGCCCCAAGGAGCGGAACCGGCCAGGCCACATTCGCCAGCAGGCCTCGCACCCCCACCTGTACTTCTCGGCAGGCTGCCTTCAGCCAGGACGCTACCCTCGACAATAAAGACTTTATTAAAGCGTTAAATAACCAGAAATAACAGCAGTGTGCTGTTTCCACAGCTCCTGGGGACAGAGCAGGAGTTTAATTCAGCCTATACATTTTCATTGTGGATTTCTGTGTATTTTTTCTATTACTGTTATCATTTATTCTGCAGTTGCCCTGACTTGAATCAACACAGGGACCTCCCTTTTGTTAATACCACCGCGTCTTCGTACAAAGCCCGATTCAGCTTTATGCTGCAGGGTATACTTTAAAAAACACATATAGAGGAAGATAATGCACACACTACATTAAGCTGCTGGTTGTGTCACCGCTAAATAAGTCCTCTACAAAGATCAGATACCTTGGAACATACAATGAAAACGCAAAATTAAGTATATTCCGAGATAGTAGTTAGCCGTGCGGCTCCTAAAATACAACACGATTAGTTCCATGTGTTTATCGCCGCGCTGACCCCATGCATATAAAAGAGGTTCATTCGGCAAACTCGAAAACAGCATTCAATCACTTTTGTTGCGTGCCGTCCTTTATTAAAGACTGCATGCAAGGATGGGGACTGCACGTTATGTTAATTTAATGTCCCATCGAAGAAGTCCCGCCTAAGCTTCAACAACATAACCCTGATGCTCTCGCTAGATATTGCTACTATACAGGCCTCATATAATGCATAATATTATGGGCACATGGTGGATATCTTCATCTCGAAAGTTAATTAAAAGTTTTCGCTTCCACGTTGTAATTTGTTCGCAATGTTAAAAAACCATATTTTTTAAATAAACGTCAAGGAAACTTAACTAAACTTAGGGTTCAGCGTTATCTCTAACCAAGAACAGCATCCGAAGATAAGAACAATATTATGATTAGTATTACTATTCTTAGTTTTAT
Organism: Mormyrus proboscirostris; assembly: GCA_026779585.1. Taxonomy (NCBI): domain Eukaryota; kingdom Metazoa; phylum Chordata; class Actinopteri; order Osteoglossiformes; family Mormyridae; genus Mormyrus; species Mormyrus proboscirostris. The sequence goes on along the minus strand of JAODKF010000066.1, from coordinate 164,571 downwards.
CACTGACAAAAATCCCTTCGATAACTTTGTTGAGCAGCTTGTAATAGCGATCGCCGTGAGGAGCGCTCTTCCATGAGAGAAGAATCATCCTGTTCCGCCATTTAGAGAATAGAAGCGAAAAGCTGCTCGTATTTAAGACTCTTGGCCCCCGCATGTCAGCTTGTACCATCCAGCCAGTGCACTGCATCACGGTAATAAAGTGCATATATTTACACCGGCATCTCTGCACACCGACAATCTCTGCACTACTCCAGGGCTTCGTGCCAACTGGCATTACACGTGAAAAACACTCACTAACAACGAGTGAACCGTGAAAATCAAGGCAAAAATATCAAGAATACAAAAAAGAGAGCGCGGCGTCAAAGTGTTTCAGGTTCAGTCCACGGACGCATCATTATTGATACACTAACATGGGTTAGTAAGATCAGATCACAAAAATGCTATGCATTAGTGCATTCGTCTCTTTAATTTTTTAAACACATGTATTGTGAAAATAAAGTTGGGTTCACACCGAAGACCTAAAGAGAAAACAGGCGAATTTACCTGATCGAGGTTTCCCGATGACCTCGTGATATCTTCACTGTCTGATTTGGATCCACCTTCCCTGTCATCTATAACCAAGTCGATTGGCATCTTGCCCTTCAAACAGCTGATATACCGGTGACAGAAATTGTCACAGAGTTCGTGTACCTATAGAGGACAAAATTACAATTATCACAAAAGAGCTGTATAAGAAGCTGACAAGCGCAACCAGACCGTTTGATGCGGGAGGGGGGACTTTTAAAATAGCCAGTGAGTTGCTTTTGCCATCTTGAATTTAAAATTACTGTTTTTCTTCCAAAAAATTGAGATATCTTATAAAATTGACAGTGACAAGACTACTCACGGGTTACAACATAGTCAACACCCGTGCTAAATTCACATGCTCCTGCGGATGTAACCATTAGGGGGAAGACCTGTTTGAGTGACATTTAAGGTAAACTGTTTAATTTCGTATTTAATTACCACCCATTTCTCGTCGTCCAGATTATCACACGAAATGTACATACACGTTAATATTGCAGCATGCTCCTTTGAGCAGATATGTTGAGGAAATTAAATCAAATTATACTTCGCTTACTGAACCGCTATCATGTTACGGTAATAAGTCTTCTCCACACACTTATTCGAAATTTAGACCACAAGAAGTACTATTATGTATAAAATAAATGAACATATACTATACAATTAATTGTGTATTATAACTATCTGCCGCATATAAAGAAATTTAAAGCGCAAATGGCAAACAATAGGGCTACTTAAAAATACTTTGTGACAATTATTAAGTCCATGACTTGTACAAGAAAAGAAACTATAAAAAGGTAACTGAAGAGTACTTTATATTATTCTGTTTTAAGACCCTGAATTGTAATTAATCTGGAAAGAGAATGCACTAGGATTGGTTTTGACACTAATTACAATAGACCAGAAAAAATGATTTATGCAAATGTCCCGTATAGGTCACATTTGTAACACGTAAGTAAGTGAGGGAAAATTACCTTCTCCAACTCCAGCAGATGGAACCGCAATACTTGGATTGCTTGAATCATCTAAGAAAAACACACGAACATTACATTCCTAATAAAACCAGCAATGAAGGAACGCCATATTTTGGCATCTCATAAGAACACTTTGACTAAAGCATTTATTGATACTGCATGTTTTTTTTACGATTTTAATAATCTTCATGGAATCTCGTGTGTCGCCAAAATTATTAATGAAGTTTTCATATTTTGTCAGTCACATCTTTAACAAACCCCGCTTCCTTCGAAACAAGATGCGGTTATTCGACTAAATGTATTGCATATACAAAAATGGTTTGTTTATGATAATCCCGACGGTACAAGAATGTTTTCATGCACATTGTTTCAGCTGCACGTTGTGAATTAGACAGGATATTAAGACGTTTTTATACAGCGTACAAATACAGTAATTTGAAGGTAATAAATAGTATGTTGTCATGTTTGCGTTGAGTTAGTTGGGAATTTAGTTCAAGTTAAGTGAGGTAGCACTGAGATGTGGGACGTAAACAGGAGTCCTAACTGTTTGCATATACCTTATAACTTTTAAAGCGGAAAAGAAGGTGTTTAAAGGGACATTTGCCTGCTACACAGCGGCACACACGCGACAGTGATCTGTGGTGACACGATTTTTAAAAATATCCATTTTGAAGTCGACCCCTTCAGTGGCGGTCGTGTACAAAACTTTTAAGAGTTGTTACACAGCCTTATGAACTTCCATTTATAATTCACAAATTGTAACTGAAATCAACTGAAATAACGAAAACTGCACTATATATACTATATACATACCAAATTGTCCAGTTCCGGATTTGATGAAAATAGGGGTTTTTCTGCTCGAATCTAAAACAAGAGAATTTATAAAATATTTTACCATTTCAAAGATCCAACCTAAACAGCAAACTCTGAATAAAACCTCTCATTTCATTTTTGGCGTTAAACAAATGTTGCATAATTCCATGAATCATTTAGTTTCCAATATATTTAAAGCTAACATGGGCCCAAAACTAACTTAGACATCTCATTTATTTTTAAACCATATAAACTGCAGCGTTAATATGGCCACAGACAAGAAGAAAAAGCAAATTAGAAGCGCCGAACTTATGTCGTTGATCTTTTATTATTAACCCTTTTTGCTGTAAATATTCGTGTAAAAAGAAAATAGCAAATGAGTAAATATAACATTTAGCAATTTTGTGATTTTTCTAACCTGTTTAGCAAATACGGCTATATCTTCATTGAAAGACTCGGATGAGCACACGTCACCTCCCGCAACCCCGGGCTCTCGCGGTGTGCAAGTCGCTAATTCACATTTCTCAAAAATCAGTGCTAGCAGAGGGAAGAGAGGGTGCCTGCAAGAAAATATCATTGCAAACTTCAGTGAGCACACCAGGAAAAGTGCGAAAGTAACATAGCAGGATCATTCCCATAGTGGGACTCCAGACTAGCAATATAATTATCCAGCGTTTAATTATTTGCGTAAAACTAAAGCCAACTAGTCACATCGTAACAGAAGCCATTTTGAGCAATAGCGTCTATCTGCTCTATATTCTGTCCAACTTGATGAGATGAACTATTTTAAAACATATCATTACAACCTTTAATTTATAAATACAATGCGACCTTAATAAGCCAATTTCTTAACAGCTAACAGTGCATGTTCTAACTTTTTAATACAACCTTAAGAGACTAACAGTATCATTAGAGAATGTATTGTAGGACACATATATTTACAATCAGAGCCCGTAACGATAATCCACATATTAAAGGTAATAAGCAATACAAATCGTGTACAAGGTTATTAAATTACACGTTTGGTACAGCACTCTACAGAGAAAAAGTTCCTTTTTTTCTTTTCAAGAGTAAACTTTTTTCTGGCCTTCTCTAGACAGAAAGTTTTCTTTTAACACTTACCAACTGTCTATAATCCATTTGCTCTGTTTTCAACGAGCAAACAACCTAAAATTATTTGATTCACACAGAAAAAACATTACAAACCTTAATTCCAAAAAGCGCCCGAATTCAGAAACTCTTAAATGCATAAGTGGTGGACAGTGTTATAAAATACAGAAAATGACTTTAACTGTAAACTATCGGATAAACATAAATGAAAAATGGGCCCGAAAGTCTTTTTTTCTTGTATGACCCTGCTTCCGAGTTTTCATCATTCCCTAAAACGTTATATAGACTTTATGACTCACTACGTTGTTTTTTTTTCATTTTTATTAACTAACACACATCTGTTGTTCTGTGTGCCCATTTTTTGTCGCGGGAAAAAAGCAACCCGAAAAGACTGTCACTGAAACCTACCCGTAAATTGAATCTTTATCTCTTTTTAATGCATCGTTGACGGAAGGGCCCATACCGGGCGGTATGGCGTTGTGAGCAGTGTGCGGATACTGGTGCGCGTGCAGCTGGGGACCGTGATTCAGATGAACAGCCTGCATGGGTCTGGCAGCGTGAGGATCCCCATACATCGTGCTGGCGATTCCTACGCCGTCCATACCATAATGGGATAAATCTTCATACTGCACAATGAAAATCAAATAAAAAATAATTACATGAAATGTATTGCCAATAGAATCATTTTATTAATTAATTTTATAATTTTACGTGGAATTAACGCCGACGTCACTCCCGGGACATAGTGAAGAGTTCATCACGCCATCAGTTATTAACCTTAAGCCCTCGTGGTTCATAGGCTTGTTCCAAGAACAAGACAAAAATGCCAGTTTATTTGCTTTTCTGATGGACGCAATACTTTTACAAACAGAGAAGAAACCCTTTTTTTCAATAATAAGACTGAAGGAAATAATAAATGATGCCAACTTAATATTTCTTTTAGCTAAACGAAGGAACGCAATGAACAATAAACACAAATTAAACAGAAGTGAAATCAAAGTTGAATGCAGTTAATTACGTTTTTATTGAAAATGTAAACTGATTAATCTCACAAGTTGGGATCCAACTGCAACTACATAAATATACAAATAGCAATCACTTTTAACAAAAAGCATCATTCGTCTTTTTGCCATTACACCGAAGATTATTTTGTTAATGTTTGCAATTTAAAATTGTTTTTTTTTATTTTTTTGCTTTAGACTTAAGGAAAACCCCAGTGAGCGGGGAGTCGGCGCTGATATAGCCGTTTTGGATATCCACGGACGGGCCCATATATTTAGAATTATATCTGAAATCGAGGAGGAAATTACCCTGAAAGTGGCAAAAATAATTAACACATTTATGCCAAGAAACAGTGAAGGTGTCAAAGCCCTCTGCAGATCTTACGGCTTCGGTCTCACCTTCACGAGCACGCGATTTAAGTAAAGTTTTCATAGGTAACTAATTTGTCTTAAAATGCCCATTAGCTTAATTTAAGGTCCAAATAGATTTAACATTTATTTATGTAACAAAACTAACATTAACTCTGTACTATAACTGCAGCATACTTATTGACGTAACCAATTATAAGTCGGTTTCACATGGGAAAAAATATTCAAAAATGATGTTTTTTATCGTTCAGATCCTCGTTTGTGCTTTATGTGTACAAACGCAATAAGATTTAGCATCAAAGGGTAATTCAGACACGGAGACAAAATTAATGAGCTGCAGCAAAAGCATCAGCAGATAAGCAAATTAAACTTAATTATACAAAGTCTGTCCGTGAATGTAAATATCAGCAGGATTTTCTTGAAAATTTGAAAATGTTTTGGTTTCTTCTACCTCAGTATAGTAAATCATCCGCTACTTTGGAAAGATCTATGGTTGTCTTGGCAAATACTTTTTGTAAACATGTTTACCAGGAGCGTTATATGCAAATGAATTTATATGTACTGTCAAATCCCCTTATTGAGACAGTGACACTATCAAACCCATCTAAAGATCCTAAAGAAGCCATACAAATTAGGCGGAAAAAAACTTTTGCTGTCCACGATACCATCAGCCACGTTTCAATCCTGAAAAATGTTGAGTTGCTGAAACTTTTCAAATACGTACCCTTTGCGCCATTTGGCCTTCCTCACTCCCTCTTCTTCCTTCAGATTAAAATATCTCCTATGAGGCCAGGGTGAAAGAAAATACAACGCACACTCCAAATGCGATACTGAAAAATCCCTTTATGTTTCCTTCAGAAGGATGACGAAGCCGGACCTTCAGCGCAAGTTCAGCTCAAGGCGAAACATTCAGTACGGCGAGTATCTCCTCGGCTTTCTCCAGGACGGCAACCGTGCGCAGAGCAAATCTTCTTTTTCAAACCACTATGGAATTGATTCTCAAACAAAACTAGAGAGTTGCATGGCTTTTTGCCTCTCCAGCTGTCAATCTTAAGCGAGGTTGTCAAAGTACTGAATGAATGATGATCCGCCGTGCGCTTCCTCTGGTCGGGACACCTTAAATGTTAATACACAGATACATACAAAAAAAATCAAGCTCTCTCGTTTCTTTGATCACTGTCGGCTCCTGAGTAGATTTTTAATGCAACAGTCTCTCATTTAGATCAAGAAGAGGTGGGGTGATATTTCTGGCTTGCTCTTTTTTTCTTAAAGGAGCCACCACGATCGATGCTGCGAAGCGCCCGCCTGCGAGTAGAGACTGCCCGTGTGTGTATGTGTGTGTGTGTGTGTGTTGAACAGTGCGGAGAAGTGGATCTGAACCAGAATGCCAGAACCCGGAAGTAGTGGTGGCCATAACAGGTCGCGTCTTTCGCTAGGCAGTGGACTACATCAAGTGGCTCCTTTCGGAGGGGGAGCGCAATCCGCCACAGAAGCTTGCGGAGCCGATGTTCATTTGCAAAGGAGACCATGCTACTTTTGGGATGCCTTGTTTATCTGTTTTATCAACCAGCCTTTTTCTCACCCCCACTTTAATTTTTTTTTTACTATTTGTTACCTCCTTTGTGTTGTCGTTGGGAACGTGGGACGTGACCTCACGATTTTTTTAAATCCAAACTAACCACTGCTGTCTGTCCTTCTTGAGATTGATGCTCTCTACACATGGGTTACGCACCGACATCGGACTATCAGTACAATGTGTGTAGCTTTACACTGACAGTTTTGTCACACTGAATCGTGTATTGCGCATTGCTTGCCCATTTAAGATATGCGTAATTGTTTAGCGCGTTATTTTTGCGTTATATTTGCGTCTCCTTAAAAGCCTTATTATCCTACACAGTTAAAAGTTATATGTACAGGTCTGCTCGTTTTTAGTCAGCACACGACAAATGTAGCGAATTGACTCGCTATGTGGTTGATGGTCGTATATTTGTCAACTGCATTATGAGCTACTCCTAACATTCTCTTGTGCGTTTATTCATCCATTGATGGGTCGTGGGTTGTATCGCGTTAAGATTTTAAAAATTATTTCTGCATTTCGTGTGCAATTATTACAACACAGTAAGAGTAAAACATAATACTAGTTAAGCATCGCCGATGCAAGGTATCAATTTTCTTGAGCGCTTCGTCTTGGTACCCCCCTCAGAAATGCAGAATGAGCCGGTCCATGTCACGGCAGATTTCGGTAGTCGGGAGGCGGTGTCCAATCAAAACGCACTCCACTGAGGCAAATCTTTAATTGGGTAGAAAGATTATCAATTACAGTATCAAGCGATCGATGCATTTGTGTCCTGAGGTGAGGGGAGGCGTGTTGTTAAAAAAAAAAAACACTCATGTTGTGCCCAGCTAAAAGAGATCAACCTCTTGCCCTTCACAATATTATGAAGTACATTATTATTATTTTTTTAGTACGACGGGTAATACAATAGTGAAATAATAATTGTACTGTTTGCATATAT
>JAODKF010000066.1:103057-129765 GCA_026779585.1 Mormyrus proboscirostris | reverse complement strand
AATGGCATCGAATTCATTAAAACATTTCTGGAGGAGGGGGGGGGGTTCCATCATGGATGGGCTGTTTCTACCCAGTCCATTTGTAAGACCACCTTACCGTCCTTGATCCGTCCAAGTCAAGACGCGTGGGAATGATGGATCTCCACAAGGCGAAGCAGGGCTTCCGTAATGAAGAACGTGAAGAGATAACGAAGGGAAAAGCGACTGGTCCATGAGGCTGAGCCGATGTCATTCCCGCTCAAAGAGGATCAGAGGGCCGCTCACTCACACGGGCTGCACACGAGCCGGAACTGTGTGAAGAAAACAAGCAGACATTACTTATTAATGTCGCCGCCGTCTGCCCGGCCCAAAGAGCTCTGATTATTTTCATGCTTTTAAATTTGCATTCCGGCTCCTCACCGTGAAGTGATTCTTTTTATTTTTTTAGCTAACAAGGCAGCAGATTCACAGGAGGCCGGTCTTATGAAATGCACGCAATTAAGGACAGCACTGCCCCCCTTAAACACTGATTTGTTACCCGGCCTGTTCATTTCCATTTCATCACTTTATCCTCAGTACTTTTCATGTTCATAGCAGCATCAAAGTCCTAAACAAAAAAAAATGATGGAGACTCTGAATCTGCCAGTCGAGTAAAAAAGAGAATCCCAGGAGGTCTCCTTTAATGATAGAAATGGAAAGTTAGCCGTTAATGGCCTGAGATTTTGTATTCAGACAACAGCCTCTGCACACTAAAGGTAGAAAGCAGTGAACTTCGAAGCCTTTCCCCTGAGCTACACATCCTTTGCCACCTGCTGTCAACAAGGAACCAGTTGGCATCGTCATACTCAGTGCAGCGCCATTTTCTGTTAAAAATGACTCTTGCACCTTGCTCAGAAATTCTACACACTAAACATAATTGGTGAAAGTGATTAGTTGTCATTGTTGACACACCACAACAAAATGTGTCCTCTGCATTTAACCCATGGGTGACATCATGACATAGCAGGGGGCAGCTAATTTAGGACACAGGGAACAGCATCTCGCTTGGGGCACCTTAGTGTTGCTTTGCTGGTTGGGGATTCAAACCATCAACCGTTCAACTACAAGGGCGTTTCTTCAACCATTAGGGCCACAGCTGCTTGCTTGGGCTTTGCATGCTGTTTACATGAAAAGCATAATTGTTGACAATGCGACTATGTATGGTGTCACAATGTTATAGCCCAAGATAGATACATGATACACTTTAATGGAAGGGAGGTCAGTTGGAATGTTTTGAATTTGTCCAGAACGTAGCATTAATAGCGGTTAGCTGGATAGCGGTTAGCTAGTGTCCATCACAATCGGAAAAAAATAAAAGAAAGCAGTGGGAATTAGTTGCCCAGTCCTCCTCCTATGTCACACCCAGTTTTAATAACACAGGCATCAGAGAGATGGATGGATGAACTATTTATGTTTCCTGATAACAAAAAAAATCATAAATCGATGATAACACTGATATTGTTACAAAACTACAAAGGAGAACTGACACTCCATAGGAGTACCAAATTTTCAAAAACAATGTCTTTTAAGAAACTGAGAGTTTTACAAGAATGGTTCAGTAAACTGAGATTCTTACTTTGTCTTTAATTAACCCTTTGACCTTTTTGAATTGACATTACTCTCGTTGTTATGTGGTGAAAGGCATACATTTCAATAACACTCTTGGTGTTAATAGGCTTTGTCCCCAGAGTGATTGTACTGTAGCCTTTCTAATGGACTGATATTTCTCAGCGCTGTTAACCTCCACCGTTCCGATCATTTATTTACGACAGACACGAAAGGCTTCGTTTGGGTCGGAGTGCCAAACAGAGGCCTGGGAACAGCACATCCAGGATGGAAAAGCGAACATCTTCGGGATTAAAACGGGAACGCAAACACATACGCGCATGTATATTATATAAATTTTGAGTTTGATTTTGTGAACTTCGTAATTTTTTCTCCCTCACTATTTGCTTGAATAATTTAAGAAAGATAGCTAAATTATAGATAAAGTGCACAGTTTTGAAGAAAAAAGTGCGTGTGCAGCCCCGGGCTAAAGCCAGGCCTTAATGATCTTGGGAGCTGGCGGAGAACTCATTAGCGCCAGAGTCATTTATAAGTACTCCTTAAAATCGCAGGACTTCGCTGACTGCTGTGTGCCTCAGAACACCAAAGGGGGCTGTTTTGGACCTGCATCTTACCTACTGTGACAGGAAAGAGAAATGTGCAAATCTCAGACTGAACTTTCCTTGAACTTTGCCCATGACTAAGCATCGGAATGTTACACGCAACATTTTATTATTACTCTATATGGGCAAAAGTATCGGGCCTCTTAATCATTGCATTCCAGTGTTTAACGCTGCCACAGGTACATACATAAAATACGGCGGCCATGTAATCGCGTTCGTGAAGGAATGGGTCGTTCTGAAGAGCTCAGTGAATTCAAGCGCAGTACTGTCATACGATGCCACCTCCGCAATAAGTCAGATTGTGAAATTTCTTCCGTGTTAGATATTCCATGGGCAACTGTTAGTGGTACTATTACAAAGCGCAAAGAGTTTACAAACAACAGAAAGTCAGCCATGAAACGGCAGACCACATAAAGCGAAAGACAGTGGGCTCACTGTTGAGACGCACAGTGCGTACGAGTTGTCCATGCTATGACTCAATAATTACAGAGTTCCAGGCTTCCAGGAACTTCATGGAATGGGCATCCATGGTCGAGCATCTGCACGCAAGCCTCACATCACCAAGTGCAATTCCAAGTCTCGGATGGAGTGGGGTAAAGCTCGCCGCTACTGGGCTCTGGAGCAATGGAAATGGGGTGAGATTTTCCCTCCTTTTGTACCGCATGCAGCATATTGTCTTGTCCGAGAGTGGCCAGTCTTACCCAGAGAGGGTTGTTGTTTGTGTGAGTTTTCAGTGCTATCCCCTAATTAGATGACTGGTTGGCTGAAGAGCTCTCACACCTGGGTTTGAACAGCTGACCTAAAGGTTACCCCAAAACCTGCATACACACCGGCCCTTTGTGGATAAAGATTGGTCCCCCCCCTTGTATAGTCACTACGTAAATGTAGTGTGTGAAGTGCAGTATATTGTCTTGTCAATATGCACATGTTAGTATGTCGTAGTATATTGCTGAGTAAATGTGTAAATGTATCACCATGAGACTCGGGAGTCGATATTTCATCCCGGATGTATGCATGTATTTTAATGGTCTGACAATAAAGATCAATTGAATCTTGAATCATCAGAAAACCTGCAAACACACAGCAGAGGAAACTCCCAACGTATGGTGATTTGTTTTGCTGTATGCTTTCTGTGGATAACAGTGACAGCCTACCAGGCTCTGGCAAAATGTGAGACCAAACCCTTTGTGTGTCAGACACAATGCAAAATGTATATTCGGGTTTTAACTAATATTAACTGTCATATATAATACTGTAATAAATAAGGAGTTTCACAATATCACCCTATATATTGTCCAGTACAATGTAATCCCAGCCCGAAATATTTAATCCTGATGAAAAAATAAACATTGGACCAGATGAGACTTATGCTATGGTAGCAGTTATTCTTATAATCCCCAAAAAATCTAATTTAACTAGTTAACTTGTTGTGAAAAATTTGGTTTCATTCTGTACCAGTCTCCATCTTGTCTGCTGATTCCCGGACCTTCAACACTTTGTAGCACAGTGCACATAAAAATATATTATAGATATATAATGTAATAACTATATATTATAGGAGACGCTATCTAATGATGTTGATTTTCCGCTTCATCAGTTTCTTGTACTTTAAAAGAAAGTGTCGGGCACATTATATATTTTTCCCATATACTGGTGACATACTTAATAATCAAACAGTTACTCCTAATTTCTATAAGGTTACTCCTAGTTACTTATAATGTCTATAAGGTTACTCCTAATATCTATAAGGTTACTCCTGGTTACTCCTAATATGTATAAGGTTACTCTTAATATTTATAAGGTTACTCCTAGATACTCCTATATCTTCTGGTTTGTCTTCCCCGGGGCTGTTAGCATGGCCTCTCCCAGTCAGTCCCTCCCCAGCACAGATATCTTCATGACCTCACTAGAAATCATCGCATTAACCCTCCGCAGGGCTTCCTGGAACCTTCTGGAAAGCGTGGATCTTTATCGACCCCCCCCCCAGGCTGTGGCAGCCCTGCCCCCCGCCTGCTGATGCTTGGCAGCCAGGCCGACTCTTCCAGCCCACCCTGCTGCCGGTTCACGCCCCGGTGCCAGTTTACGCCCTACTGCTTTCCCACCTGGAGGGCTGCACATTCCCCCTAGCAGGCCTGCAGGCCAACATCGTACCAGGACCTTCTGCCTCATTGGTCTCCCTGCTTCCCTCAGACGCACTCAATCCTCTACTCTTCACTGTATCTTTCTGTGGCTGCCATAAGCCCTGTGAGCTCCTCTATTGCAGTGTTTCCCAATCTGGACCTCATGGTCCCATATCCTGTCCATGTTTTTGCTCCCTCCAAGCTCCCTGACAGACATTCCACATAGAGGGAGCTGGGTGGGAGCAGAAATGTGGACCGTCTGCGGGTCCCCGAGGACCAGATTTGGAAACAGTGGCCTAAGGCATGGGTGTAGGACTCCAGTCCTGGGGGGCCGGAGCCCCTCATTAAACACACCTGATTCAAGTCCTTGTGTTAATTATCACACAGCTCTTGAGCTGAATCATTTGTGGCGGAACAGGGAAAAAAGTAAAGCTACACAGGGCTCCGGCCCCCCAGGACTGGAGTTTGACACCCCTGGTCTAAAGGAACCAGAGCTCCCCTGCTCAGTCTGAAAGGTGCTGGGTGCTGGTGGTGTACTGGCTTTTGTTCCCTATCTGTCCCCACGCAACATTCATTTATTTATATAGCTGAGAAGTTTATCCGCAGCAATTTGCTACACATACGTTAACGTTAGGTGGTTACTAAGGTGTTGGGTTGCAAGCGTGTTATGTTACCCTGTACTTCACACATTGAGTAAGTACCGTTCTCTTGTTTAGGCTAGGAAATGAGGATCATGGGAAATGTATCGACCGTATGTACAAAACCCCGTATCTTCTGACAGGTTCATCTGATTCCAGGCATATATGTTGATACCAAGCCGGCAATCCAACAAATTAATCCCCTAAGGCAGCAACAGACTTACTGTATGGATTTTGGAGATTGTTCTCTTGCTGGACCTTAGTTGGATCATTCAGCAGAAGATGCTGAGTGGATTCAGTGGTAAAACTGCATGGGTTTTCGCCAAGTTACTCTGCCACTCTTCATCGGTCTTATTTCATAAAAACATCGTTTCTTTTTTATTTGCAGACTCATACGAGGACCGTAATCACAGTGGGCTGCAGGAGACTTTCTGAAGTCTTAAATGCTGACAAAGACAAGACAAAACAGCAGGAAAGGCTCCACGTTTTTCCCTTAATGTATCAGACGCCTGAATACATTTCACAAGGCTGCCCCAGTGAACAGCCGTGGTCTGTTTATCCTCTGCGACTGGCGCCCCAAAAAGAGGCAACTGGAAATTCGAAACGTTAAGACTCAAAGTCGCCTCAATAATAGCAGGGGTCAAACTGGTGGGGGGGCCACCCCCTCATTATTAAGAAGGGGAAAATGATTCCTCCTCGTTATCAAAAAAGAAGGATTTCTTTGCTCTGAGTTAATCATAGATCAGCGAAACGCTCCTCTATAATGCATGTGCCCCCTCCCTCTCCCTCTCCCTCTGGATGCATTATCTATGCTCATGTCCCTGTCCCCCTTCACACCCACTTCTCTATTAGCAGGCATCCCTCTGAATTTAAGTGCCTTAACACCCAACCCCCTGGTGTAAAATGTGCCTGTACTCCATATTTACACTTGGCGGTGGCTGCAAGGCATTTCTCGGTAACAGTGCCCTGGCCGTCGCCGAAATGGCGTTTGTCTGGCGGTTGGCTCATCACGCCAGGGCTGAGTCTGACCGCGATCTCGTCCACGCCAGGGCATGTTCTTCTAATAGACCAGCTTCGGAAATTTGCATATTTATTCCCTGTTTATTTGAAAAATGCATCTGTAAAGGTCACAAACAAGCTTTAAAGAAACTATTTTAGCATGTGATAAATTCATTTGCAGCAGATTCGACCATTTGACAATTTGTTTAATTCTTCTGGTGGGGGGGGTGTTGTCTCAAGAGGGCTCTGCTAGATTAACAGTTGCTTATTTAAGTTGTGTAAATGTAATACATGCTTTAAACAAAGCAAAACTGTTTTTGTCCCTTACAAAACTGCATATTTTTTCCATCCCTTGCATCTGCCCTGTCCATGTAGCAGCTGTGAATTTTATTTTTTCACGACTCACAGACACCGCCATCCGCCCGTCACTCTAACTTTTAACAAACAGCCTCAGTGACAGCGCTCTGGGACAGGCCGTGAATTACCATTTGTTTGGGTCAGCTCTGCCACACTTGGCTTTTGCCGACCATTTGTCCCTGCTGAACAATCGACAGTTTGCCACGTCACCCGAAACCTGTGAGTCCATATGGCAAGTCGACTGCAAAAACAACGGCAGAGTGTCTGCTATCTTAGGGAGCCGCTGGAAACGAGGCTTCCGGAACACGCACGATCCAAACTGCAATGTTCTGCGGAGCACATGACATCATTTCCTGTTAGAACATCTCCTTACACCCCACCTTGCTGCATAACATCGGCTCTCCCTTGAGTTATTGATCTGCGTTCATTAAAACATGTTCCAGAGAGAACTGTATTATTTCCTCATCCTATCCTTCAGATAAAATTGATTCTGGTGAGCCTTTTTTTCAGATAACACTTAAGAGGTGTGATCTCTCTGCCAGTTTTAAACTTCTTCAGCTAAATTGCATCATTCCCAGTTAATTCCCAGGATGTACAATGTCAGAAACAAAGCACCAGTTTGTACCTTTGAGGTTACAATTACTTGTCACTGGGGCTGTACCCTCAAGGGTCTGCCAGTTGTACCCTCACTGTACGTAAATGTACCTCTGAATCTAATTTAAGATACAGAAATGGATTCTGAGGAACATTTTTGCACCAGGGCTGAACCCATTTTTTAACCCCAATTTAGGACATCTGCATATCCTGACCTCTGAAATATAAGGCAGGCTTGAAAATATATCCCCAATCTTCATATATACATGAGCAAAATCTGCTACTGTAAAGATCCAGTCTTCACCTGAGATATACATTACACAGAAACTAAGTATTTGCGATTCAGGTATGCCCAATGACACCACCAAGGTCAATATCACTTGCATAACTCAGCATCTTCAGTCAGCAAGGAGTGTCTAGAACCTCATCCAGAGAAGACCAGCGGAGAAGATTTAAAATCCATTCTTATACATGTTAACATGAACCCGTAAGTAGCACAAGCGACTCACTGACTTCTGCTGAAACCTTGATCCAAAATGTGATTGTATCCTTTATTTATAAAAGCCCCCTTCATTACTGAGTTCTCGCCGAAGTTTGAAAGGAAACAGTAGAGTTACTTCCTACATTAGTAAACGTAAGAGATGAATACTTAGATCATATAAAAAGTCACCTTGAGGAACATGCAAGACCTGAATAAAGTCTGACTGGATCGTTACCCTTCTGACCATATGTGAGGTGTCGGTATAAAGGAATTTCTGACAGACCTGTGGGGTCTGTAAATGACACCAGCCTGCAAACAAATTCTGCAAAGCTCTGCACTGTGGCCGACCTGAACAATATAGATTTAAATCGATTATTTAAAACAAGACTGTGTTTTGTATGTACTATAAACTAACATCTGTGATCTGGGAAAGTTTTTCCTGCACAGCATGGAGGCATTAACTAAGCACCATGTGCTAATTTCATTCATCTGAAATCTGAGCAACGTTCATAAAATGTTTCCTCTCGTTATTTTATGCAGTTCATTTTTTCATCACGAAGGAATGTATTGAATGAATAGCCGACTACTCTCTTTGAAAGTATTTGTATGCTTCACTGTCAGTCTTGCTGTTGCATTTACCAGTAATTAACTAATGGTTCTTTGTTAACAGGATGGGTCGGTGGAGAGCAGTATTGTCTCACATCTTGGGGGTGTGTATGTGTGTGTGTGTGTGTGTGTGTGTGCGCGCGCACGCACGTGTGTGTTCTCTCCATATTACATGGGTTTCCCCCAGGGCCGTAGTCAGCTATGACGTCACCGAGGTCCAGACCTCAGTAATTTTTTAAGAGCTAAAAAGTCAAAGAGACAACTGAAAGCTGGGTCAGACAGTCTCTGGAGCCATGATGACTAAGAGCCTTACTCAAAGGTCCAATGGTGACATCACTCTGTCAAGTCAGGGGTTTGAACCAGCAACCTTCTGATCACAGGCACGAAACAAATACGCACAAATAAAACTTGATACCTCTATAGTATCCATAGTGTGCAGCTGTGCGCGTGCCATGTGATGGACTGCAACCTTGATTGGGTAACTGACTGTTGAAAATCTATATATGTGCACATCTTTGTGATGGATGGTGCATTATTACCTGAGGATGAGGTAGCAGACTCTGTGTGTCTGTAAATGCATTTCAAACCGCAGAGGTGCAGACCACCTTCAGAGGAATTGGGTGGTGTGGCCAGAAGGTGGCATCATCACAAGCGTAGCTCTTTTTCGAGGACGGCGGCTGTCCCTTTTCACACATTATGATTAAATATTAGCCCAGCAACCTAAGTCACGTCCTAGAAATTCCCTTATTAAATAAATGCTCTCGAAATTCCTGTCAGAGCAGGAAAATTGCCTCCACACAATAAATCTCACTGCTAACCTCTAGCATCCTGGAATCTGATATTAACAAAGAAGAGAAGATTGATTAGAGATAAGAGAACCCAATCACCCTTCGTTTAATTAAGGAGCCTATTAAGATACTAGGGTTAAACATAAAAAGTTAGCGTTCCGGTGCAAAGGATTGATCTTCACACTATATCAAATGATAGATAATACAAAGAAGCCCAGGGCCGCATTCCGAACGGAATTCCGGAGCGTTCTCAGAGATCGCGCCGTCCCTTTTTTTCCCCCTACAGTTATCGGCGACTGGCAGATAAGCTCATTGTGCTGTCGACCTGTCAGTATGTACTGGAAAAGCGGGGCGTCTGTAGCCTTTGAAGACAGCAGATGTGTCATTTTGCCTTAGATTATGTCACCCTTGCTCTTCCTGCACGGCACAAGCTGATGCATGGACTGCGGGGAGGAAATATTTGTGAATTTCAAATTCATCTATAAGCCTACAGTTTGGATGATCCTGTATCAATCACAATCATTTCTGTGCTTCCTATCTACACCTTACATTCTGGACTACCTAATGTATTATTTTGCAAGTGACCATTATATATATATATTCATATCATAATATATCAGTCCTTATATAGTTATATAAGTTGTATTGCACTCCATACGGGGTTGCTCCCTGTCGTGTCCCCATAGTCTCCACCCCCCCAGCGTGAATGTATTTGCATATAATTTATTTGCACCTTCTTAGATTCTAACTGCATCTGAAGTTTAATCTAATCTAATGTACAGATACTGACATGTGATAATCGTTGTACTCGAACTAAGTAGCCAATAAACGTGATGTGGCAGTTGCGTGACATCCCGCGTGTGACCTTCATCACATCTCCACGTCACCACATCTCCGCGGCAAATGCCTGACTGAAGTTACTTCTATAGACTCAGTGTCAGAACCTTTCAAGCATCACTGTGCTGCCTTCGACAACAGCCTAAAATTGGCGAATATTCTCATTTCCTGACTTTTATAATTCATGATCCGTCTAGAAATCCTTTGCTTATGGCACCCTTTTCTATAATAAATTAAAAGTTAATTTAAGTGCGGCAGCTTGTTCATGAGGTTCTTTATATGTAGTATTAATATTGCAATATATGATATGCTAATGAAATCAGTTAAAACCAATGTAAACAGCGGGATAAATCAAGTTCCATTAATGTACTGTCCATTTATTAAATAAAACAGCAGTTTCCATATGAATTAATGCGCCACTTACTCTGCATTTAACGTTTATTGTTCGCTTACACGTAGCTTTTATAAAGCTAATTGCGCCCATGGAGGATCACGAACAGGGATGTGAGTTACGTCACCCGCGTGTCCCCGCTGAACCCACACGCGCGCTGCCCTCAGGTGACGAAAGTACCATCTGCTCCTTCAGCTCTTCCTAAGCAAAGTCCCTCAAAGTTCTCAAACACGAGGAATGGAGCCCTGCTCTTAAATCTGCACTCGCTGTTTATTCCCAGCTTTCACCGTCGGGCGGCCAGGAAGAAAGGTTAATTTTCTCCGTGTGCAACGAAATAAAAAAGCAATTTGTAATAAAGTGGCGTCACGAGAGAAAGGCGCCGAATATATTTCTCGTAAAAGAGTGGGTCGCCGGTGCTTCTCTCCAAAGCGCTCAGCAGAAAGCAGGACATGTCACGTGACACGTCGCCTCGCGGAGCTTCCTTCCGGGCAGCCAGCCTCTCCCATCTTTCGTCTTTTCCCGGGAATCTGTGAACACGCATGAGTGCGCGCTTACAGAAAGGAGGTCACCTGTGCAGGCGGGAAACAGAGTAACGCCCACCCCCGTCGAAATAAAATCCTCCATTCTGTTTTGTAGGACAGTGAACGTTTTCTTCATTTCAGAGGTGACCCAAATGAGCAAGTTAAACTTTTATGATTTTTCGCTTTCCTGATCCGGTTTAGCTTGTGATTCCATCATAGAGCATAAGAAAATAATTTATTGGGCAAAGAAATAAAAGAACAATCCCTTTCTCTTGGAAAATTGTCTGTATTTGGTTATTCAACCGCATTCTTACTGAAATACATACAGAATGTAGTTTTGCCTTGAGTTAATACATATATAAAAACATAAATCAATACATCTAAAAAGATTTGAACATAACATTTTGTTGCAGAATAATGGAAAGCATTCTAGTTGTGCTAGTTAAATGGTGAAGAACAGAGCATTGTTAAAAATTAAAAAAGCTTATGTACAGCCAATTATAAATGTTCATAGAGTAAACAGTTATTACATGACAATGTACGGCAGCTTTCAAGCTTCTCAACTTCTAAACAAAGCAACTTAAGACCAATTAATCAATATATTCCCACACAAATGCCTTCTAGAAGTACCCTGTTTATCGTATGTGTTTAATAGCAAACATCCACATGCATAAATGTCAAACGTTGTTCAACATGCTTATGTTATGTAGATCTTTTCCAGCGACCGTGAAATCGACCCAGGGGATCTTCCACCACAGAAATCTAAAGTTGAAAATATTTTGGTGTTTCATTGAGGCCATTAAGAAGGGCCTCTCGCTTGATTTTTCTTGAGGTCACACATAAAGGATTCCTTGTGTGACAGCTCAGGATGAAATAATGACAATTAAATTTATGAGTCCTCAGCCCTGTTAGGGTCCTAGAATAAGTTTTGTATTTAATCCTCTTACAATTGGATTCAGCATTTCATAATGTTCCTTGTTTTTTTTTTTTGTAAATATGAGGATTTCATTTGTTGTGTCTTATCATCAACTAAAACCTCTTTAACTGTGAAGGTTATGCATGAAGCCGGTGTAGAGAGACCGGCTGTCACCTGAGGTGTAGGGGATAAGTGAAAGGGACAGTTACGGGATATCTGACGTTCACATTGTTCCCGAGTGTATGACGATATTCACTAAGCCGGCAAAATGAACTTTCAGGGCGATGATGAAACAGCAATTAACAAACGTTCTGTTTGCACGTTCATCTCCCGTGAAACGTGTCAGTTTGCATGGTATATGCCGTTTGGGCAGTTTAGTAAAGGAGATGAATCTGTAGCTGATGTGCTTTGATTGATGCCTTGTCATGATCCGCTGAAGAAGCCCAGATAACCCCACAAAAGACAGGAATGTTCTAGATGTCACAAAGCAATGCTTTACATGTCTGTGTAGATCACCTAAGGCCCAGCTTCTGTATTTTTTACCTAAACCATTTGCATGCATGGGTTCATTTGTAGCTCAATAGGATGGGGTTCCATGTCTGGATGGTTGTGGATTCCAATCCCGCAAGGCTAATCATATTACCATTAGGCATTTGAGCAAGGCCCTTAATTCTTAATTACTGTAGGGCAGTGTTTCTCAGCCGTGTCCACTGGGACCTGGCAGGGAGCTAGGTGGGAGCAAAAATGTGGACTGTGTGGGGGTCCCCAGGAACCGCGTTGAGAAGCACTGCTTTAAGGATCTTTAATGGAACATCACTTTGGACAAAAATGTCTGCAAAACAATAAGAAAGATAAGCAATATCTGTTATAGTAAAATGTTGCAAATAACCAGGTACCATATGGATCAACTGAGGTGACATGTTCTATCAGAATTTATTTTTCGGTTTTTGCGCAATGGACCGGCAACTGTCATTTGAATACAAACTAGACTGTGTGAAATACAGTAATTTATATACGGGATTGGCGTTGAGGCGGCAGGGTGGAACCGGATCATATTAATTCACGGAAAAGATTACGTTATGTTCCGCGCTTGTTTCTTTCAGGCTTTATCAAGATAACACCAGATCTCTGGCAAGTGCATGGAATTCCAAAAAAAAAAACAGTTTACTTCATCCAAGTGCAATTTACCAAAGCCAACACTTGTCATGACAGCAACCTTGATCCTGAAAGTTGAAGCCACACCCTTGGGTTGTCTATCTAAATCAGATATCTCTTTCATCTACACATGGTGATTATATCTTCTGGCATCTATGTATCACACGTCAAGCTGCCACAAACATGCCAAGTGACACAAGCTACGTTTAACTTGTTTGATGATCTGGACGGTCGACTGCAGACTGATCAAAGGAGAAACCATTCCTTCTGTGTGTGCATGGGAGCCTTCAGCGGGAGCCTTCAAACCACCATCTAAATGCTAAACGCAGGCATAAATCAGTTATCAGTATGTATCTGCACCTCTGCATTCTGTAAAGACAAAAAAACAGTAATGCGGTATCCAGCCTAACCCCTTCAAAGACTTTTTCCGCATATTTATAAGATGGCTGCTTCTTGCAAAAGCCGTCATTCATATTCTGATGTCTCATCTCTGAGAATTTTCATTATTTGGTTATCAGACCACTAATACGATGTTGGGTTACATTGACTGCACATTCATGATACATTCTTTATGCACCCACATAACATTCAGTGCACCATCACAATGCATTCATAGAACATTCTGTGCACCTTCATAATGCATTCATAGAACATTCTGTGCACCTTCATAATGCATTCATAGAACATTCCCTGTGATTGGGTGGTACCCCATCCAGGAAGCTTCCCTGCCTTGTAGCCTGTGATTGGGTGGTACCACATCCAGGAAGCTTCCCCGCCTTGTGCCCTGTGATTGGGTGGTACCCCATCCAGGAAGCTCCCCTGCCTTGTAGCCTGTGATTGGGTGGTACCCCATCCAGGAAGCTTCCCTGCCTTGTAGCCTGTGATTGGGTGGTACCCCATCCAGGAAGCTTCCCTGCCTTGTGGCCTGTGACAGGGTGGTACCCCATCCAGGAAGCTTCCCCGCCTTGTAGCCTGTGATTGGGTGGTACCCCATCCAAGAAGCTTCCCCGCCTTGTGCCCTGTGATTGGGTGGTACCCTATCCAGGAAGCTTCCCTGCCTTGTGACCTGTGATTGGGTGGTACCCCATCCAGGAAGCTCCCCTGCCTTGTAGCCTGTGATTGGGTGATACCCCATCCAGGAAGCTTCCCTGCCTTGTAGCCTGTGATTGGGTGGTACCCCATCCAGGAAGTTTCCCCGCCTTTTGCCCTGTGATTGGGTGGCGCCAAATACAGGAAGTTCCCTTATCTTGTGCTTCCTGTTAGATGCCCCACGCTCACAGTGAGCGCTGGAAAAGTAGATGGAAGGTGGAAAAAGTAATTCAACATTAAGGACAAAACAGCACTTGCTGTGTGAAACCTAGGTGCTTACGCAGCTGTCCTGTGAAGTGCAGGTGTTTAAAGTGTGGAGTCCAACACTTGTATTGGTTCTTGGCACAGAAATTAGTCAAATTGTCTTTTTATATTTAAAACACTGCAGGATCAGAATAGCAAATTAGTCAATAACTGTAAAATGTAAATAAGTTACATACCCCTAATTTTAATTCTTTTAAATTTAATGTGGTATATTTTTACAAGCTGAGCTCTTTACAGTAATTTATATAATTTACACATACATTAAGATATTTTTTGAATATCTGTTAACATAAAAAATGATCAGCATATGCTTGTTTGTTCAACTTCAGCACTATGTCCAACAAGCACTGAACTATTGCAGTGTTGTTCTGCTGGCTATTGATAATCCCACTGCTGGAATGTAGTATAGCAAAGAACCTGCCCATGTGACTCTTAAACCAGTTCCCAGCAGCTCCAACCAGTTCCTGTTTTGCTGTGTCCCACCGCCTGCACACCTAATGCCACTAATTACGTCTGAGATCCTTGTCTTATCAGCTCCTGCAGCCAGTATCATATTTTCTCTATCTCGGGCTTCAGAGTCCGTAAAAGTGGCCCCACTCTAATTATTTTAAACTGCCAGCATTCCAGTGTGAGCATATCCAACCTCTACACTGCAACTGCAGTTTTCCAGGTTGCAGCAAGTCCCTGACAGAGCAGACGACCGAAAGATCTTGGTGTTTAGCGTCTCTCTTTCCAGTTGGGTTTGTTTCATCTTCAAAAATGCAATGACTTTATTTGATTTTTTTGCCTCATGTGGTTTGTCTGGTATTTCAGTATTTGATGGATTCTTATGTACAATAAACCAGATGTAGACTCCTATCATGCACGGATTATCATCACAGACATATGGGTAAATAGCTATTAACATATAACCACCTATAGCTATAATGTTACTTATTTTTGTGCAGGGATATCACAGGGCAGCGTGAATCTTATATGCAACATGTTACTTCTGCATCTACGGTTAGGTCCATAGGTATTTGGGCATTTTTGCAATTTTTGTAATCTGATCTCTGTATACCATCAAAATGGATTTGAAATTAAGCAATCAAGATGTGATGGAGGTATATTTAATGAGTTTAACAAAGGTTTTGTATTAAGCTTTCAGAAGGTACTGCTATTTTTCCCAGAGTGTCTCCATTTTCAGAAGCTCAAAAGTAATTGGACCTGTGACTGACACACAGTTTCTTGGCCAGGTGTGGCCAGTTCCCTCGTTATTCCATGACAGATTAAGTAGATAAAAGGTCTGGAGCTGATTCCAAGCACTGAATTTGCATTTGGTAGCTATTAACTAGAACTCAACCTGAGGTACAAAGAGGTGTCAATGCAAGTAAAGGAGGTCATCGTTAGGCTGAAAAACAAAATAAACCTACGAGAGAGATTGCTCGAGGAGCGTCCAAATCAACAATTCAGTACCTTCTTCAAATGAAGGAATGCACTGGTGCAATTCAATCCAATTCAATTCAATTTGTATAGCATGTTTTCACTACATTACATTGTCTCAAAGTGTTTTACAGCACCCCCACCCAAAGCTCCCAGTGAGTAAGCCAGAGGCAACAGTGGCAAGGAAAAACTCCCTAGAAGGAAGAAACCTTGGAAGGAACCAGACTCAGAGGGGGAGCCCATCCTCCAGGGGCTGGCAGGGAGAGTCAGTTGATCAAGATGGCAAAATCCAAATTCACATTGTCCCAATCTTAACATTTAGCACCGAGCAGGGGGGGGGAGCAGGAAGGTGATGACAGGCAAGTGCTGGAGCTGCTTCAGATGAACGGTGCTAAAGCAGCAGGACCTTCAGAGAAGACATCACAGGCAGATGGGCGAGCCGGCTGATAGGACGTCACAGGTAGTGGATACGTTGCAGGCAGCAGGGCAGGCAGGATATCTTGAACATTTGGGGTCTTCAGGCAGCACAGCCCAGGATGAATGAGCTTAGCGATTCCAAAAGGCCGGGGAGACAACAGAATACAACTAATGTGGTTGATCGCAGAATTTTCTCCTTGGTGAAGAAGCGCCCCTTCGCAACATCTAGCCAGGCCAAGAGCACTTTTCAGGAGGTAGACATATCGCTGTCGAGAGACCTTTTCATGAATGTAAATACAGAGGGTTTACCTCTGGATGCAAACTGGTAGCAGTAGGACTAGATTAAACGTCCTAAAAATCCTGCCAAAATCTGGAATATGGTTCATTTTTAAGGTTTTTGAAGTTAAAACCAAGATCAACTTGGTGGGAAGAGAAAATTGTGGTGAAAGAAAGGGACACATGATCAGAAGCGTATCACACTGTCTGTCAGACACAGAGAGGCAGTGTCATGGTACGGGCATGTAAAGCTGCCCACTTAACTGGGTCACTGGTGTTTATTGACAGAGCAACAGAGCAATGCTTTTCGGTTACTGAAGACAAATCCGAAGGCAATCAGACTAATTAACAAGCAGGAACCGAAGGCGGCAAAAGCATCTCAGGGGAGGGACTCGACTTTTGGGGATGTCCATGGGTTTTGGACTTCAGGCTGTCATTGTCTGCAAAGGATTTTCATCCAAGTATTAAAACAATACATATATTTTATATTATATTACTTTGTCCAATCACTTTTGAGCATCTGAAGATGAAGAGACTGTGAAAAATGTCTGTAATTTTTTACAGTGTAATTCAATACCTTTGTTAAACCCCCTAAATTAAAGCTGAACATCTATACTTCCCTCAGGTCTTGATTGCTTAGTTTCGAATCCATTGTGGTGATATACAGAGAGAAAATGATAAAAATTGCATCAGTGTCCACATGCTTGTGCTTTCTATCCCCCCTTGACAGTATCCAGTTTTCCAGAACAATGGCACAGAAACACAAGCCCTCACTGAAATCGGTCGTTACTCTGAGAAAGATTATGGACGCTATGCTTAACACCGTTCGCTTTCCCAACATAACATTTGGCCAACATACTCCCCCAAGTAAGGTGCGACCCTGTCCGCATGTACCACTGCCCTCCGCAGATTTCCCAAGATTCCCTGTCATATTTTCTTTATAAATAGGCCACAATCAATCAGAGTAAGAAAGAGGTGAGTTCTTTCATGGGACTACTAGAGCTGCAAAACGTTGAGAGGAAGTCTAAGTGTCGATAGCCTGAACCTGAACCACACTGTATGCTTTATTTTTAATACATACTCCATCATCCTGCTAGCAACTCGTTCCTTCTTCAGTCCGCTGGCTCTCCATAGCAGATGGGGATTGTAAGGCTCAATAGCACATTATGGCACCCAATCTGTCTCAGCGAAGCCCATGATCGAACGTGACCGAAAGCGGCCCCGTTTTGCTGCACATGTGCGGTGCTTTCGCTTGTGCCTGTGACAATTAAACCCAAAGCAAAAGCCTTTTTTTATTATTATTCTTATTGGGGCCGCACATGGCGGGAATAATAATAATAATAATAATAACGATAGCGGTGCATTTGCATGAGCGTGCGTAACTCGGAAATCGCTCTCCCTGCTACTCCAGATAAACCTCCAACCTAAGTTGTACATTCGCAAATGCGGCGTGACGAACGTGGTTATCTCAATCCTCCTCCGCTCCACCGGTCGCAGTGGACGAGCTGCTATTCAATTTTCGTTAGCGTTTCCGTCAGTCTGCTAGCAGAGACTGTGTTTAGCTGTCCGCTCGAAGTGCGCTTGTGTTTTGCAGCATTTTGTGTCTGTTCATCTAAATGTTAAATGTAAACCTTGAAAATTGCAGGAACGTTAGAAACAGTAACTACATAACATATATTTTGGACAGAAGTGTCTTATACTGATATTTAGACAAATGTGTTTCTAAAAGTGGTTAATCATAACCCAACCTGGACTGAGGCATCATGGGATTTGTGTCAGGGTGTCTGCTGGTTATACAATTTGAAGGTTTCAAAGTACCACTAATTTTGGTTGTTTAGTGAAAATACAAAACTGAACTTTTCAGGCCAAAACTTCTCTTTCCATTGCTCCAGATAAATGAAAACATTCTTAATGTCGCTTTTGCCTAATTTTTATGCAAATAGTGTAATATAAATTATATTTAAAAAAGAACATTGTGCACCATTTGTGTCATTATCACATTCATGCTGTTTACTATGTCTGGAAACCATTATAATACAGATGATTATTCTGTTTTTTATTCTGGAAAATGGCAAAACGTGACATTTTGCCGCTAATGCAAATTTTCCCAAATTTGTGCCATTATAATGAAAAATATATTCGTCAGATTTCAGCATCATGTAACTCCCATTCCAACATCTAATGAAAGTTCTTATAATTAGGGAAAAATATAAAGCCCGATGTAAAATTCCAAGCCTTTACGTAATTTAATTCACATGAAAATATGTATATATACTTTGTTAAGCACAGATATCTATAACTAGAACTCATTGCATTGTACCATATCTATAGTTAAAATTTAATACACAGCTCAAAAATCCATCAAATTATAATCAAAAGAAATTTTACATTGTTTTTTTCCCATCGAAATGCGGCTATAATTGGTTTGCACACCACAGAAAGTAGCAACATCTTCTAAAACCTTCTAAAATGTAGCTTGCCAATGCATTACCACGCACTCTGGCAGCCCACAGATAACCTAGGCAGCGTATGTACCATATAATTGCCAGCTCCCAGAGATCTGATGTTTATATACAAGTACGCCACTCACATTTATGGGGAAGTTTGCAGAATGGGGAATGGCAGGTAACGTGTATACAGCATCCTGTGTGCTTCCACTCCTAAATCACGCTGGGTCGTTTAGCCAACATTTAATTCCTTAAGTGCAGTGTCTGGAAGAATTACAGTTTAACACTGAGTTGCAGACAAAGGATATTTGAAATGTTTGACCCTCATAACCTTTCCATTCCTTTCATAACGCACTTTGAAAGCCCAGTCATTACTAATTAAGGTTAACAAGTCCAGGGGTATTAAATATTTTCAGCCCTCACAACAAGAGGCTATACATAGGAATATAATGCAGGAAAGTGAGCTAACAAGCCCTTGGAATACTTTTGTTCAAGCAGAAGTTATTTTCTGTCAATAACTAGAGTCAAGTGCCTTCAGTACAGTAGATGCATTGTCTTTTGTACCCTTTAGTTTGAGGCAATGTACCATCAAAAGAGGTTTTAAAATACCATTTGCTGCCTCATTCTGCTCCTCTATAATGTTCTCAGTAGTGACCTTTGAACAGCACTGAGAAAAAAGCCAGGAAATCAAACTTCATCCTTGTTTGTGAAAATAATATTGTAAGATGTCTATTGCTGAATGTCGGGGAGTAAATCATTGTCGTGATCAGCCTCACTGAAACACTCTGGCCTACAACGTGTTTGAAATGGGTACGTCTAGGTAAGGCTTGTGTGTGTGCAGGTATGTGTCACCCACCTGTCAGATACCCTGTTTTATTTCAAAATGTCTGTACAGGCAGGTGCTAATGCCGCCCTCCTCACATTATGAAGTGTAAATAGTTACTCACGTGGTCACCAAGCTAAGCTAGTCTAAAAATGGCTGTTATAGGGCCCTGTTATTTATTTGCAGAAAAAAGCAGAACCGTGTGACGAAAGAAGGCTGGCAGGACATAGCATTCTTGAGCTTCAGTCACCTTACTGGAAACATGTTCCATTGACTTGTAGGACACTTACTAACCAATATGTGTTCAAATTTGGACGAAAAGATATGAGCAATGTTGTGTCTCAGGTACTGATATCAATTCCCAATCTGCCGTTCTTTAAAGGTCTTCCATCTAAGACCTACTCCCTATAATTTAGTGCAGCATATTACAGGTGGGCTCCGGTGAGCCAGTGCTTATCAATATTGTAGCTGCTTGCCAGAATACTGTATGGCTGAACGGCTGTGCACAGCCTCGTTCCAGCAATTCGTGACATATGTGAAGCAGTAGTATTTATGACACTGTCTAGAAATTAATGTAGCATACCAATCAAGTGTGCATGTTGTCATATCACTCTGGGTGCCTTCACAGCGGCATTTGGCAGCGGCGGTAGCGGGGTTCAGCGTAATTGATTTAAAATGCCATCGACGGTCGGAAAAGCGCCCACGCTGAATCACTACGTCAGGCAAATTTAAAAACATTTAATTAAGCCGTATACTTAACTTCATTGCCTTGAGTAACTTGTGCAAGTTGGCAACTTGTGCAAGACTTATAGCTGTTGACGATTTGACCTTTGATAGAACTTGAGGCAGGAATTTTTGGGGAGTGCTTTAAACGTAATAATGACTCAAATACTAAGCAAGCCTGAACTATACGTTTCTTTACATTCTTGAGCATTTTTTTACAAAACTTGCTGTCGTCAAGTGGCAAAATACCTTTATACCTTCATTGTTTTCTCATTGTGTCATGATGACTCACGCCAATGTTTAGAAGCTTGACATTCAGCCTTCTGAGAGAAGACATCCCATCCCCACACCTAAGTGTCACCATGGCGATCCCCGATAGCCGTCTTGCAAAAGGTGCAAACTGTTCTGGCTCCCATGGAGAGGAGTACAGCTGTCATCTAAATTTGGATGATTCTGAAGATTATCAAGTATGATTATGAATTTTAGTCTTTAGACATATTAAATTCTGATTAACTCATGGATAACTCATTGAAATCTGAGTAAAAAAATTATATGGCCATTGTATACTATATCGAACTGTGTTTTTCTTTGAGGTAAAAACCTTTATCAACATCTACACGACTCATTTATGTAGAAAATGAAATACTACAGGTGGCAAAAGAATGCAGAAGTCCCTCGCCATAAAAATCTTTGTAATATTACATTTTAAGGAAGTAAAATATTGCCAACTGAAGCAAAGACTATTGGCTTTTTTCTCACAGCAACAAATACCCAGTCACTCTATAAACAGCGACAAAAAGACATTTATAAACTGATAATCCTGGAAATCCCTGAAGTTTTAAAAGCATGAAACAAATTATGAACCATAACTGCAAATTTTTACAGTATGACAATTTTCGCTAACACTTAGTTAAGGCCATGTTTTTAGTAATTTATAAACACGTTCATAACAAAAAGTAATGCATTCATAAAGCATTATAAACATGGCTATCGGTATTTATCAAAAGGCATAACGCATTATAGTTATGTATTTTATGCATTATGAATGCTTTATGAATGCATTAGTATGAGCATTAAGGAAGCTTTGTATTGCATTATGAAGGTATCTATAGTGCATTATAGCTGAGATCTTCATAATTCATAGAAAAACATAGCCTTAAGTAAAGTGTTACCCAATTTTCTTTGTCGTATATTTTTGTACTTCCGTTTATCTCTGTGTGCACGGTTGTCTAGTGATAAATGTTAACTGTATGTGCTATAAGCAACATCCAGGGGCACATATGAAACAGAGCTTCTGAGCTGAAGCAGGGAAGATGAGCGAGATTCTGCGGCAGGTACTCTGGGAAGCAGAAATGAGACACACTCCACGCTTTTGGACTCGGGCACCAGAAAACGTGTCCTGGCATCAGCGTAAGTACCCTCGGCGGGGGGGGGGGGCTCCTCAGACTTTTCGTTGGCACTGGCAGCTGTTTGTCCCCTGGGGGTTCATTTGGTCCCCCATCTTCACCATCTTTGTGCGGCCGTGGGAGGCACCGGTGATGCAGCCCCAGCGACGGTCCTGACCTCCGCCTTCCTGCGGAGATGCCCCGGCGCTCCGCGTAATAAAGTCAACAGCTGAATTGTCGCAAATCCTTGGCTTAAGCATTGGAGCACGATGAGTCGCATGAATGCACGAGGGGATGCGTCGTTTTCACGATTTTCCATGAGGCTCTTTTAGGATCAACCTTTGGGTGCTCTTGCTTTTTACTGGTTCTGCAAACAGCTTTGCAGTCTCAGAGCCGTGTTTCTCAACCCGGTCCTCAGAGACCCCCGGACAGCCCATGTTTTTGCTCCCTCCCAGCTCACTGCTGCACTGGAGCAAAAATGTGGACTGTCTGACCGGGAGCATGAAGGGAGCAAAAATGTGGACCATCTGGGGGTCCCAGGTTGAAAAATACTGCCTTAGAGATTGGAGATTGAGGACAGCTAGAGTTACTGTAGGTACTGGTGTTCCATTCTTCTGAATGAGGAGATCTTTGAATTCACACATATGAAGCTAAAGGTATGTGTTCACTTTGTTCATTAGAACACTAGTCATCTTCCAGACCTGACAGAACGATAGTCACTGGAGATCTGAAACATTGTTTCAGAACAATGTGGTATATTGTAGAAAGTCTATGTTGTGGCACAATTCACAGAAATAATTTTCCTGTACAAACAATCAACACATGCAGAATATCTCTGCACTAGAAATGAGCACATAATCACATTCATGGGATCCACTATTTATGGGATATTTGACTGGACCTATTGTGATACCTAAAGGAAATATAAAATAGAACCACACGCCTTTGTCACGCCTTTGGTCATGCCCAATTGAGACCACAACTTTCGTGGTTCATGCTGGTTAATCAGTATCTTCTGTGATACATATTTTGCATCAAGAAAAAGACATCAAAACCCCCAGCATGCAATGCACTAGCGTCATGTGGTTGCAACCTGTAGTCAAAGGAAGCACCCCTGACCTTTCAGGCCAGCCTGTCCTTGTCTATTACAGGCGAAAAAGAGAATTTTGTTTCCTATACACTGCAGACATTTGTTCATTTAACCTCACTGTTTTTGAGGAGTACAGTTTTCAATGTCTGACAAAAAAAGCTTTCCCTTCAATTTGCTGGGAGATACAGAGCAAAATGTCTATTGTCATGTGGGAAGTGAAGTTTACATAAAGCAGGTCCCTGTACAGACATGCACCAGGGCTGCACTTATGCTATCTGGGGCTCCATTTACAGATGTCATGTGTGTGTTTCCAGGTATTTTACCCTATCCACCTAACCAAACAATGGAATGTGGGCCTCCTTTTCATATGCCCCCCACCCCCACTTCGCCATTCAGGTCAAACGTCACATTCCTGAGACATAAGCCACACCCAGGTAACCCCCCTCCCCTCCAGGGAGCGATTTGTCCTTACTACTGCACCAAGGTGCAGCTTCATTTTCAGTAGTCTAACCGCCCAGTCTCTTCGGACGGCTCCTGGCTAATAGTGATGCAGGTCTTCCCCTTTGCAATAGAACTCAACAGACAGGGCAGCCCATCCTTCACAATCTATCCTTCACAGCCAATCCTTCACAGTCTATCCTTCACAATCTATTCTTCACAGCCAATCCTTCACAGTCTGTCCTTCACAGCCAATCCTTCACAGCCCATCCTCCACAGCCTGTCCTTCGCAGCCCGTCCTTCATGTCCCTGCATGGGGGTAACAGTGTCACTGCATGGGGGCACCAGCTTCACTGCATCGCAGCAAACAAGCCCCAAACATGGTGTGTGGATGCATCCTGGATTCACAGAAATAATGTGAGCCCCTCAATCTCAATGCATGTTGGTGGGAATTTGCATCTGCGATTTACTTGTTTTTCAACCGAAGCATCTTCTTTAAAGAAAGATGTAAAATGAGACAATTAGTGATGCACTTTTACAGTACATATATACACGTCGCCATGTCAGCTGTCCAAAATGGACATCCAGGATGGAGAGCTTCTGACGGTGCCCTGGTAAATATCACAGTTTCAGGAATTGATGCCTTGGAGATAAGGCAGGGAAATAAGCGGAGACATGTCCAAATATTTGCAGGCTTAGGCTGGATAATTGGGTGCAGAACGGTGCTTTGACTGGACATGTACAGCGTGCAGACGTACATACACAGTCCAAGCTGCAGGTCACGGCAGCAGCAGATACTGAGGTAACCGTTAGTTAATCGCAGTGTTTCTCGATCTGCTCCGCGGGGACCCCCAGACAGTCTAGGTCGGGAGCTGGGAGGGAGCATAAACATAGACCGTGGGACCCCCAAAGACTGGGTTGAGACACACAGTGGTTGAGTTAAAGGACAAATGGGAACAACATGACACATCGGGGGGGGGCTCAAATGCTCAGATTTGGAGCCTAGCAGCAAATGGGATTTTGCGCTTTTTAAGAGTTGAAATAAATCATCATGAAAATACAATGACACAAGTGTGACTTCTCAGTAAAGATACCAATAGTCTTCAACATAAAATCACCACTGTTCTTCTTTGCTTTTTTGTTTGACTTGAAAACGTTTATTGACTTTTCCTTCTGGCTGTTGAGCATATAGACCTATGGCTGCTCCTCTGCTCTTCCCCGGATGAATGATCGCTGTTGGACATGGTGGTCGTCACCATCATCCCCGCAGGATGGGGGTGATACCCCATTGCGTCCCGCCCGCCCTCATCGCCAACACGACACCAAGCTAACAGAAGCCTCTCCTCCACAGAAACAGACCATGGTACCTCCAGAAGGCCTCCAGAATGATCTTCTGAGCTTAATCTCACTTTTAAGGGTACGGTGAATTTTGAAGGCTGAGATGGATTCTGTACGGATTCATTTTTCAAGTGCGTCTGCGCAGACATGCTCTTGAGGGCAAGTGAGGGAGAGAGCGGCCGTTCCTCCTGCAGATAAGCAGCTGCAGGGGAATTTCTCATCCAACAGGGCGTGGGGCGAACAAGTTACATATTCATATGTTACAGTATGTAATAACTCAGTCATTTTAATATGGGGGGGCGATGAATTGTATTGCTAAAATTGCTGTATTGTATTGTTTTTGTCTTGCACTATCCTGTCTTTAATTGCACTACCGTTTAATCCCTCATTGTGCTGCTGTTTATCTTGTTGCCCCCCCCCCCATACAGCTGCCCCCTCCCCTGCAACTGTGGCATAAGAATTTTCCAGAGGTCACATGTAACAATAAAAGCCTGAAACTTGAAAAGCAATGTCAAAGCAGAGGAATGTTTGTATGTATGTATATATGCATGGATGGAAGGATGAATGGATGGATGGATGGATGGATGGATGGATGGATGAATAGATAGATATGAAGACATATGTGAGTGCGTGCACTGAGAGAACACCGACTGCCCCAGCCTAAATCTCACCACAATAACGCCACACCACATGGCCCCCCCAGTGGCGGAGAGGCCTGACAGACGGTGCCTGTGGCTCCAGGGACCTGAAGACAAACACAGGTGCGGGGGTGGGGGGCAGGAGGCCTGCTTGGCATGGCTTGAATATAAGTCAGAGCCCCCCCCCCCTCCCCATATGGGGAAGGAATCAGAGTCGGCCTGAACTCACCTTGGCTCTGTAACCCCATGCGTAACAGGATGGCGTTGGAGCCCATTGCGGGCTGCGCTCAGGATTGATCGGCTAATCACGGTGCTAATTACCCTCCTTTCGTTTAGGCTCTGATTGCGCCCAAAGCTCCGGTGCTGACAGTGGCGAATGGCGGAGGCGGAGCTCCTTGTGAGCGTTGCACTGCACGAGAGCCGCGAGAGTCACAGAGGCACTCATACGTGCCTTTAAAAGCAATTACTGCGAATAATATTTGAACGATGTCTGTAAACGATGTAGATGAAAACCGGAGATAATGGCTTTTCTACCTGGACTATTTATTATATAAATTAAACTGATATTTCTTTTTCCTGTAAACCTAAAAGCATATACATACAGTAGATTGACATATTTAAGAATAGATATTTAAATGAATTCCATTCATAGTTATTATACAGTGTTGATTGGACTCAAAGCCAGATGTTCACAGATATAATCTGTCTTTGAAAATGTGTTGTTAACTACAATGACTGCCAACACCTCATGTACATGGAACTGGCAAAATCTCCCTGTGCTGCTTCTGTGCGTCTCCCGCTGTTCAAAGACATACAGTGAGATGGTCTGGTGTCTCTAATTCGCTAATGGCTTGTGATTGTGTGTGTATGTCTGCCCTGTTATGGACCAGCATCCTGTTCAGGTACCCCTGCCTACTGCCCTGTGTTGCCTGGGACAGGCCTCAGGTCGGAGGGCAAGCAATTAGAAGATGGATGGATGAATGGATGGATGGATGGATGGATATTTAAGTGAATTCCATGTTTCATCCATTCATGTCATAGATGTTGGAAAGACTAACGAATACAGCAGACGTTATGTTTCGTAATATGAAGAACATATTGGCTATACTTGATGATATTTATCTTGGCATGTTTGTCACTGATTTGTGCGTGTTTGATGATGAGAAATGGACATGTTGATGTCCTTTAAGATCATTTTTCTGTCCTCATACTGCTGTCACACACATCACGGCCAGCTTGGGTAAGTAATTTATTACCAATCTGTGAATGTAGAGCAGTCCAGTACACTGTCCTGCGATCCGCCTGTTGAAAAATCACCCCCATTAGATTCAATTCCCCATCTCAAAGTGAAGCTCCCTTCCCTGGTTTGTAATGTCTCTCAGTCATTGGCCAGTGGGCATGGTCCTCCCTCTCAATCATTGGCCGGTGGGTGTGGTCTTCCCTCTCGATCATTGGCCGGTGGGTGTGGTCTTCCCTCTCGATCATTGGCTATAGGGCGTGGTCTCCCCTCTCATTCGTCTCTCTGATCTGTCCAAGTTTTCCTTTTTATCCCGTCATCCACTGTGCTGCTTTCTGTTATTCCGGACCTGGAAGAAAGTGAAGGAACAGACTGATCAGTCAGGGGGTTTTGTCCACACCAGGATCCCGGGGAATGTAGCCTAAAAAAGTGAAACATATAAGCAGATAATAATATACCGTATTTTCCGGCGTATAAGACGACTGGGCGTATAAGACGACCCCCTGACTTTTCCAGTTAAAATATAGATTTT
>JAODKF010000065.1:89420-101986 GCA_026779585.1 Mormyrus proboscirostris | reverse complement strand
ATCAACTGCAAGATGCTATCCTATCAATATGGGCCAACATTTCTAAAGAATGCTTTCAGCACCTTGTTGAATCAATGGCACGTAGAATTAAGGCAGTTCTGAAGGCGAAAGGGGGTCAAACACCGTATTCGTATGGTGTTCCTAATAATCCTTTAGGTGAGTGTATATCACACATATACAAGAAATGTGTGATTGTGCCCCGGTCAGTGAATGTGTGTTCCCTACCCATAGACCCCAGAGGGTTAACACATACCTACACATTACAGTTTTTTCACTTCTGCAATGATACACGCACTACCTAAATAGGAAAAAAATATTTCTTTATTATAAGCCTGTAAGTAAAACAAAAAAAACACTGAAAAGGTCCATCAAAACATCTGAAAAAAAATGCGTCCATCGTGTAATTGGAACACCTCCTACATGTAAACACAATGACATGCTACAATGTTCGTTTGTTGTTTGAGGCTAAAATGCAGATTTATTTTTTTTTAATCAATAACTATAAACATTCAGCATTAAACATTAAAACCGTCTGTTATATCTGTGTTTATCCAGTGGATCATAAACTAAACAATGCTTTTCTAATTCAATTTCTTTCAGATGTGTTACGAGCCCCTGTCTGGGGTTGGGGCGTAACAGAGTGAAAGGGAAAGGGGAAGTAGAGTAAGGGAAGAACAGAGTATTATGGACAAGTGAACACATGTGGACAAAGGGTTTTTTAAAATGTTTTTCTGTTTTTATTGACACGTCATGGACACAGAACAAACAAACCCGGTGCAAAAGGACTCAGGAGGGACTATCACCAAAACAATAAACAAAACCCAGCTTCCGAATACAACCCACAGCTACCTTACCTAAGTGTAAAGAAAAGAAAACAAAACCACAAATTGTACACCTCACTTCCTATCCAAACAACAGCATACAACATACACTCGGAAAACAAAATGGAAATCACTCCCCTGCACATGTCACATACACACCCACAGAACATACACATAGATGAAAGTGGCAAAGTCTGAGGGGCATGAAAAGACGTTACCCAAAAACTGGGCAAGAGTTTGAAACCAAATAGCAAAACAACCCAAGCAAAAGTACAGACAAGGGCAAAGCGAAAATCAGCGAAGTCATGTATATACAATGTAAAAATCAAAGGGATAGAAAAACGCTTTAAAATGGATAGCGTTCAAAGAGTTAACAGATTACTGTGATTGGATGCAAAACATCCCACATTAAAGTTCACCTATTTAAAAAATTGTACAGATCGAAGCATTTATATTTTAAGAAAAACATCCATGGTTCAAATTATACTGTGACAGTAATTCTAGGCCATACTGCCTAGCTGCAAGATAGCGCCTATGCTCCACATTTTATATGTAGACTCAAACATTAGTCTGTTCATATTTCTTGACTTGGTCTAGCCCTGCCTTGGTCTCGGTCTCACCCTGTTTTGGTCTTGGTCTTGTCTCAGTCTTGATACTATCTTGTCTAGGTAATGACTTGGTTTCGGTTTAGAGTATGTGGTCTTGACTACATCACTAGTTCTTTCCATTCCAATGAAAATCTTTATATATATCCTCCAATTTTTTTAAACAACATAATTTGCAAGGGAAGAGAATGTAGCAAATAATTAAGTCTTGGAATTGAATTTGTTTTCAAAACAAACTCTACATTGAAAGAAATAATGAGGATCAATGTTTCACAAACAACATAGATTTTTGCATCAGAGATTCAAAAACTATAACCCCAAAACTATAAAAATATGTTATAGAGGGACTATTCATCCATCTAGGTTGTTATTCTGAGAGTTGCCTAGATTTGGATATATCTGCCATAGAAATGTTGGGCTTCTCTCTAATATAATGGGAGTGAATGGTATTCTTTCTGTAGTCATAAAGATAAATGCATTTCAAAAATCCAAAAGCAATGTCTCATACCAGAAATCATGACCTGGTTGCTTAAGATAATCCACAGACTTTGTAGTAAACAGTGTAATGTAGGAACTATTTCCTTCTACCGAACTCCACACACCAATCATATCACTGCACAGAAGAATATGGTCACAAGCCCTCTAACCACTTAACCCCCTGGCAAGACTAACTTGCGCTGGTCGATGATGTACAGTAAAACCTCAGATTGCAAGTCATTTGGTTTTCCGAGTGTTATGCAAGATGAGCAAAATTTTTAAAATAAATTTTAAATTGAAAAACGAGCAAGTTCTTAGAATACGAGAATTATGTATACACTTTGGTTCTTCTCTCTCTCTCTCTCGCTGCAGGATTGTGGGTAATCGTTTCCCATGCTTGGTCTCAGTCAGCATGCCTCACTCGTACTGTATAGTCCAAATTTAGTAGAAAAGCACCCGACGAATAAGGCTGTAGCAGTGCAAGCAATGAATCTGTTTAACGACAATACAATGTCCACATTACCGCGAAATCAAAAAGGAGGCAAAAGCTGCCATTAGCTAGGTTCCTTGTTAAAGTCGCACAAAAAGAAAGAGATTCCAGTGAGCCACAAGTTAGCAGTGATTCCATTAGCTCGTAGCTTTTGTAGTCTACCTACAAAATAACCTCCTCTTCTCCTATCTCTTGTCTCCCTCACACCATCCACGATTCTTTTCAAAGGTAAAGTGCAGGTTAATTTGTTTTATGTATTTTCACTTTATATTTTGTATTAATCATTTTTATATGAATATTTTTGGGTTGTGGAACAAATCATCTGCATGTCCATTATTTCTAAAGGGACAATTCGCTTTGATATACGAGTGGTTTGGATTACAAGCACGTATCCGGAATGAATTATGCTCGCAATCTGAGGTTTTACTGTATTTGGATTCACTTAATACATACTATACTGAAGCTAAAGAGGTGATAACCATGTCCCACCCATTTGCAAGATCAGATTACAATATCTTGGCATCAGGCAATATGAGAGAAACTGTTCATTCTTATACTCACAAGGGTCCTTATCCTTTTCAGAATTAGTGTAATCAACTCCTAAGAAAGTAGGTTTCTGTTTGTCAAATGACTCCATACTGCACTGAAAAAAATACTTGGGTCGATTTTTTTTTTTGTATTTATACATTT
The DNA here is from genome assembly GCA_026779585.1 of Mormyrus proboscirostris. Lineage (NCBI taxonomy): Eukaryota > Metazoa > Chordata > Actinopteri > Osteoglossiformes > Mormyridae > Mormyrus > Mormyrus proboscirostris. The sequence goes on along the minus strand of JAODKF010000065.1, from coordinate 98,903 downwards.
CAATTGTATGACAAATTTCCATCAAACTAAAATGAATAATATTTAACTTTTCTATTAAGATTTGCATAAATTAAATTATTCAAGACTAGAGTTAACTAGAGTTTATTAAATTTATTCATATAAATCTTAATGATTTAAAAATGACTAATTTAAAAGTATATAATCTGTCTTTATAAATCTTTATAAATATAAGACATATACCATTTAATACCATACATATGTAAAGTATATTTAATAAATGGATTTTGAAAAAAATATTCACATAATTCAAATAAGCCTAAATAATGCTTAAGGTAGCATTTTTAAACTTTCCATTAAATTATATATCACAATAGATTCTGCATTTCTTTGCCTGTCTTATTCCAAAATTAACAAAATGTCCACAGCATCTACAATTTAACAAAATCAATGGACACAAGCTTAGGTATCACGAAAAAATAATAATAATAATAAATTTAGCAATGTTAATATAAAGACATTAAACAAACACTCGATGAGAAGATATACATCTCAAATATTGTTTCTCTTCAACATTTGCAAAATATTTTAACAGTATTTAATGTGTATCAATGCTCACAATTTTAGTGTACATGCAGGTGCATGTCTTTGGGTGCATGTGAGTGTATTTCTGTCTCTGAGTGTTTTTTTCCCCCTGAAGAACAGTTTGATACACTGAATGTCAATCAACATTTAAAGCAACAGTTGTTTTTAACAAATGTATAGAGGAATAAACATCATATAGTACACATTTTACTGTGATCACTGTCTCTGTAATGTGTTTACTGAAAGCTTGATTTTCAGTTGTTGGATTTTTGGGGAAAATTTGTCTCCATCTAGGGTCATGAGTATCTTCTGAAATACTTCAAATGTGCATTTGAGCTCCTGGGGATAATAATTCATGTTGAGTGCATAGATTATCCCAAATAACATAACAAATCCATAGGTGAAACATCGCATGTCTGTGAGTACCTTCACTCCCTGAGTAACTCGAGCTGCGACTCGAGCTGCATCTTTCGTCAGACACAAGTAGCAGTGGCTATGGTCAGTGCTCTTATATTACAGTGGTGAGAGAAGGCAAAGTGCATTGTTCTTTAGTCATGGGCAAGGCAAGGGTCGCACCCATGAAGGTGCTAACTATACCAAGGTTGGAGTTAATGGCAGCAGTGGTTTCTTCGGTAGTTAGCGGCATGTTAAAGGAGGAGCTGGAGCTCAAAATTGACCAGGAGTACTTTTGGACAGATTCACATTGCTGCAAGATATCAGGTTAAGGCATCACAAACATTACAAACGGATGTGGTGGAAGAAGAGAACTTCTTACAGAGATTTGCACAGTTCTCAAAGTGGCATGTCGCAGTAAAGGTCACTGCTCAGATCCAGCAGCTAACAAAGAGAGTTACTGTAAACTGATAAAAATCATCAGTTTTGAAGACAGAAGACAGGCCAGTCTAAAACTTATAGAGCTGGCCCTAGGAGATGCTTTCAAAGAAGAAATACAAATACGTCGTTACAGCCAACTGCCACATAATCATCCATTGTCCCAGTTGGACCCAGTATTGCACCACAATATTCTCAGAGTAGGAGGCAAGTTAAAAAAATGCATCCATATCCTTTGAAGTCAAGCACCCAGCAATCATACCAAAGAAGGGTGTAATCACTCGTCTGATTTTGGACTACTGCCATGGGAGAACACAACATCAGGGTAGAGGTCAAACCCTAAACGAACTGAGAGCAAATGGCTTTTGGATTGTTAATGGCAGCAAAATTGTGGCAAACCACATCAGACAATGGATTACTTGTAGGAAGGCTCCTTAATAAACAGAAACACAAAGGATGGCAGATATGCCAGCTGAACGTACAGAACCATCTCCTCCATTCTCTTATTGTGGAATGGATTGTTTCGGTTCATTCTATACTAAAGGGTCAAAAAGAGTACAAAAAACATGGCCTTTTATTCACATGCCTGGCTTTGAGGGCAATTCACTTAGAAGATCTATCGATGCCTTTATAAATACCCTAAGATGTTTTATAGCTATTCAGAGAACAAACTTTGTGGGGGCACAAAATGAGCTAAAAGTGTGCTGAGTAGTGTCCTCTTGCAGAGTGACAGAGACTAGATGATGCATCTCTGAGAACATTTCTGTATGAGGCAATGTCCATAGTAAATAGTCGCCCACTTACCACTCACAACATCAACGACCCAAGGAGACTCGAACCCCATACTCCAAATCATTTAATTACCATGCAAACTCCTATTCCCTATTCCTATTCTTTCGCCAAGAAAAGATTTTTAACAAGCCTCACTCTTAGACAAGGGGAAACGTAAAGATTGGAAATATTGTTCTTATTAAAAAGGAGTCCATTCCTTGCAATAAATGGAGACTCTGCAAAGCAGTGAATGTTCATAGAGATGAAGACGGACTGGTGAGAAAGGCCACAGTACAGTTAGGGAATAGAAAATTAGGGACAAAGGGTCAGAAACTTAGTGATCCATCCATTTTGAACATCCAATTCACAAATTTCTGGTTCTTGTAGAAAACAAGTAAAATGCTCATTGGAAGAGACCTTGACATATTTATATAGGGGTAGAGAGTTAAAAATTTTAACGGATGACCTTTTGGTTTTTGGTTCTAAAAAAATCACTTGATTCATTTAATTGGTTATCATAAATCACATTAAAAGCTGCCCTAAGGACATTGTTTTATTGAAAATGGATTTAGTAATAAAATTAAGATTGTTCATATTAGATTTAGAGTTAAAATAAAATAAAAATCTCTTGATTGCTGATACTAAAAAGTGTGTGTTTAAATTGTTCATGTAAAGTTGCTGAGCTGCACTTAATTTGGTGTGTGACATGCATGGTCACACGACTTAAGCCCGGTAAGGAGTGATCTGAAGCATCTTGGGATGAGTAGCATGGATGCCACAGCAGAGAAATAGTCTGCACATGGTCATGGGGCACACATGGTAATATTATGCACTGTGTAAATGTATAAATTTCATGATGTGTGTACATTGTCAGCAATTTTTGGTTTTGTTAAGTTTGATATTTATATGTTATATTTACTGATGTATGTACACTCACGTGTAAATGGGGGACTTACGCTAATACTTTGTATTTTTATTTTCCTTTGTTTTGTGTAGCTTACACGGTGTCATTGGAGATCAGAACGAATAAATAAGTCTTCAAAACATCAGTAGGAACTGTGCCTTTTATTAGACCAGTGCAGCTACAATGCATAAATTTGTGACAAAGGGAGTAGAGGTCAAAAATTCAGTTCTCCACTGAGAGGCATAAGTGCTAACTGCAACAACGTCATTCCACCCATAAGAGTAAAAATATTGATAATACATTAACAATATGCTAAATGAAAGTAGAAGACGGTAAGGAAGGATTTTATACCCATCAGTTGGTCCTTAATGAGGGAACTGCTGTCTTCACCGAGGTACACACTACGGCTCTGCAGCACTGACAAATGAAACATAAAGGAAAAATACAGATGAGTGATCTAATTAGTCCAACTACAGCTTGCCTATACATAATATTTTTTTCCTGAGTATTTGAATCTCACACCATTGTAGTTTGCACGATAATTTGTCTGATCTTGTCTGGCCTGGAGACCTGCCTTTACCACTGAAGATGGGTAGCAGTTTGCCAGTAAACTTGTCCAACTGGGACATGAACAGTGATTGTAGAGATACCATCATTATTCTTGTAAACTCAGCATTTCACCTGAACATAAACACACACAAAGATAGAACACTGGAAAAATGGAATATTCAGGTCAATGGAAAGTAATTTATAGCGTCAAAATATACTTACTTCATCTTCTTCGAAAAGTGCTGGCCATCTATTTCGGAATTCTTCAACCATTGGCATGCATTTCAGACTAGCACAGGCGGTAATGGCCAGACGACGATGGTGAACACGAGATTTCATTAAGGAAATGTCTCCAGCACAGCTCTAGAGAGTAAAAATGAAAACAAGACCTGCACTGTACAGGAAATGTAAATTAATTAGTTAGATTATAGCAGTAGTGCAAGCAATATTAAATCATAACTGTTTTCAATACGGTTCACCGGTGTAACTACAGTACTACAGACTACTTATCTACGCTGGATATCACCGGCTAGTTGACTAGTTGAATGAGGACTTGTTGAGTCTCTAAAATAGTCATTGAATTAAGTGACTTTTGTAGATAAAATTAGGTGTTTAACAACCTGTTAAAAATACACCAGAATGCAGGAAATGGCATCTAATTCATTAAAAATATTCTGGGGGAGGGTCCCCACACCTCCTGCCAGTGTGTCTCCCCCACATTCAAAGTGCTTCTGACGCCCCAGCTTGTGGCCACCACTTAATCATCTTGTGGCTATGTGTTATGATTCGTGCCCACACAATATTTTTTTTTTTCTCAAATGTCACCAGAGGGGCTCCGTATATTTTACATTCATGCAAAGTTGAGCACATTTAATTAAAAAGAAATGTAAAACATTTATTTAAATCATAAGATGGTCAAAGATTATTTCTTCAGTTTGTTCATATACTCTGTATATACTTTAGTTTCTTTTGTGTCTCTTCAGAGAATCCTTGGGTACCACTGGTTTGAATTTGCTCAGGGAGTCCCAAATGAGAGACATTACCTGCATTCTGAGGGAGCATCAGTTATGGCACTAGAGCCATGTGGCATGATTCTCTGAGGCTAATAATATTAGATGTAGTATCCAGCTTCATTGATTGTGTAGAACTTCAATTTTGAAATAAATATGCAAAGCATGCACTTACAATTACACTACAAGGCATGCATGTCATATATCACTCTGCCTCAATTCTTCTGATGTAATCTATTGCCTGCTTTGGGTTATCAAAACACCTGATACCTCCTATACCCTTGATCCTCAGGGTCACTGGGTACAGCAGGACAATCTTAATATTCTGTGCATGAGGAGCCTTCTTACAGTCCTTGAACTGCTCCCATGTCACTTGTGCACTCTGGAGAAATCGGGGAAAATCACAATTCGCTTGCCTTCCCAAAGCAATTCACCTTTGCTCCGAGCTGCTCACAGAATTAGCTCTCTTTCGCCCAACTGCAGAAATCAAACCAAGATGCTGTGCGGCCTCTCCCCACCATTTGGCTGTGATGTGGGAGCCCTGTGGGCTCATTCTTTTTCAGGTAGCTTCATGGTAACATCCTAGCTGAGAGAAGATATTAAGAGCCAATTGATAAATTCTGCAATATCTCCAGTTTCACTGCCCACTGTTATTCCCTCAAAACAGAGAAATCTTGGAATACATTCTGAAACCTCAAATGCTACTATTGCCACATGTGGTATTTTTGTTTGCTTTGACGTCTCTAATCAACAACCAAAACTTTCAGGATACTACAAAAACAGGGTAAAATATAGCTGCAAGCAGCAAAAATGGGGCAAGAATACAACCAAGGCATGGATGGCATGGAAAGAATTTAAAAAAGAGACTGGCAGAGACCTTTTTAATTGGGTCACAAGTCTATAATCTAAATTTTGTTTTGATATCTCAAAGCATTTCGGAGATATGACCTCACTTTCTGCTTGGTGGCTTTGTCATCAAATTTATTGGACGACAGTGGCCATACTATTTGTCTTAGCATAATGCTTTGAAAAAGTTTTGGTTGGGACTGAGTGTAGATGATGCACACCACATTTGGTGGCAATTGGATCAATGACCTTCACAAAAGTAGTTTGGCAGAAAATTCAATGTGGCAAAGAATCCCATACAGTTGAAATTAACAACAATGGGTGCAATCGAATTAGGAGGACCGAAGACTTCAGGGCAATTAAAGATCACAATTCTAGGTCAAAGGGTTTAAAAGTTATATGCAAAGACATCTTGATATTTGGCCTGATGGTGGTGCTAAAGGGATGGATAGATTGACCCCAAATTCGGTGAGAGTATACTGTGATAGCCTCTATCAGTATGCCAAATTTCAAAGGTGAAGATTAGAGCAAATTGGTGTCATGTGGAAAATACTGAAATTATCACTAGAATCCGATATGGCAGCTGCATGAATTCAGGGGACATTAACCTTCGCAGGAGTCAACCTGGGTCCATCCCACAGAATTAGAAAATACAAGACTTATTTTTCTCAGAATAAAAACAGATCAACAGTTATTAGCCAAACATGTAAAAAATGTAACCATGTTTGGGTGGAACGGTGGTGCAGTGGTTACCACTGTTACCTCACAGCAAGAAGGTCCTGGGTTTGATGCCCGGGGTCACCCAGTGTGCCTTTCTGTGTCGAGTTTGCATGTTCTTCATCTGCATGTGTGGGTTTCCTCTGGGTGCTCCGGTTTCCTCCAAAGAGATGAAGATCAAGTTAAATGGCTACTTTAAATTGTGAATGTGAGTGTGTTTGTATGTGTTGGCCCTGTAGCGGACTGGTGACCTGCCCAGGGTGTACCCTGCCTCTTACCTGAAGATGCTGGGATTGGCTCCAGCTTCCCTGTGACCCAAAATGGATAAAGCGGTATAGGTGATGGATGGATGGATGGTAACCATGTTTTGTGCATAACCTCAGAATTGGATCAAAAATCCATATCTCAAATTTGGTTTTGATACATGAAATCATTGCTGAGATATGGCCTCATTTCCTGATTGGTGACTTCGTCCTCAAATTCATTGGACAATAGGGGCCAAACCATTTGACTTAGCATAAGTCTTTGAACAACTTTTTGTCAGAACCCTTTCTAGATGATGCACACCAAATTTGGGGCTGATTGGATCAACGGCCTAGACAAGTTTGCAAAAGTACATTTTCAACAAAATTCAAAATGGCTGAAAATCCAATATGGTGGGAAATAACGGCAACGGGTGCATCCGAATCTGGCTGACGCAAGGATTCAGAGGAATTTCAATTGTAGGCTAAAGGGGTCAAAAGTTAAAAGCAAAAATGTATCTTTAAATTATCAGTGTGCCAAATTTTAAAAAAAGTTACAAATTGGTTATATTGGCCCCTAAGAACAATGCCTGTCAGAGCGACTCAGCTAGGCAGCCATCTTACCATCCTTGTCACATGACTCCCTTAACTGTACTCTGACAAAGATGTCTTGTGATAATCATATGATATTCCAGTGATAATTAAGAAATACCACATAAATACCATATCCTAGTGTGGTGTCTTCAGAAATCTACAGCGAATCTTGTGATAATTCCACAGGTGTGTGATTTTGAATATATCATGTGTGGTACTCTTGTGGTCGACTTGCTCACTCTGATTGCTCAGACCTTCACAAGGGTGGAGGTGGCCTCACATCCCTTAACAGGAGACAAAAGTAATGCAGGGAGAATCTCATCGACTAAGACATCATTTGGACCCACTGGTGATGCGACAGCTACTTGGTTTGTGATACTATTTTATTGGAAGTGTTCTTTTAATTATCACTTCTACACTGGCTGTCAATAAATGTAATGTACAATTCTTATTTTCTTAGTATTTTTCCAGAAACAGGCAGCCATACCCCAGTGTGGAGACATATACTGCGCAGGATAAAATGAGCGCAGGCTGTTGAGAAGGGATGCAATACATTCAATGAAACATTATTTTATGCATAATAATTGTGATCTTTGTATAACATAATTCTTTCCCATTTTGCATCATTGGTTATTTTACCATGTGATTACTAGTATGATTCACCATGTGAGGTTTAAAAAATTAAAGGTGCCATGAAAATCTGTCTTTACCTGACATAGCTGAATAAGGAGAGTTTGGTAAATGAATAAGGTATATGGAACGTTCCATGAATTCTGTGTGGCAAAGTAGAAAGACTACACCAGGGGTCACCAACCTTTTTGAAACCAAAAGCTACTTCATGGGTACTGAGCCATACGAAGGGCTACCAGTTTGAAACGCCCTCCTAAACGTATCTAAACTTCATGCATAACAGACATGTTTTAAATGCTTTTTTTTGATATTGTCATTTTCAAATCAATATAAATGCAAATGTGATTAAAGAAGAATAGCAACAGGATATAATAAAATTTAAGACATTGCTCACTGGTGAGTTGTGCTATTTTTAGAACAGGTCCATGGGTGACTCATGTGGTCCTTGGGGGCATCCTGGTGCCCGTGGGCACCATGTTGTTTACCCCCTGGACTACACTCTAAAACAGAGATAAAAAGTACAGGACAGAACAGGGGTCTCCAACTCCGGTCCTGAAGAGCTACTATCCAGTAGATTTACTATCCTACCTGGCTTCTGATGAGCCACACTAGTTCTCAGGTAAATACCAGAAGCTGGTGTGGTTCATCAGAAGCCAGGTAGGATAGAAAACCTACTGGATAGTAGCTCTCCAGGACCGCAGTTGGAGACCCCTGGGATAGAGGGTATGTTCTGACGTCACTTTACTGTATTTTTAAAAATGTTTATTATTCTTTATTTAATTTTTTATTATTTTTTCAATTTATTATTCTATTACTTTTAATTCCATTCCTTTAATTTAATTGTTATATCTGTCACTCTCGGGCACGAAGGGAGACAGCGATCCAGAGAGGCAGGGACAGAGGACCTTTATTGGGGAAAGCCGAAGGGTAATGACCCCGGGTGTAGAGGGAGCGATGTCTCTCTCGCCAAGGCGCAGAAGTCGATCTCCGCGGAGATGAGGGCGATCCCCGGAGAGGGAAGCCGGAGACGAAGTGCCGAAGGGTTGCGCAGAAGTCGTGGTCCAGGTACGTGAGCAGGGTTCGTTGCCGGGGGGATCCGTCCAACGGGAAGACACGGGAACAGGACACGCGAGGAGGGGAGAACGGGAGATGCCGGGCTCAGCGGGACAGGGAGGGTACTGGCGGGAGCCGGGCTGAGGAGAAAAGGTAAGCAGGTAAGGATGGCACACACAGGCAACAGGCAAGGCAGGGGAAGGCGGGCAGACGAGAGACAAGAAAAACGCTCGGTATGGCAATGGGACATTGGCTCAATACTTTTTGAAGTCGCCTTGAGATCATTTAGCTTATAAAGCCAGCTAAACGTCAGATGATGAGCTGCACCTGTCGGACCCCGCCTCAGTGGGCGTGACAATATCTCCCTATTTTTCTTTGTACTGCACACTGGGACTCAAGGAAACATGTTACACAGTGTGAAGTGTAGTAATAGCAATAAAACCTTTGAAACTGAATTGAAATGTATGTACCTGATTTTTTTTTTTTCCTCTCTGCCCACCACCACCCCCTCTCTTCGGAGGACAACTTTATTTTACATTAAATTCAAGTCTACACAGTGTGGCTGCTCCGAACTCACCTGTCCTAGTACCGTGACAGGGAAGAAAAAAAAAAAAAAAACAGGATACAGAAACAACAACAACAGACATTAATCACCACGAGGAGAGGGGGAAAGAAAAAAAAAAAGGAAAACAAACGTATACAAAAACAATCATAACAATCTAGGTAGGATGGAGAATATTCTGTGTAGGGGAATACAGAAAACAAACAACATAAGAAATATAACACTCATTAC
>JAODKF010000065.1:54588-66155 GCA_026779585.1 Mormyrus proboscirostris | reverse complement strand
ACTGCCCATCTATTCACAAAAGTGGGTTCATTCACTGATTTGCAATCTGTGTAAAAACAGCTTTTTGAGAGGTGGGAGTAGCGTTAAGTAGGAAATCATACTAAACAAAGCAGACACAATTCTGTGAGACGATGAGAGTAATATGAAAAAAGCAATGGATGATTTGGGGGTTGCTAGTGTAATAAACTTACAATAGCGTCGGAGGCTGTAAAGGGAGAATAGATCACCACAACACTTCAGCTACAATCACAAAGAATTTTATTCAGTACAATTCATGCAGCGACCCATCGGTTCGGATCGGGTCTGGCCGCACAAAGGGTTCAGCCCTGCTGTCTCCCCGTAGCAAACCAACCCTTCCAAGTGTGTGTTAACCCACGTTACCACACAGTGAATCCTGCACCAAACAACATCCCTATTAGGGCATGGCACACCAATAGCACGGCAATACACAGTAATCCCCACACTTCGGGCACAGGCAAGCGTACCACCTCTACAGTTCCGCCCCGACCCCTAGTGGGCTACGCTGTTTACTTAAAACCCACAAAACAAACATACAACAAGGACAAGATTAAAACGTAGCGTCCCCCCCGAGGCTCAAGACCCTCACGTTCACACAGGTCCGTAATCTAGAACACCACACGAAAAGGGAATTCCACCGCCGCTCCGTCACTATGAGGATGCCGCTGCTCACGTCTATCGAACACGTTGGACTAAGCAGCGGTCATGCACTCCTAAGCACCCCGTCCTAACTGTCCTCCCCCTAGCACACCGGAACCTGTCCCTGCAACCCGCTATCTGGCTTCACCGCCGGCAGCCCTAAACGGCATACGAACGCCACCTCCCTCCCAGAACCCACAAGTGCTGTGCCTAACTGGCCATCTCTCCCTCGACTCTCACCCCCTCCTTCTTTTAACCCCACGTCCCTAACAGCCCATGTGTAGCCACTTAATTAACTACTACCTTCCATGCAAATCCCTCCCCCCTCCACACACACATCACATCATCACACTAGCTTAGGCTGACTTGCGCTCTCTCTACTGTTGGGATGGTTGTTGTAGCATGAACTGAATTCTAAGTGACACAGGTTGTTTTACCACTCTTCAAGCCGGATAGTACAAGCCGGATTCGTTGTGTTCAATAAAAGTAATTCACGCAACCGTAACTGCGTTAACCGTCCATTCTATTAGTAGTATAGAATAGAATGAAACATGGTGGCAGCGGTGCTTTGTTTTTGAAGAAGAGCGCAGAGATTAATTAGACACAACGCGAGACAACGGCTGACTAGTATGGCCGAGAGAGCGGAGAGTTCATGCGCAGCGCGGATGGAAAACTCATTGGGACGAAATCTTGGAAAATGTGGAAAGAAAAGTTCACACTGTATAGGGATCTCACTTTGGCGGATGCCGGCGAAAACGTGAAAGTTTTCAGCTATCTCACTGGTGAGACGGGAAGAGAGCTTTGCGAGACCCTAATCCCTTCCTCGTCACCGGATCGGACTGTACACGATTGATAAGTGCTTTGGATGATCATTGTAGTCCAAAAGTGAACGAGACAGTTGAAAGGTACCGTTTTTTTGTCAGAAATCAGTTTTCCGATGAGAACATTGACAAATATGTAACGGACTTAAGAATGCTCGGCAGTACATGCAATTTCAGCCAGATTAAAGACTCTCTGATCCGCGATAGAATTGTTTGCAGCATAACAAGATCTGTTTTGAGAGAGCGACTTCTAAGAGAGCAGGATTTGACGTTGGAAAAATGTGTGCAAATCTGTAGAGCAACAGAGTTGTCAAGAGAAAGTAACATAACAATTGAAGGGTTTGTGGCAGAGGAGGTGCTTGCAGTAAAACATGCAGTGCGAAAAGATGATGGTAAGAGCACAGCAAACTGCAAGTTTTGTGGAAAAGTACATGAAAGAAATAAAAAGAAATGTCCTGCATATGGGAGAAAGTGTAAAAACTGTGGAAAAGACAATCATGCTGCAATGTGCAAAACTAAAAAGCAGAAAGAAAAGACAATGCATACCGTCACAGAGTCAGATGAGGAAAGTTACGACGACATCTTGTGTGTGACAGTTGAAACGGTGAACACTGTGACGGAGGATAAACAGAGACCGCCCTCGAAACTTTTTGCTGCCATGCTCCTAGGAAAAGAACAGGTGAAGTTTCAGTTAGGTTGTGGAGCTAGCTGTAATATAATTCCTGTCAACCTGCTTAACCCAGCCGCACAAATTGAAAAGAGAGAGAACGTGCTGGGGTTGTACAATAAAAGCACATTACAGCCACTGGGAAAATGTAAAGTCAAACTGCGAAACCCTAGAAACAAAAAATTGTACAGAGTAGAATTCATGGTTGTTGATGAGGGATCAGCAGTGCCACTATTGGGCAGCAGGGCAGTGCAAGCCATGAACCTGGTGAAAGTTCAGTATGAAAACATCATGGCTGTGGACAGTGTTGTGACAGAGGAGATTGTGAAAGTAGAAATGTGGATCATGGATAATATCAAAAAAGACTATGCTGACGTGTTCCAGGGAGGTGGACGTTTGGAAGGTGCGTATAGGATGGAAGCAGACCTAAAAGTAACTCCAGTGAAACTTCCAAAGAGAAGAGTTCCCGTCGCAACACCAGTAGACTGTAGCACAGAGTGGATCAGCAGTCTTGTAATTGTCAGGAATCCATCAGGAAATCTTAGAATATGCATAGACCCAAGACCACTCAACAGGGCTCTGAAAAGATGTCGTTTCCCATTGCCGACAATAGATGACATTCCGCCAGATCTATCTGGAGCAAAAGTCTTCACTGTGTGTGATGTAAAAAATGGATTTTGGCATGTGACTCTGGATGAGGAGTCAAGTTACATGACCACATTCGCCACACGGTATGGCAGATACAGATGGCTGAGGATGCCAATGGGCATCAGTCCCGCGCCAGAGGTGTTTTAGAGAAAACTCAGTCACGATTTGGAAGGATTACAAGGTATTTATGTCATCGCTGATGACATCCTCATCACTGGAGAGGGTGAAACCTTGGAAAAAGCAAACCAGGACCATGACGGCAAACTGAGAGCATTGTTGAACAGATGTAGAGAAAAGAAAATCAAACTGAATGCAGAAAAGTTTCAACTGAGAAGAAGTGAGGTTCCTTACATCGGGCATTTACTTACTGCAGACGGGTTCAGAGTTGACCCTGAAAAGGTACGAGCAGTCAGGGACATGCCACGTCCAGTAGATGTCAAAGGTGTCCAAAGATTTCTGGGCATGATAAACTATCTCTCAAAATTTTGTGATCACCTATCGGATGGCTGTGAGATTCTGAGGCAGCTAACTCATAAAGACAGTATGTGGGAATGGTCAGATATGCATGAGCAAGCATTCACAAAGCTCAAAGGTGCCGATCCTCAAATATTATAATCCAGAAGAAACACTGACACTTCAGTGTGATGCGTCACAGGCTGGGTTAGGAGCTGCTTTACTGCAGAAGGGGGTGCCAGTTGCTTATGGAAGCAAGGCATTGACTCCAACAGAAAAGGGTTATGTCCAAATAGAAAAGGAATGCTTAGCCATCGTCTTCGGGATGGAAAAGTTCCATCAGTATACGTATGGGCGGAAAGTCACTGTTCATTCCGACTATAAGCTACTGGAAAATATAATAAGGACACCCCTGCTGAATACTCCAAAACGGCTGCAAAGAATGTTGCTTAGACTGCAGAGATATGACATCGAGGTCGCATACATCCCGGGGAAGGACATGTTGCTTGCTGACACACTGAGTCATTCATACTTATCTGAAAATGCATCAGAGGACTCTGAAATGGAGATTGAGAGCATAAACATATAACATAGATAAACACATAAACAAAAAATGAAGGCAAAATAATGAATTTGTTTCATTCATTCATTTTCCAACTCACTTCATCCTATTGAATTATGGGGGGTCCAGAACCTCAGAAGCAATGGGCACGAGGCAGGGAACAACCCTGAACAGGGGGCCAGCCCACTGCAGGACACACTCACACACTGTTACCATTCACTCACACATGCACACCTACGGTCAATTTATTAAATCCAATTAGCCTCAGCATGTCTTTGGACTTGTGGGGGGAAACCGGAGTACCCGGAGGAAATCCCACAACGACACAGGGAGAACATGCAAACTCCACACGTAACCCACGTAAACAATCAACCAACAATTCCTACTCTCAGCAAGCTTGCAAAGAAACACTTGAGTGTCATCACAACATCTGTGCCATCTGAGAGGGGTTTTTTCAACGGCTGGAGAATTGGTTAGTCATCGCAGGAGTGCATTGACAGGGGAGCATGTGAATATGGTGTTCCCCATTGTCTGCCAGCAGTTGGTTTTCTGGCTCCTTCCTTCGTCCCTCCTGTTTCTGCTCTTTGTCCCTTGGTGTCGCCTCTGTTCACTCCTGATCCTTTTGTTCCTCCGTTCTCTGTGCCCTCTGTATCTCCTTGCCTGGTTTGTCTGTCTGTGTTCCCTGTTTTGTGTTAGGACCTGTCTTACTTCCTGTCCCTGTGCCTGTTCTGTGTGTCTGGTCTGTTCCCGGTTCCTCATTGATGTTCTTCATCTTGTTTTCCAGGTTCTGTCTTCCTGGTTTTGTCTCGCACCTGGAGTCCATGCCTTTGGGGGGGGGGGGGGGTGGTTCATGACTTGTCATGACTTGCTCATACTTGCTCATACAATCTTTTTGTGTACCACGCCCCTCTCGTTACCTCATGTGAATTCCTGATTGTTCTCAGCTGTTCTACGTTTCTGTCCCTTAGTCCTGTGTATTTAAGTCCACGTCAGAGTTTGTATCCCCATTGCCGTATTGTTATGCGCTTTGTCCTTGTACGCCTCTCCGTTCAACCATTAAATCCCTTTAAATCCCTCCAACCTTTATGTCCCATGCCTGCTTCTCTGGTCCGTGCACTTCGACACATAACACCCTGTCTGCACTCCGTGCATCGTACTACGTGACACTAGGTAACTGTTTCATACAACGAATCAGAGCAATATTTAATGTCCCTTGTAGAAAGAATGCCTCAAATTTTCTCTGCTCTTATAACTGTTAGAAGAGGTAAGTTTGATGAATGAAAGATAACATTTTCCTGCTAGGTATTTGAATGGTGAACATACTGAAAATGTATTTGTTAGCAAAGAATAATGGGTGTGTTTTTAGTAAATGTTAAGTGCAAATGTGGAAAATGTCAGTGTGTGCAAAAACCTTTGACTAATTGTATATATGTCATAAAACAAGTGTTTCAGCATTTGATTTGTTGTTTTTGTTTTATTTTCAATTAAATATGGGTTTACATAATTTGCAAATTACTGCACTCTGTTTTATTTACATTTCACACATGGTCCCAACTGTTTTGAAAGCAGGGTTGTACATTTCATGCAATCCACGGCAATTTTCAAACATTCACTACAAAAACCTACCAGCTTTTGTGCCTTTAACAACTTAGTCATAGGTGGCAGTGTATTCCTTCACAAGAAAACTTAGGGTATCCCCAGATCACTTGATGGAGAAAGAAAAAAAATCACACCTGCTTAACAAAGAAGTTCAGAAGATCCCTGCAGGATGTGTGAGTGAAGAGAGGCGCAGATGTGGCCCCAGACCATCATATTCTCATGGCCAGACTGTGCTGAAGGGCTGCGGGTTTAGTCTGCTTACTCTGCTCAGCTCACACCCTGTGAGTCCCGCCCAGTTCCTGCTGTCATTGGACCACTTCACCGGAGATACGTGACCAATAAGGAATCTGACCGAGGCAAGCGTGAGCTGGACGTTACCCCCGCCATGTTTTTTTTCCTTCTTCTTTTAGAATGGTTTAGTTATATCGGAGAAAGAAGAGCGATATACCGTGCTGAGTACTTTTTGGTTGTGTGCGTTCAGATGCCCGTAAGTGTCTATATGTGCATTGTACGCGGGTGTTTTATGGTGGGATACTATATACTATTAATGGTAAATGAGCCCCTTTGATGCAACGAACGTTTTATTTTGCGGATTTGTCACGTAGATTTATGTTGCGTTTACCTTGGATGTCATGCGATTCCTATGTTTATTGTAGAAGGTTTATATTCACCTACTTATTTATCCCAGCAAGTCTTATTTATGTTACTTTGTGTATTATAATTATTTATCGATGCTTGTTAATTAAACTTGCGGGATGGCAGCTTAAAGTTACTGAAAGATAACGGTGAAGGTAATATTGAACAGTTTCTTTGATACTGGAATCTGCATATGTAACATTTATATTCCTTATTCTATTTTTCTTATTTCTACTTTCAGAACCACACACGTACAAATGTACATGTGCTGAGCCTTGTTTCAAGCTCTTTATTAAAAGTTTCGGAGAACATATTTTCTGCGTTCTCATTGGATGCACGGCAGCGGTCACACCTCTCTCACCAGTCAGCTAGTTCTGCATAACACAGACTAAAGCTAAAACTAAAGAGGAACTGGACAGCAGTAACAACATCATGCCAGAAGTACAACACAGGACTCTTGAGGGATGCACAGAAGCTGGAAGCGTACAGATCAACCCTGAACAATAAATTACTAGTCCTGCAAGATCTGATGGAAGATGAGGAAACAAGAGAACAAAAAAGAGAAAAAGTTCAAAGATACAGTGAGAACAAGATGCCAGAAAGTGCTTGGCTCCAAGAAATACCAGCAGGCGTGGATTTTGATAGCTCAAGTAAGATCCAGAAAAGAAAGGAAAAGAAGGCAGCAGTGAGTAACAGCCGTACAAGAACAGGGAAGGCAAAAGCATGGCAAGAGACCACAGTAGCAAATAGGGCTGCCAAGACAAACATTTGAATAGGCAAATGGAAGTATGTAGAAAACCTGGCAATAGAAGCAGAAGAAGCAGCGAGATTTGAGAATATGATAGAACTGTATAATGTCATCAAGAAGTTGTCAGAGAAGTTAAACAGGCTAGAAATCAGACCAGTCAGAGACAAGGAAGGTGGAATAATCATAGGAGATGAACAACAAAGGAATAGATGGGAGGAGCACTTCAAAGAACCCCTGAATAAACCGATGTCATGAAATCCACCTGACATTCAGGTGGATAAAGCTAAAACTTCAGTAGTCAACATTATAATGGTTCTAAACAATAATTTCTACTTCTTTTCTCTGTCTGGGAGCCATCACAGTATGACAATAAACATGCAAATGTTATTTACCCAACCCATTGATGACTGAACAATGAAGAAAATGACTGAAATGTAACCTTATTCGATTGAAAATCATAAATCTAATTCAAATAATTTTCCTAAGACTTAACTTAGCGGGGCTCGATGGCGAGCGCCTGGGGGCCAGACCTGCACCCATGGGGTCTGGTCAGGCACAGCTCAAAGAAGGCATGTGGGTTCCCCCTCCAATGGGCTCACCACCTGTAGGAGGGGCCATAGGGGTCAGGTGCAGTGCGAGTTGGGCAGTGCCCGAAGGCGGTGACCTTGGTGGTCCGATCCTCGGCTGCAGAAGCTAGCTCAAGGGACATGGAATGTCACCTCTACGGCGGAGAAGGTGCCAGAGCTGGTGAACAAGGTTGTGAGGTTCTGACTAGATATAGTCGGGCTCTGGAACCAATCTTCTTAAGGGGGGTTGGACCCTCTTCCACTCTGTAGTTGCTCGCGGGGTGAGGCGCTGAGCAGGGGTGGGCATACTTATTGCCCCCTGGCTGGGCGCCTGTGCATTGGCTGTGCCTGTGGCAGCCAAGAAGGTAGCCTCCCTTCACCTTCGGATGGGGGGACGGGTCCTGACTGTTGTTTGTGCTTATGCAATCCACCCTTTTTGGAGTCCTTGGAAGGGGTGTTGGAGAGCGCTCCTCCTGGGGACTTTAATGCTCACATGGGCAATGACAGTGGGACCTGGAGGGGCGCAATTGGGAGGAACGCCCCCCGATCTGAACCTTAGTGGTGTTTTGTTATTGGACTTCTGTGCTCGTCACGGATTGTCCATGATGAACACCATTTTCAAACAGAAGGGTATCCATATGTACACTTGGCACCAGGACACCCTAGGCCGCAGTTCGATGGTCGACTTTGTAGTTGTGTCATCGGACTTACGGTCATATGTATTGGACACATGGGTGAGGAGAAGGGTGGAGCTGTCAACTGATCACCACCTGGTGGTGGGTTGGCTCCGCTGGTAGGGGAGGAAGCCGGTCAGGCCTGGTAGGCCCAAGTGTATAGTGATGGTCTGCTGGGAACGTCTAGCGGAATCCCCTGTCAGAAGGGGCTTCAATTCCCACCTCTGGCAGAACTTCACCCATGTCCCAGGGGAGGCGGGGGACACTGGTGGATGCCGTCAAGCTGAAGCAGGAGTCCTATCTCGCCTTTTTTACCTGTGGGACTGCAGAGGCAGCTGATGAATACCGGAACGCGGCTTCGGCAGTCTCTGAGGCAAAAACTCGGGTATGGGAGGAGTTTGGAGAGGCTATGGAGAGTGACTTCTGGATGGCTTCAAGGAGATTCTGGTCCACCATCTGGCGGGAAAGCGGTGCAGCATCAACGCTGTTTATAGTGGGAATGGGGCACCGCTGACCTCAACTCAGGACATTGTGAGTTGGTGGAAGGAATACTCCGAAGACCTCCTCAATCCCACCGACACGTCTTCCAATGAGGAAGCAGAGTCTGGGGACTTCGGGGTGGACTGCCCAATCTCTGGGGAGGAGGTTGCTGAGGTGGTTAAAAAGCTCCTCGGTGGCCGGCCTCCAGTGGTGCATGAGATCCGCCCGGAGTTCCTCAAGGCACTGGATGTTGCAGGGCTGTTCTGGTTGACACGCATCGCAGTATCGGACATCGGGGACAGTGCCTTTGGATTGGCAGACCGGGGTGGTGGTCCCCCTTTTCAAGAAGGGGGACTGGGGGGACCGGACTGCAAGACTTCAGATGATTTCCTTCAGATGACCTTCTGCAACAGGTAGAACCCATTCAAGTCGGAAGGGCTGCCCCTGAACCAGAGAGGAAACAGTGTATTGGGGAGACAAATGTGTAGAGTAGTCGAGGAGTGGTCCAAGAGTTCCGTAGCGACCAGATAAGCAAGAAGGGAGATGATGTTGCAGAATATGTAAAAGAAAATTTGCAGGCAAGGGAACTCTGATAATAATAAAGCTACAGAAGCTGTATGGGTGAAACTAAATGCTAAAACCTCAAATGACCTAATTGCCTAATTGAGCACCTAATATAGCTGCAGAGGAAAGCAGAACATTATACACTGATATCAGGATTATGAGTAATAAAAATAATGTTGTAGTTATTGGTGATTTTAATTTACTGGGGAAACAGTGGGGCTCTGAACAGTAGAGCTCTGCCTCTACTGTCAATGAACTTGAGATGGTGAATTGGTACGGGATTGCTGTTTTTTTACTTAGTTTATTAAATCCCCTATCAGAGGAGAAACCATTCTTGATCTTGTGTTCTCTAATAACCAGGATAGGACTGGAAAGTTTGAGGTTTTACATTCACTTGGCGGTAGTGATAACCAAAATCTGTATAACTAAAACTGATGCGCTACAAGGCCTAGCTAAGCTCAAAATAAATAAACTGCAGGACCTTCTCAGGGCTGTCTTCATGTTTTGTTTCTCTCGCCAGTGTGGGAAAGCAATTAAAAAGACCAATAGGATACTATAGGATACTAGGATATAGGGCTACATCTCTAGTTGTGTGGGAGGTGATGCTAAGATTATACAAACCCAACCTAGAATATTGTGTGCAGGTTTAGTCACCTTACCATAAAAAGGACATTGCTGCCTTAGAAAGGGTTCAAAGCCAGGCTACAAGAATGATTCCTGGTCTTAGAGGAATGTCTTATGAGGAGAGGTTAGCTGAGCTGAATCTGTTTAGCCTCGAGCAAAGGAGAGACAAGGTGGGACATGATCCAGGTATATAAGATTCTAACAGGTTTATTTTCCATTACAGCAATATGTCACACATGATTACAGTGCCTTGCAAAAGTATTCACCCCCCCTTGGCATTTTTCATCTTTTGTTGCCTCACAACCTGGAATGAAAATGGATCGTTTGACAGTTTGCACAATTTCATTTACAGAACAAGCCTAAAACTTTGAAGATGTATTTCATTTTATATTGTGAAGCAAACAACAAATAGGACAAAATAAGAGCCATTTTTTGCGGCAATTACAGTTGCAAGTCACTTTGGATAAGTCTGTATGAGCTGCCACTGGGATTTTTGCCCAATCCTCAAAGCAAAACTACTCCAGCTCCTTCATGCTGGATGGTTTTCGCTTGCGAACAGCAATCTTCAAAAGTCTGACCACAGATTCTCAATTGGATTGTGGTCTGGACTTCGACTAGGCCATTCCAACACATTGAAATGTTTATCCTTAAACTACTCAAGTGTTGCTTTAGCAATATGCTTTGGGTCATTGTCCTGCTGGAAGGTGAACCTCCATCCCAGTCTCAAATCACAGGCAGACTGACACAGGTTCTGTTTTTTTTCTGGCTACTCTTCCATAAAGCCCAGCGCTATGGAGTGTACAGCTTATTGTGGTCCTATGGACAGGTACTCCAGTCTCTGCTGTGGAATTCTGCAGCTCCTTCAGGGTTACCTTTGGTCTCTGTGCTGTCCTCTCTGATTAATGCCCTCCTTGCTCAGTCTGTGAGTTTTGGTGGGCTCTCTTGGCAGGTTTGTTGTGATACCATGTTCTTTCCATTTGAAGATGATGGATTTAATGGTGCTCCAGAAGATTATCAAAGATTTGGATATTTTTTTATAACCCCACCCTGACTTGTACTTCTCAATAACTTTTTTCCTGACTTTTTTGTTGAGCTCCTTGGTCTTCGTGGTGTGACACCTCTTGCTTAGTGGTGTTGCAGCCTCTGGGTCCTTTCAGAAAAGGTGTCTTTATACTGACAGATCATGTGACACTTAGACTGCACACAGGTGGACTTCATTTCACTAATTATGTGACTTTTGAAGGTAACTGGTTGCACCAGGACTTTTTAGGGGCTTCATGGCAATGGGGGTGAATACATGTGCACATGCCAATTTTTAGTTTTTCATTTTTTTTTTATTTATATGTTTTTTTCTCATTTCCTTCACCAACTTAGACTATTTTGTGTAGATACAACACATAAGATAAGATTAAGAAACATTTTAATTCCAGGTTGAGGCAACAAAACATGAAAAATGCCAAAGGGGGGCGAATACTTTTGCAAGGCACCGTATACAATGGAAGAGATGAAACCCTGCCTACATCTAGCTTTCTAGATTCACTATCCCTGTACAATTCAGTACAGTCAGTATCTACTGCCCAATATATTTTCTTTTTCATTTTATTTTTGATGTACACAGATGACACTATTTGGCTGAGACAGTATTAGCTTGATATTTTTAAAATTCTAATGGTTGAAATTCCGTTTTCGGTGTTCATATCATGTCAGTCTTAAAAATCCATATTGCTACCCCTCATGACAGACGTTTTCATCTACAGACATCTTCATTGGCTGTCACAACCAGTATCTCTATATGGACCAGTGGTGGGTCTCATATTGAGGCACAGGGAATGGGTCCTTCCGCCCTGCGGATTCCCTCATTCCCTGAG
>JAODKF010000065.1:19593-40604 GCA_026779585.1 Mormyrus proboscirostris | reverse complement strand
TAGTCTGCGCTTCCTAGATAGTGCGCCCCTGGCGACCATTAGCAGTAAAAAAGATAGATAAGCCGCACCGTTGTATAAGCCGTAGGGTCCAAAGCAAGTGAAAATAGTAGCGGCTTAAAGTCCGGAAATTACGGTATATTGATGGGGCTGTATAAAATAAATACTGCTTAATACTAAAATACATAAATACAAAAGCAATTAGATGAAATAAATGAAAAGACAGTTATAGTGCGGGTTGTTTAATGGATGGTAGCAACTGGCGTACTGATGCATGTGGGCAGTCGTGGCTTTGACTCGAGAGAGGCAAACGAGGGTCGTGCAGCGTCGTGACTCATTTTGACCCATACAAGTTCTAATCCAAACAAAAGTCGTATACCAAGCAAAATGTTTCGCATCCAAACAGGATGTATATCAAGTTGGACTTATTCCAAAGTGGACGTATACCGAAGTATCACTGTATATACATATGAGGTTTGCCTTCGTTTACTGTGTGGATCGTCCAAATGCTATACGGAACTGCTTGAAATGCTTTGAGCAAACCAAGTTTTCAACCAACTTTCTACCATCATCTAATTTGATATTTCTCTCAAAATGTGATATAGCTCTCAAAATTGCTTACTGGCAAAGCAGTGGATTTGATGGTTTCATCATAATACAAAATGTAATATAACATTGACTACAAAATAATAACATAACAAATAACAATAATAACAAATAATGCATAATAACAAATTTTCTGGAAAAAATTGTTATTACAGAACAGAGCTTGTGAAAATGTTAAGCACATGCATATTTTATACAAGAATACTGTATATCTTTTTTTTTTTGTTGTTATTTTTTGCAATCTTGTTATAGCCGCATCCATTTTCCCAGGATTACCTGCTCCTTCTTCAGAGGGACTCATGACCTTTGTTCCTGAAGGCTGGCGTCACTGAGCACTGAACAGAATAAATCTGTACTGACCAAGAAATGCCCGTGTGCAATATTTTACTTGTAATCATACATTTCTAGACATTTTCTTGCTCTTGGTTAAAATCTATATGTCTCTGCTTTTCATGCTACTAAAAGGCTGAAAACAATCACATCAATCCTATCTGCAGAAAATCGGTTTCCAATATTTAATCATGGTTTCACATTTTACAGATTTTCAGTGGAACGGGGGTGGGCCTTAGATATTTCATTGACAGCTAAATGGTAATTGGTCACTATAATTTTAAACGGGGAAATAAAATATATTTTTTTTCCAGCTTGAACACTACTTCTCCACACGCTTGCACAGCAAACGTGACCCAAAGCTTGTGTGTTGGAATTAGGTTACGAGGCCAGGTCAGCTGTAATCAGCTGCCTGAATATTAGCTGATTGCAGCCCTCACTGTTGTGTCTTAGCTAATTAGAACTTGGTAGGTGGGATGTTAATGGAAAACGTACCTGCTACACATTGGAAATAGACAGCAGCCTCCAGAGTCATTATGGAGCTACCCTGCAGGCATGATTTAGTACCGGACAAATGACTCCATCTAGGACAGCCATTATTTGTTAGTAAGGTACAATTAAAATAATTAGACATAAAAAGGGTAGAATAGAAAAAACACAGGCTGGAAATGATGTAAATGTTAATGGCTCAAAGGAAAGGGACACCTCCAAACAAATGTTGTCTCTCTGTATATAAGTTCAAATGATTTCCTGAGAAACTGGCACCTTTTGGAGCCAATGCAAAAAGATAATATGTAATTATAAGCGTATAATAAATTATTTTATCATTTCCCTACAAAGTTCGGCCGTGTCTTCAGCCAACAGATAGTGTCTGTGAAGATGAGCTCCTATTTTAGCTGTCAAAATGACTTTTTTTCTAATAGTATGAAAAAAATTAAAGTATACTGCAATTGGATTTCTGAAAAAGAAAAATATTATAATGGGGAACATATTAAAAATAAAGACGAAACAAAAGACCCTTTATAAAATTTGACAAAAAGACAACATATTAGCATAACTGTGATGGCTAAAGAATAATGTGAAGTAATATAGCTTAACATTTACCTGTAAAGCTGTAATATTACAATACAGGCATATTTAGGCCTTTCGCAAAGAGCCTAAATGGGATGACTCTGAAGATGTCTGCTGGTGTCTTACCAGCCTGTACATCCTGATAAATGCTTGTATTTCCTAGTTACCGTTCCTGAACATGTAGCTCTGAAATCATCTTGTTAATCACATACTGTAGACCCGCCCTGGGGTGCAGGCAGTCTACTATGAAAAAATTGCCAGGGAGGACTTTCCATTCTTACACTTTATTTACAGTAACACAAGCACTTAATGCAGTTCAATTCCTTGATACAATTAAAGAACTAGATACTGTCAGAACGACGACAGTGTGTTGCCCCAATGCCCCCCCTCACCACTCCCCCCCCGACCTCTACAGTCCCTAGCCCCCCTACACACTCTCCTTTTTGCCATCACTATGCAGGAGGCTTTGGTTTTGGTGCTATTTTCTCAAAATGAAATAGGTCCCAGATCATCGTGTGTATAATGTCAAGATGGAAAAATTCTAAAACTGATTTCTACAGCTAGGAATCATTTCATTAATTCTCTACGAATGACAAGTAAAGTTGAATTAGGTTTTAAATGGCAAGAATTGCTCATTAACAGTCTTAAATGGTTTGTATGCTTAGTTTTTTTCACCTTTATACATGGAAAAGAACTGAGGCTGTCCTGTGCTTCATGTTTATTGCTATGCGCAGTTCCACAATATTTTCTCTTAACTGCAATATGCAATGCAAGTTATTTTTATTTATGACATATGAGCAATATAAATAAATTGAATTATATGAATATGATTGAATGTGTCTATATTTACTGAATAAATCATCTTTTTCTACACAAAAAAAGAAATTACATCCATCCATCCATTTTCTGTACCCATTTGTCCTGTGCAGGGTTGCAGGGCAATCCAGAGCCCATCTTGGAAGCTATAACCATAGCTGTTCCCTGCATGGCAGGGAACAACCCAGGATGGGGCCCAACCCATCAAAGAGCATACAGACCATTCACACCTACAGACAGTCAATTAACCTCAGCACGTTTTTGGACTGTAGAGGGAATTGATACCCAAGGGAAACCCCACAACGACATGAAGAGAACTTGCAAACTCCACACACATAGTGAGCCATGGTGGATACTTGAATCCCAGTCCCAAAGGTGTGAGGCAACAGTGCTAAACACTGTCCTTCTGCATCAAAGTAAGACAGGTTTATAACAGTGATTTAAAAGCTCAGTCGAAATGCTGAAGGAAGAATTCTGAGCGAAAATGCAAGTGAAACGGTTGGGGTCTAATGGAAGGAATTTACATTTTGTAACCCAGAAAAAAATCCATTTGTCACAGGCCCAATCTGATGGGCAAGTGTTTTCCCAGTGGACATAAAGGGGAAATGAGAATCCGGCCATAAAGGCTATTGTTGCATATAGTGGCCCACAGTGGAGAAGATCTTCTGACAGCCCACATTACACTGTCACCAGAAATCAACCCCGGTGAAAGAAGCACTCCCCCAGGCAGTTTAAAGTGAATTGATCCTCTTTATTCTTCAGGAGCCAACACTTCAAACATCTTAATGACACTTTTCTTGGGAAACCAAGCGATAGGAGCCTATAACCGCAACAGGTCTGTGATTCTGTGATTACCAAGATCAAACAGGCAGCTCAATCAGCCCGGGCTCCAGAGCCAAGCTGAAAAGGCTGCTTCTCTTTACCAGAGCTAGTGGATTAATACTACAGGAGGTACTGGGTTGTTGCAGTCCTCTCTCTCTTTCATGCCTAATTAATTATGCAGGGAGGAAAGGGGTCTCTTGACGGGATCTGCATGGTGCCACCTGATTCTGTGCACAGCCACAGTGCACTAGAATGTGTCAGTGAATCTTTTTTCTTAAATTCTCTATAACAAAGGATCTCGACCTTGGTTGCGTCCACTTGAAGTGATTGCTTGTTTCAGGAAATATCTGCTCTTAAGTGGGATATTATAAATGAATATATTAAGCTAGGGAATTATTGAATACCTCCCTTAAAGGCGAAGCCAGCATAATGCCCCCAGAATGATAAAGTCTGCTTTGGCAACATATGTTTTATGAAGGAGATGAGGATTATTTCTTTGCATTTAAATATATTTTGTACTGTATCATGCCAGCTCTAAGGTGATGGGTCAAACAGTTCCTGCCATATGACCACTATGTTCAGTGTTGAATGGTGTAGGAAAGAGACTACAAACACTGCAGGGCTGCCCTTACTAATTTAATAATTAAACCATCTGTTTAAGTGGCTGTTCCACCTCAAACAAACAAAGCCTATAACCACTTGTGCCTTTAAGACCAAATTAGATTACCATTCTTGACATGATTTAAAGTAACAGCTGTTTAACCTTTATAAATTCAACAACAGGAGATACAACCAGAGTGAATGTAATCCGTTAAAGCATTTTGCGATCTGTATCTTTGACTAGCCATTTAAATGCAAATATGAAGACCTTGTGCGTTCCATAAGTGCAATTTTGAGAATTCTGCCTGACAGTGCCTTTTGCACAGAAACAGAGAAGCCATATTCTCGTCACACGTCAGGGGGCAGCTGCCCTAATGACTGGAAATAAATGCTTCCCCACTGATAGAGATCAGATCTAGGGAAGACAAATGGTCTGCCTGCAGGTAAGGATGATAAATCTCCTAGACTGGGACAACCAGGGCGTGAGGGGACTCCCAGCAGATACCTTAACCTCCTTCTGCTGAGGTCACAGCCTCCGTCTCTCCGGATGTTAATGCATTCCTGACAACTGACCAGATAAGCCCCTGATGGCTGGTCCCTTCCTAATCGTGTCATTTCAGGAACCGTTTCTTATTTTAGACAGTTTATTACAGGGCAAACTTATCAAACAAACCAAACAGTGCCAGAGTCACCACAGACGACGATAAAGACCAATGACCAGCAAGCATTTGTTACCCCTGTGAAACCAAAACACACTGGCAAACACCAGAGTCCCTGACCCTGTTGTTTCAGTGTGGGCTGTACTGATGTTCTCCAAATAAACATGCTTTTTTGGTGTTTCTCTGTACTGTTGAGTGGCTATACTTATTATACTGCATAGTATGGTTATTCTTTAGGTATTGCAAATACAATGGTACCTCAGAACGCAAACTTAATCTGTTCAGAACTCGGGTTCAATTCCTAAAAAGTTAGAGTTCTGATCAAATTTCCCCCATAAGAAATAATGGAAAAACAATGAATTGGCCCAAAAAATTACACCTAAATATGTTTTTTTTTTAGCATTTACCTGTAAACACAAAATGAACAGGATAAAACAAGAAGAGCATGTACTGTACTAAACACATCTAAGCACATTTATCAAAACAGTCATTTGTAAAGTAAGAAAATAAATGTATCCAAATGTCCGCTCCTTCCGTGTGCCACGCCCCCTCGTTAACCTCGTGTGGAATCCCCGTGTGATCAGCCGTCTCTGCTTGTTAGTCTTGTGTATTTAGTCCGTATTTCAGTTTGTTTTCCCAGTCCAGTCATTGTATTGTCCGTCTGCATTTTGCCTGCCTTACCTGTAACTAAACCCTGTATTTCCCTATATCCTGCACCTTTGTCTCCGTTCCATCCCCGTTTGGCACGACAGTATTATTATAATGAAATGTATTAATGGTTTATTATTAATTATATTAAAATAATTAATAAGAAATCTTTATTTTTATCATGTAATAATAATGCTAAATGTCTAAATGTATTTTTACTGTCTAAATATATGTATTCAGCTAGTGTAAATATGCACCGTACTATCACAGCGAATGCGAGGCTGAGACTGAAGCGTTACCCTTTGTTTCCTCTGAGAGACGTGCCGCGTGACTCATTTCCCCGCAAGTACTAGTTATCTTAGCTCGGCTTTCACAGTTCGACTTCTGAGATTCTAACGCCAGCCAAGAGGTACAGTATGTGAGAAGGTGGTGTGAAGAGGCCAGCATAGCACTCAGAGACTGATTCGACACAACGGACTGGAAACGTAGCTCACATGTGGAGGATGTGGATAGCTTGACTACCTGCATCACGCACTACATCAATTTCTGTGTAGACAACACTGTGCCTGTCAAGAGGGTACGGTGTTTTCCAAACAACAAACCTTGGGTGACCCCAGCACTGAAAACCCCTCTGAATGAGAGTTTTTAGATCTGGAGACAAAGAGGAGCTGAGGAGAGTGCAAAGGAGCCGAAGAGGGAAATCAGGAAGGGAAAGGACACCTACAGGAGGAAACTGGAGGGGCATCTTCAGGGGAACAACTGGAGGGGTCTGAAAAAAATTTCAGGCCATGGTAATGTCAGTGGACGGGGTCCTGAAGCTGGTGACAGAGAGGGGGCAAACAAACTGAATCTGTTTTTTCACAGATTTGATGCTGCACCCACTAAGTCATCAGGATTCACCCACCAGATCCCAGTCGTCCAACACATCCCCGCCCCCTTCCCCAGTTCCCCACTGTCACCATGAAAACCTTCCTCAGGCTACCTCACCCCCCTCCACCTAGCATCAGAGGAATCAACGCTACCATCCCCCCACCTAAATCTTCAGAAGTCACCAATCAGCCCCTTCCCCTTCAGCCTCTTCATAATGGCAGATCAGGTGAGGAATGGGCTGAAGAAGATGAAGGTGCGGAAGGCAACGGGCCCGGATGGTCTCAGTTCCAGACTGCTCAGAGACTGTGCTGATCAACTCTGCAGGGTCATTCTGCACATTTTCAACCTGAGTCTCAGTCTGGAGAGAGTCCCCACCATGTGGAAGACCTCCTGTGTGGTTCCTATCCCCAAGACTGCGTACCCCAGGGAGCCCAGTCACTTCAGGCCAGTAGCCTTGACATCCCATCTGATGAAGCGCCTGGAGAGGATCGTACTCAGTCACGTTTGACACCTTGTGAGCAGTGAGCTGGACCCCCTTCAGTTTGCGTATGGACCAGGTGTCGGTGTGGAGGACGCGATCATCTTCCTGCTCCACCGGTCCCTTTCTCACCTGGAGAGCACTGGGGGCACTGTCAGAATCATGTTTTTTGACTTCTCCAATGCTTTCAACACAATACAGCCATCACTGCTGAGGGAGAAGCTGAAGGGAGCTGGTGTGGATTGCCATTTGGCTGCATGGATCACCGACTACCTCACTAACAGACCACAGTATGTGAAACGCAACTGCATGTCTGATGTGGTAGTCTGCAGCACGGGGACTCTGCATGGTACAGTGCTC
This sequence comes from Mormyrus proboscirostris, assembly GCA_026779585.1. NCBI lineage: Eukaryota > Metazoa > Chordata > Actinopteri > Osteoglossiformes > Mormyridae > Mormyrus > Mormyrus proboscirostris. The sequence continues at coordinate 33,347 of JAODKF010000065.1, read as the reverse complement.
TCCCCTTTCCTTTTCACACTGTTCACATCGGACTTCAGACATAACACGGACAGCTGTCACCTCCAGAATTTCTCTGATGATACAGCCATCGTTGGATGTATATCGAAGGGTAACAATCTAGAATTTAGGGGGGTCATTGCTAACTTTGTTGAATGGTGTGGAAGGAATCACCTCCTGATAAACGCCAGTAAGACAAAGGAGATGGTAACTGACTTCCGCCACAAGGTGACTCCATCTGCAGGAGTGAACATTCTGGGAGTGCAGGTAGAGGCTGTGTCTGTGTACAGATATCTGGCTTTTCACATAAACAACAAACTGGACTGGTCACACAACACAGATGCCCTGTACAAGAAGGGGCAAAGCTGTCTCCATCTGCTGAGGAGGCTGAGGTCCTTTGGTGTGTGCAAGACACTACTAGTGCTGGTCTGCTGTGGGTGCGGGAGCTCAAAAAGGGACAGGAAGAGACTGAACAAACTGGTCTCCACTGAGGAGGTGGCTGAGAGGAGGATGCTGGCCAGATTTACATCCATTATGGTCAGTCCCTCTCACCCCCTCCATGACACAGTGAGGACATTACGAAGCTCCTTCAGCAACAGACTGCTGCATCCAACATGCAACAAGGAACGCTTCTTCATTCCATCTGCCATCAGACTTTATAATAACTCATAAATTATTCCGCTATTCTGTATATTATGCAATACAACTATATTTACATCACTCGGTGCAATCTATATGTATGTGTATTTTGGGTCTGTGAAATATGTGTAATTGTGTGCACTAATTTTATTATTTATTGTATTTGTTACAGTAAGTTTTTTTGTCTATTGCTCTTTATTTACTGGCTGTAGCAACACGTAAATTTTCCCAGTGTGGGGTCAATAAAGTCTTATCTTATGTTCGAGTTCGAGTACTTTGGTACCACTGTATTGTACAAGGACTGAAATCATGTATCCCGAGATGTCAGGGAATACATACAGTTTTAGCAACAGGCTGCCATCCCTGCTGCCACAGGTATTTTGATATGAAGGCGAAAAATCAAAAACCATTTGACTGACCTTTCTTAAACTTCTCACTGGCATTGCATGGGTGAGGAATTAAAATTAAGTAACTTTTGAGAGAAATCGCCCCAAAACTGAACTGACACCACTAGCTGCAGCAAAGGGAAGGTTGAAAGCAAACGCCATTTGACTGTGAATATGTTGTCAAAAAGTATTTCATAGATCATATTACTGCTGCACAAAAACATTATATGGATGAAAATCTACACCTGGTTTCAGTTTCAGACAAATTGCCCCAAAAATGAAGCAGCAGCATTGTGTGCAGCAAAGGAAGGAAATGGCAACTGTAGAAGACATTTAGTCTCATGAACACAATAACTCTAAAAGTATCTTTTTCAAAAAAACACAGACATATTGTAGGAAATACATCCTGTAAGTGATCAAATTGGGACAGACAAAGGTCCTTTAATTAAAGCAGTGCCATACTGATACTGAAAAAATGGTAGTTTTGGATATTTGATTCTGTTACCATGATAATTCAAGAGGTCTTTGACAGATCTGATCCAATCTTTGCAGACATGTTGCCTGAGTGAAGATCTGGACCTCGTCAAATTTTGAGATGAATCTCATACTGTAAAATCTGAAACAGCGCCACATAGTGATAACGAAGAGAAGGCCAGCTCACACATTTGATCTTCTCAGCATAACCCAAACAATGATTTGCCTAATCTTTCCCAAACTTCACTTCACATTAAATGGGTGAAGAACCTGTTCAGGTTTTGTGAGATGTCACACCAAAATTCAATCAAAGAGCCTTAATGACACCAAAGAGAAGGATAAGATGATTAGAGACTTATCCTTGTGAACAGGATCAGTCTGTTTCTTATGTACTCTATTTACCCTATTTGATTTTTGGTTGATCTTATTACCACGTTACAAAAGCATTATTTGAAGTGAAATCTAAACCTAAAAATGCAAACTTGATCAGATCCAAATTTGTAACTGCAAGACAGAGGGCAGCCAAGATTGACAATGCAGCCTATGGCTGCCATCTTGTGAATACTGATCTGCCATCTAAACTTATTCCATGGATCTTTGTACAATCTCCCCAGGAACACCGAACAGGTCAGTGTTCTAAAACAATATAGTGTGAGATGATATTTTGAATATTGAATATTGTTACGGAGTGAAATGGTGCGGGCAGGAAAAAGAGGTGACAATACACTTAGTGGTTCACAAAACAAGGGGTTTATTATTTAACAGAAACAATAAAGGGAAAACTATGAAAATAAAGGGACCACAAGAGGACAGAAAAGTATAACAGAATTGAATACTAAAGCAAACTACAAAAACCATAAAGAAAACACAACCAGGGAGCAGGGTAACACAGACAGCGGAACAGGGAACATGACATTACAATGGTAGTCTAAAGCAGAGAGTGAGGGACGGCACTTATATACACAGACATGCAGGGAACACAATGAACCAATCAAGGGAGACGCGGAAGCAATGAGAAACAGGTGGACACAATAACCCTAAGAACACACAGAACTAAGAGAATTAATAAACACTAAAGACTGAGAATCTACACCAAGGCCTTCTGAATCACCACCAGGAAAAACTAGAAACAAGAATACACAGGAAAAAAATCACAAACCTGGGGGAAGTCCTGAAATATACACTACAGAACAAAAATCCAGAAAACAAAACAGGTGAGACTGTGCTCTCAATACGAGGGAACAGTATCTGAGCCTGATACTCAGCCCACTGACCTGTGCAGCTGTCTGGACAACAGGGAAAACACACTAGGGACCTAGACTCACTGGGGCTGAAGGGCAAGAAGCAGGAAGGAGAGACAGGATGGCGAGCAACACCTGCTACCCAAGCGGGAAGGGCAGGGTCGGACAGGCGCTGACCATTACCGTAATAAACATTATATTGAGTTTTAGTCACTTGCCTCTCTGTTCGGCAAATTTCATTTTTAGCAGCCCAGTAGCCAGTTGGTGAAATGAGTCATGTAATGTATCATCACTGGCAAAATTTATTGTAGGAGACTTTAATCCTGTCATTTTTTTTGGAGATGTGGGAAAATTGTGGAATTTATTAGATAAAGTGCTCCAGGTTTGACGGACAATGATTTTACTGTGCATTTGGACCTGACATGTCATTCTCAGTGGTGTGTGTGTGTGTGTGTGGTCCAGATATACCTTACAGTACCTTGTTGGGACTGAATGTCCCCACAACGTGATGAATACCCATTTTTTACCCTATGGGGACCAGTTTCCTAAGAATAGATTTAAAAATGTACAGTATGTGTGTAACTGTCTCATTCAACATGTATGTTCAGCCATCAGTCAAGATAAAGGGACTTGTTTGCTGATATTCCTGGTTGTTTTGTGATTAAGGAATTGGTGCACTAGTAAACTTGGATTTGTAAATACTGTTCTTGTTGATTGTAGTTAATCCCCTGTACATACAGTTAACAAGAACATTCATTTTTTTGTTCAGTTTTTTACAATTATTTTTTTATTTCATTCCCATATATTGCACCATATTGAAAAAATTAAATATTGTGTCCCATTTGTCTTGTGTTTTCTGACCATGTGATTACAAGCTTGGTGTAATATTTTCTGAGAATGTTAAATTAAAATTAATTAAATTAAATTAAATTAAATTAAATTACAGGATGGCTTACTATTGCATCAACAGCTATTTTTATATTTTATAAAATAAAATATGAAAAATATAGCCGCTCAGTGTTTTCATGAACACCGCAAAGATGTGTGTACATTTGTTATTATGAACCATTGCAACGTGTACGTGGTCTCAGAAAAGCACATAACCCATTTTTTAATATAATAATATTAAATATTAAAAGCTAATAAGCTTCATAGCAGTCTGTGCATAGGTACAAGTTGTCTGTAACTTGGACGTTCTTAACAGTTCTTACTGTTATGTTGACGTGTGTACATTTGGATATGGATGGTAGGGTTATACCCTGATCAGTACTGTGGCAGTACCGTTTGTGTTTAGGGGGCAGGGGTTAGGTTTGCGGGGGGGCTGATTTGGTCTCTACCAATGTTGAAACCAAACCTAAGCCCTTGATTAAGTCACAGACAATTTTGGTTATACATTTAGGTACTAACCACTGTGGCGCCACACCATCCACCCTGACTATGGGCGGCAAACCACTTTCAAAAGATCTCAGTGATAGAGTTGTGGACAGACATGAGGCAGGAGATGGATACAAAAAAATCTCAAAGGCTTTATCAATCCCAGGGAGCACAGTAAAGTCTTTATTAAAGAAGTGGCAAGTGTGTGGTGCTACAGTGCCAGGACCCTCCCTGGATCCGGCCGTACTTCCAAACTGGATGGAAGGTCAAGGAGGAAATTGGTAAGAGAGACTACCAAGAGGCCAATGGCCACTTTGAAGGAGTTACAGGATTTTATGGCAAAGAGTGGCCATTGTGTGCAAGTGCACTAAGTTGTAGCTTGTTCGTGAGGGTCCCAAAGAAAAAGCCACTTCTCATGACAGGCAGCCTTAAGACTCGTTGGGGTTTGCCAGAATGCATCTTGAAGATTTTAACGCCAAGTGGAAAAAGGTCTTATGATCAGATGACACCAAAATCAAACTATTTGGCCTCAATACCAAAACGGAACACCTGGCGGAAATCCAGTGCAGCTCACCATCCACACCACACCATACCTACAGTAAAGCATGGAGGTGGCAGCATCCTTCGGTGAGGGTGTTTCTCTACCGCAGGGCCCGGAGCTCTGGTTAAGGTAGATGGAAAAATAGATGGGGCAAAATACCATCAAATTCTATAGGAAAACCTACTACCCTCTGCCAGAAAGTTGAAGATGGGCAGAACGTTCACCTTACAACATGACAACAACCCGAAGCACACAGCAAAATTGACCACACAGTGGATGAAGGAGAGAAAAGTGAATGTCCTTGTGTGGCCCAGTCAGAGCCCAGACCTAAACCCCATTGAAAATCTGTGGAATTATTTGAAGGAAGCAGTGCACCAACGCTCACCATCCAATTTGACTGAACTTGAACAGTTCTGTACAGAAGAGTGGGCAAATATCGCTCAATCTATACGTATGTGCAAAGTTGATAGAGAAGTATCCAAACTGACTCAAGGCTGTCATTAAAGCAAAAGGTGCTTCAACAAAATATATTATAAAATATATAAAATATTAAAAATATTCCCATTTTTTTTTTTGCTTTACAGCCTTAAATGAAAGCACACACAAAAAATATTTCTTCCCAGCTTTACCGAGTCTAGTTTTAAATTGTGTTTGTGTTCACTTGTAATTCATGAAGTAAGACAATGATAATATATAATTTGATAAATGAAAATATATTTAAAAACGAGATATTACCTTTCATATTGTAACTTTGGGCCAGCAAGAAACTGCAAAATCTCATCATCAGCCACGGAACCTGCACAGCATTTATGGCACGGAAGCCACCCCACTAGGCTGCACACTGATCGCAATAATCTCTAAAAATGTTTCATTTTAATTCTAATCTTCAAAGATTAGATCACTTTGCAGCAAAGCTTTAGTCTACTTGAAATGTTTTATGGAACATGAGTGTACATGGTCTCAGAAAAGCACAATCATGCTGAAAGACCTATTATGAGAAGTATGTGTTTAGTTTCTGATCAATTGCCAATTAAGATGGCATTGCAAAACACATGTACAATTGATTCAGCTAAATTAGAAATGCACACACGCTGAGACACTGCTTTCTCTGCTTAAATTGTGCTAAGATGCACCTTAAAATACTGTAGTTATGTACATAAATTCAAGAGGATTTGAACACATTTAGAGAAATTTTATATTACCATTTAGTATAGCATGCAGAATACTGCTTATGTATCAAAAGCCTTCATTCCAACAGCTTCTGAAGTGGCTGTTGTTAGTACTTTAAGTGTACTTAAATTGTGTTTTTGTATTGTTTAAAAAAGTTTTCATTGAATTTTACATTTCTTCTGGAAGTAGCTACACATAAATTTTGTGAGAGACTTCAATGCAATTTAAATTCAGATTGCTTCAACGTACTGCTTAAATCAGTCTTTCTAGCATTCGAAAAATCAAACCAGTTGAATTCCACTATGCATAAATTGAGAAGCTAAAGGTTTAATCTGTTAGACACGACAGAGAACAGAAGAGAGAATGTAATCTAACAGAGATGATAGCATCATGGATTACCCTCTATGCTGACTAAGGTATGTCATTTTCCTTTTTGCTGCAGAACAGGGATGTTGGATAAAGGACAAGGATGGATTTAAAATTAATTTAAAGCATTTTTAATTAAATTTCCCTCTTAGATGCAACAGCAGTAATGGGAGAATGAGAGTGTACCACACTGGAATAGTAAGTAAACACATATACTGTAGTAATCACACTTTGAAATAAAATGATCTTACCACAATGTAATAAATGTCCCCAACAATGTAATAAAAATCTGATTTTTGACATTGTGGGGACCATTTTTCAGGTCCCCTCAAAGATCTGTAAATGGCATGATAAAAGTAAAAATACCAAAAGTCCTGTATTTTGCTTAAGGTTAGGGCTGGGTAGGGGTTAAGGTCGCCATGTTGGAGGTTTTCCCCTTAGAAATGACTAGAGAGAACCCACAAAGATATAATCACACACCTATGTGTGTGTGTGTGTGTGTGCGTCTCCATGTCTGTGTATATATAAATAACATTGTAAGGACCAAATGTCCCCAAAATGTGATAAAAACCTGTTATTTTGACCTTGTGACGACATTTTTTCATTCCCCACAAGTCTCAATTTTATAATAAAAAAAGTCAGTGACTGCAATCAAAAAGTTAAAAATGTCAAAAAGTATTTTGTTTGGTTATTTATAGTTAAGGTTAGGGATGAATGAATGGAGAGTCCCCACAAAGATGTAATTACAAACCTGTGTGTGTTTCACAGCAGAAAAATAGAGAAAGACAATGAAAAGTGTTGCTAATATTCCTCCTTATGAAGTCTACTAGCATCCTGCCTGCTATGTTTCCAGTCTCTTATGGGCTGCTCTGCACTACAAAGAGGCAAGCCTTTGATTAATATCAGGTCATTAGAGACTATCAAGATAATGAATGTCAGAGAAGAACACTGCTGCAAACAGCCTCTGTGAAACCATGCGAAAAAGAAGACATTAATATTTTAATGTTCATTCATACGGAGCAAAAAAATCTAAGACCTACAGTAGGCACATCTAACTGGTTTATTTCAACTTATATAACAACTGCCTTGCTTATTCTAAAAAAGAAATGTGATGTCTGAGGAAGAATTTAATTTACAAAACAGCTGTTTTATGTGAATGAGATGTATTCCCTATAGAATATTTATTTAGTCTTTAAGCAAATTCTCCTCTTGTTTCCATGCCACACATTGTTAAGTTCTCCTGTGATCTATGAGAAAAGCTTTTTCCAAACATTAGTTTAAATTTTCACCTAAATGCAAAGTGTTTTCATTGACCTAGATATTAATTTACAAAAAGCTATTCATCTAGTTGCTCAGTATTGCATCTAATTTGCGTATTAAATGCATACAAGTGAAGTTCTTATCTGTTTTATTTTATTTTGGATTGATAATATTCACTGTTTAAGGACTCCGACATCTACAGGCATAGCAAAGGGAGAAATTCACGCAGGTCTTCTGACAAATTGTGTTTTATTTTATTATTTTTTTGTCACAGGCTCTTCTTAATGAGAACACACATCATGGCAAACCCTGAAACACACAAGTGCACTGCTGCGAATGCAGTGGGTTTCAGCACAGGCTACTGAACAGGACATAAATCTTCCTCAGTTTTACTCCCTAAAATCGGATCCAGAATCTCAGGGAGATAAGGGGACCTCTCTGGGTGATCCATCAGTGTCTTTGGGCCCCTCTGAAGACAGGCCTGGAGATGGACACTTTGAGGTCTGTGAGAAATGACAGACAGCTTTGCCGCGGGGGAAACTTTGCAGTGCACTGATCAATAGCTACTTAATTCCCAGAAACCTTTATTGATTGCCACGGCTGAAGAACAGTGCAAAATCATTAGGGGTTGAAACATTTAAAAAGAGATTAATAATTCATCTCAGAATGATACATTACTATTTCAATATGGCAAAAATGTGAAGAAACATATTTCGCTACAGGAGTCAGCTTCCTACTTTGATGTGCCGAGGTCTAAAACTTAATGCTCCTGTTTGTTATTTTAAATCATACGATTCAGATACAATGAAGACACTTAGAGTACTAGGAAACTTTTCATTTTGTTGACTGGTGTGACATATTTCTTGCACTGACGCTGTATCACACAACAGGGTGAAATAGCTGACGTTATGTAACCTAGTTGACACATCCCTAGAATGCAGGCTTTGTGGGAGCAGCACAGCCTGTAAAGATCCATGGATAACCAGCAGCTGAAATCGGACAGCCGTGTTTCTTGCTGTGCGGTATAATGGGGGATTTATGGAAGCAGCATGTAGGAACATCTTGGGCACGGATGGCAAACAGAACCATTTGACAGGGGGACGGATCTCTGGACGGCTACGGTTTATTCGGGGAGGTGTCATCTTTTTCAAGGGTAACAAGAACTAAGGATAACTACGATTAAAACTAGACAAAAGTAAGGAGTAAACTTGGGAATATGGATTAGGGATGAAATGAAACCAGAGTGGCATTATTTCGCTGCAAGTTTTTGGACTGCTCTTAGGCTTTGATTTGGGTTGTTAGGCATGAACCAAAGTGGAATGCCATAAGTCATATCTACTCAGAAAATGAGTATGTGTGAACTGAATTACGTCTGGCTCATCAGAACCTTCCTCCCACGTTGTTTGTCAGACCTGTCCCCAGACTCCACACATTCCAGTTTCAACAATTGTATTGCCCTTTAGCCATTAAAATTTAAGGTGAATCTCACTTTATTTTATGTGTTGGACATTACACTGTCCTTCTTCACAGCTGGAGGGTGGAAAATTTCCATATTTATATCCTGCCTGTGATTTAAATGTACACCGATCTATCAAAGACCTAACAAAGGGAATATGGACTCCTCTCATGACATAACAACTGCAGAAAAACAAACCCCAAAGACAAGAAAAAAGCCATAATCAGAAAAAGCAGACATTCATTGGTATGACTTTGACACATCCAGCTTATTACCACCAAATCCATGTTGAGAAGATGTAATGAATATTTAAACAGTGTCTGCTGTCTTTGTTCCCTTACTTAGTCTGCTTAGTAACAACAGGCAGAGCCAGCTTGTTTGTGGTTCACAACAGCACTCTTTTGTCGTTATGTAGAAGAATGACATGCACATACAGTATGAAAAATGCCTCATTGATAGCCATGATATCTAACCTCACCAATAACATGTGGCATCAGTGTCAACACTAATAGCTATCTTAAGCCTGTGAAGAGCAAAAGTCATTGCACTGATTTGTTGAGTTGCCCCATTCTTAAGAAGCTCTTGATTTTAATTTACCTTAAGTCACTGGTAATCCTGTATCCAATAGTAGTAATTGGGAGTGCATTAGTCATTAACAAAAGATCAATGCATGCATGCAGGGAGAGTGTGCCAGATGATCTAAAGTGGAATTTGCATAAACCCTCAAGAGAACCCATTCAGGAAAAAAAAAGTATAGATTTAACTAAAGAACATTTCTTCATGGACCTTGCCTGTGTATTAGACAATCTGCAGAGTTGCAGAGCACTTAATTTACACATGTTACAAAAGTGCAGGAGGGGCTGCTTCACATCAATCACATTATTAAAGTGGGAAGAAGGTAAGTCATTTTGTTGCCCGATTCCATGCATCACCAGCAGGGTCTGGGCAGGGAGATTCAAAACAAAATGAGTAAGCCAGGTTTAGCGTTTAATGGTGCTGCTAAACATAGAAAAATACTCTTTATAAATGAACACTTTATCTACTACCTCTGCAAATAATTAAACACATCACTGTCACCAATTAGCCGCTATAGAGACAGCAAACCAAAAACAACATTAAGAATAATAAAAATATCTTTTTTTCATTGGGGTTGGCTCTCTCTGAATTTGTGCTTACTTTGATTTACAGTACACATTATAACAACATGGAATTCAATTTTTTTTTCGTTATCTTTCTTTTCTTTGTGATTATTAAATAAAGTTAAAATGAATAATAAACATATCATAAGGGATATCTTTCACTATATTAAATTACAAAAACACCACACCGGCTGTGCTCTTCTTAAGTGGCATCTTAAACAGGAATCCTTGACACTGAGGTTCATTACAGGTAGATTAAAGATACTTTGAAGATACTATTATGTTATGACCCCAGGTGTAATTTGCTCTGCCTCTGGGTGGAGGTTTCTTTGGGTGTGCTTTTCTCTTCCTGTCCTGTCCACTATTAGATATCACACCTGATAGGCTGGTTTCTTTTTCCTTTGACTGTGCTTGGCCGTTGTTGTTATGTGACACTTAATTTTGCTTAGCCTTTTTTGCATTTGGTTGCTTCTGATTCTATTTTGTTGATAGCCTTTAAATATTTATAAGTATTGTGTCCACTGGGGAAGTAGGGAGTGCGATGCCATTTTGTTTCAATTTGTTTACTCTTAGTTTTTGCTAGTTAGGGGTTTTGTGTATCCATATTTTCATTTTGTTTGGGTTAGGTAAAGGAATACTTTTTTCTAGTTAAAGCTGTCTCTGTGTGTAATTTTAGCCTGGTCAGCTCCTGAAGTTGTTTCCACTGCTAATAAAATTAACAGGAAGTAGCTTGTGGGCAAAAAAATAGGCCAGACCAAAAATTGCAAAATATTAAGCTTAAATGATATTAACAACAAATCATTGACCATATAATTATCAATAGTTACACAATGTGCTCCTGAAACCCGTGCCGCCCTTTTCTCGTCACTGATCGCTGCTGCAGTGAACTGCTGGGGGGAAAAGCAGGAAAAAGAGAAACTCACTTACATAGTCTTGTACACAAAATTTAAATCATGACAAGACTGAAATGCAAAATAACACGTCTGAGTGTTCAACATTTTCCAAAACATCTTCTGGCTATTAGCTGTTGAGTATCATTAAAAGCTTAATGTTTCGCAGTTACTCCACTTTTGTTGCGCCTGACCCTAAACAGATTCGCAACAATTAGACACAGCTATATTACACCAATGCCGTTTAAAACATAGCCGCACATTCATATTACAACAGACAAATAAAACACTCATGACACCTCTATGACTAACCGGTAACTGTGGTCAGGATTTGGTACTTTTTACTTGACGCTGTACACAATTTTGTAACAGGTAGGACAGCATGGAATATGCAACATAAATATTGCGATCTTGTATAACGAGCTGATGACTCATTGCAAATGTCTCCAAGCCATAACATAAGCTTTAAGGCATTTGGAATTCACTTTGTATGTTTTCTTTAAGCTGCTCTGACACTTTCAGGGATTTCACCTATGCACCTTAATGCAATGACTTCCTCTCTCAGCTTGGGCTTCCCTAAGAAGTCAATGAAGTGGTGCAATATGGCCCCGTAGTTTATCACTGTACCCCCAGTAAACCTAGGCCCAGAGAATGGTGCTGTCTAATCTCGCAACAAGGAGCAGTCTGCATTTCTGCAGTTGCTTCCCCAAAGGACCATAACCTTCCCCAGGCCCTAGGTTTTTCTGAATAAATGAAAATGAGTACAGTAACAAAAAAAGCCACACAGGGATCAAGTCACGTGTTACTTTCAAGATGGAATAAATTGGAGCTGATCTTTCTGTAGCAGCTTGATTTACCCTCAGTTCCCTTGGCAAATTAAACACAAAAGACACAATTATTGGTGAAACCACACAGGCATGTACATCGTGATCCCAAATGTATGGCTTTATTTACAGCAGACAGCATTTTCATATCCTTTGTATAAGACAGCAGACAAAAGAGTTTGTATGAAGAATACCAATTCATGAAACTTAAAAAATGAAATTTCAGTAAAAGTATATTTTTTAATTTAAGCTGAGGCATGCAATGCGTTGACATTCTGAAATTATGTATTATATCAGTTTATTGGGATGCTAAGTCCCTTGAGTTAATGTTTTACTGTAGGTATTTTCAAAACAGGATGCAGTTGTTTGCCTGGAATGTTAAGATTCCCCCTTGGACTTTCAGTTGGGCTATGCAGGTATGTCACTCCGTATAGCTATAATATAATCAGATCTTCACTAAAACTGACTGGGCTGCAGAAATAGCTCTTGTTTTTAAGGAGGGCATATTGATTTGTAAAGTGAAGTGGCTTGGAAGCTGACGGTAGTATGGAAATTATGATAATACGAAGCTCCATTGTCTTCCTCCTTACTGATATTTATGATGAAATAGCAAGGAGCTGCAGACCAATCGTATATTTATGTAACTCTGGACGATGCAAACCACATTTGCAAAGCAAGGGAGCAGTTAGAATGTCATATCTGAATATATGAGAAAAGTTTGCTGGGAACGGAAACGTGGGCAGCAGCAAAGTCGGTAGAAGGCACAAGCCAGTTGTGAGAAGACGGAAGAAAAGAAACAGAGTTGCAGATGCTATGGAGAAAAAAATACAGTTTAAAAGGTGTCCTGCACACGGGCAAGTGTATGAAATGTAAAGAAAACAAATCATTTCACAAATATGTATTTCTTAAAAACGGTAACTATGGGGGAAAATAAGAGTACACAGCTGCTTTCACTCATGACCATGTTTATTGGAGCAGTGGATAATGGCTGAGAAAGTAAAATCAAGAGAATTGGATGACACATACAGGTACAGATAAGTGGCTAGATCACCTGGGGGATTAATGATCAGATGATTTTTAAGAAACTGAAAATTATGCTCCAAATTAAGAATAAGGTGCAAATAATTCTAGCATCATATAATGGACAGAGAATTGACAGTCTAGCTGTATGTCAGCTGGAGTTGCAGTGTATTGTAGGGGAACTGTCCACTGGCCCAATGGCGGAATCCAATTGGACAACCGAAGGCTTGGAATGCATGTGGGTCCTTCCTAGCGCTCCTGTAAAGTTACTTACCCGTCACAGGTAAAAACCGAATTATCTGACACCATTTTAATTAAAGATCTTTACTACAATTTTAGTCATGACATTTCTGTTATTTAGATTACTCCTGGGCTGTGCCTTCTATTGCTCAACTCCCACTAATCCCGGACAGTGGGGCACACCAGATTCGCCTCGGCCGATAGGGTGATCCACGGATCTGCTATGTAGACTCGATTTAGAGGTTGGGAAATCACTACAATGTAATATAGTGACAGCCTAGATACCTGTCAGGACCTGGCGACCCATAACGCCTCAGAGGCTCAGCTGACACTTGCTGAATCTGAGCTAGTGAGGGCCACAGAGGTTAGGCCAGTGTTTGCCGTAACTCAGCGTGTGTGCGCCTCAGAGGCTGGGCCGGTATTCACCGTGACTCAACTTGGGCAGTTGCATCGGGTCTCTGAGAAATGGGGTCGAGTCAGAGGCTGTAAGAGAGTGTTAGAATAACCCTAGTCTCTGAGAAACATGCGGAGGTTAGCAACGTCAGACAGCCAAGAAGTTTACTCACAATTAATATATATCACATCACTTTAACCAAATATAACATTACAGTAATTTTAACATGTGGCCACAAGTCCTAAACTATATAATCCAATCAAAACAATATAATAATTCCATACCTCAGCTGAGTGGACACATAGTAACTGCAGAAAATATCTGATTACAGATGTAGATTCAT
>JAODKF010000065.1:1810-12079 GCA_026779585.1 Mormyrus proboscirostris | reverse complement strand
CAGTAGCTTGTCCCATTGTATGAATTAGAACATTGGCCCTCCTTTTCATTGAAGCTGTCTGTGATCACTCCTTGTGTATCACTCTCCTCCCCTTTTGCAGAAAGAAATAATTTCCCATCACTTCAGAACTATGTCTCCGGGTAAACTTTTTGTGACAATGGGGTCAAACTAAATTTCAGAAAAGGGATACAGTACTGTCCTAAATGAGGACAAGAAAGAGCAATTAATAACAAAATGCAAATAAACATAGCAGATGTGGAACAAACACTGAACCAGAATGTTGGACAGTTGTATAAGCTAGTCTTCCATGTGAAATGAAGACTCGCATAATCACGTTACCTTCAAGGTTAGGCTTTTTCCTATAATTCCTACGTCAGCTTGGCATGTTATGTTTCCACGGAAGATAGAGTTGATGGAGTTGAAGAAGCTGGATTTTCCAGCTTGAATCTGACCAATTAGAAGAATCCGAGCCTGAGGCACTGAGTCGATAGGGGGCTTGTAATACAGTATGTATCTCATGAGGTTGTTTCTTGTGCTACAGGAATGGAAATGGGAATTAGTCAAAATTTATAAGAAACACAAATAGTACAACAATTACTTCTGACCAAGAAATCTGATCGGACAAAATGTTTTTTATGAGTGCTGTTGTCAGAGTATAACCGCACTTGGACATTTCACATCAGATGTATCACTCCGCATTACAGGTGTATCTAAAAACCGTTACTTAAGCAATAACATACAAGAAGAAATGTGGTTGTTCTCCAATATATCATCTCTGTGATTCGGTCATGCGGCCGAGTGCTGAAGATAATCACAGCCGTCATATAATGTAGTACTAACACACAACTTTGAGTATGATATTGCTTTTATACAACAGTTAACCGAGTATCATTTGTAGGTTAACACTAATAAGCCATAACGAATAATACTTGCTTGAATATTTATTTAAACCATGGAATGTTTGTCTTGGATCAGTTGAAACAGTATGACATGCTGTACGGAAATATAAAATGCATTCAGGCCGGCTTTGTTGTGACTCAAGACAATTCCTGCAAATAGGCAACGCAACTCTGGTGCCAGACTCGTCTTCAGAGATGTTTGTATTAGAATAGACGACCAAACTTTTATGGCATGTGGAATGATAAACCTGAATGCTTTTTAGATGCATCAGCTTATATCCACAAAGTATGCCATACTGTTTCAAGTGATCAGTTTCAAAACAGAAAATATTGCTCTGAAAAACAGGATGGGTATCTCATTATTTCAGAAAAACTGAAAATTTTACTTATAAAAACAGGATTCTTATGTCCTTATTTTGGAAAAACAGAACTGTTTTTTTCCCCAGAAGAATGTAATATGCTTCCATAACTTGTAAATCTCATTAAACATTTAGAGATTTTTTTGCACATTTGCAAATCTGATTACACACAAATGTTCTGAATACACATTTACAGATTCTTACACACTTTTGTAAATCTCAGTATCCATTTACAGATTCTTCTACATTTACAAATTGGCATTGAGATAGTCAAACAACTCTCCACACGCATTTACAAATAATTTTGCTACAATAACAGCCATACTCATGGGCCCAATGGTGAAATCACTACCATCCATGGGAGTACAACTAGTGACTGTCTTATTATGGGTGCAGAGACCTAACCTGCAGTGCTACACACCATTATATGTAGGCTGTGTGTGTGTCTATGTGTGTTTGATATCAGAAGGGTTGCATTACTCATGAATATTTTAAAAATACAGGTATATGCATAAAATTATGTGATACTAGTAAAAAGCAAATCAGTTTGATTATATTTAACAAAAACAGGCTTCATACCTCTCATCCCACTTAACATCCCTCCATGGTTTATCAAGGAGCTCTGGTTTCCACTCCTTTGCTCTCGGGGTTTCAGTGCTGCTGCCGCCTCCCATTTTCCAAACACCAACTTCCAGACCTGTTCAATGAATGCATTGCATTTTCTTCATCCATCCAAACGCAAATTACATTTAACAACAAATGATAAAGTACATTTCTTTACCAGATGGTATAATCCAGAGTGACACGATTTACAAAGCATGTTCAGCCACTCCTTGGTGAAACCAGGGTTAAGACTATTGCTTAAGGCTCCAGTGGGGAAAAGCACGTAAACCATCACATGATCAGCAACCAGCCAATGACAGGATTCCTGTCTGTCTGAGTCACACACAGCCCCATTATCAATTGACATTGACCATTTCTACCAAAGTAACTTACAAGGGATACAGGGGAGCTGCTAGAGATTTTGGGTCCCATGAAAGTGTATCATTTCAGGCCCTCAACCCAGACCATTCCAATTATGTTTGAAAAATTTTAGGGCCCCTGTCAGTCAGGGACTGAAAAAAATAGTCCCCACAACATCACAGTAACAGATTTCTATCACTGTGTGGAGAAATTTGATCCCCCATGGTGTAACATATACATAACACACACACACACACACACACACAGCAGACCACGATTGCTCTGCCTAGAGAAACTCGCAAACTCGGCACATGCGTCTGTGTGATCACTTGTCATTTGGAACTGAGTGAGCGCAGTGTGTGGTTGTGGAGATGCCACCACTAATCCTTTGCGATTGCTAATCGTTGAAATTTACTCAAATGATGGATGTTAGAAAAAGACCAGGCAGGACTGAAAACGTCAGACTGCTTGAATAGTTCAAAAGGCTATTAATAATTTATTTTGAAACGTCCGTTATTTATTGGGATAATAAAACTTGAACTGTGACATCATTTACCCAAATTCCCCCAAAACAAAGACAAAATGGGCTGGTCTTAAGCATAAAACTCCCAGGTTGAAAATTAGTCCCATTCCGTATTGGCATATATTTGTTAGATGAACCCACTTTTCCCAAATGACCCTCGAAAGCTGCAGTTTTACAGACTATTGTGAAAGTTATTATACCTCTTTTATATAGTCACACAGATAATGGCTGCAACAAAATAGTTTCTGAATATTAAATATTACAGCAAATCTCATTTCAGGGCTGTCGTACAGTTGTTGACTACAAATGCTATGCTGTGACCTAATTTAAACATAAAGGCAGTTACCATGTTTTTAGTGTAGGTAGGTAAATAGGTGGGGAGAATGAAATACATATTAATTACAAATAACAAATAATTATTAATATATTTATATAATGTAAGATTCCACAACCTTACAAAATAGGCTTCATTTGATTAATGGAAGTTTTATTTAATACATACATCAAAGTAAAGATTACTGTACGTATGACCAGAAGGTAATTATTAAATTTCCTTATATTTAACATGTTATTTGTAAGGCTGGGTGAACTATGGTATTGGCAAATCTGGGTAGAGTCTGGCCTGGACCCAGTGATCTTTATCTGTTTTGGATCCTGCTGTGCAAGTGGACTCCGATCCAGACCAGTTATGCGGATCTGTTCCGGATCCGGCACCGAATCATTTCGCTATCTGGGTTGTCTCTCTGGCCAGATGACCACCTTCCTCTACTGTCGGGGGAGCTTCGTAAAGTCCACATTTCGGTGGTGGCACTCTCTGGAGTATGCAGACCAGGAAGTGGCCAGATCTTTTAACGTGGGTACACCTACTGTTGGTCTGGTCGTTCTGTCGGCTGCCATACTCGGGGTGTTGCTATTGCAGTGACGGAACGGCTCTTCCCAATGTTGTCTGACGTCACTCCTTTAAACGAGCGTATTATGAGACTCAGGCTAAGGCACTCCTTGGGCTGCAGTGAGTGATGTCGTGTTGACGGGGACATTTTACTCGCAACTTCGCTCAGTGGTTCAGTTTTGTCATATATTTTTGTGTCCAAAAAAATTTTATTTCTATAAGGGACCTATCAAAAATGTTTTGTACAGTCTGGCCATCTCCAGGCATGGAAACAGGCCAGTTTGGGAACTGTTCTGTGGAAGTTTGGAGCCTGGGCAGGCCGGAGCCAGCCTGACACTGCCTCAGCTGCCTATAAAAGAGGCTTGTATACACAGATGCTGCTCATTGGGTTAATATAGACCAGATAGTGTGTATGTATTGTTGCAATATAGCATTGCCTCAGTAGCAATGTTACAAGTAAGCTAGATGCTATAGACATTTGCAGGACAATTTTTGTGTTGGTCAATATGTCTCGTCAATGTCGTAGCAGCCGCGATACATTCTGCTACATTTGTGGCGAATATACGCTTGGGCCTCAGATGCTCAATGACTGTTCTTGTGAAGAAAACATATAATCAAGACAAGGAATGGGCGCATCACATTTGTTGTGTGACATGTGCTGTCTGTCTGAGAGCCTGGCTCAGAGGCACTCGAAAGACAATGCCGTTTGCTGTTGACTATGGTGAGAACAGAAAGACCATGTGACAAACTGTTACTTCTGTTAGACTGATGCGTCTGGTTTCTCAGCCAAAAACAAGAAGTCAGTTGAATACCCTAATGTACCTTCAGCAATGAGACCCGTGTCACATGACCACAGTCTTCCAATTCTGAAACCACCAGAGGAGTGAAGACGAGACAGATGAAGAAACTGCAATGCAGGGAACTGGCAGGGACACTGATGCGGATTTGGAATTAAACCATCTGGTCAGAAGTTTGGATCTGTCAAAGGCAAAAGCCTAATTGTTGGGTTCGAGACCAGGAATGATGTTTGCTGTCACCAGGTACAAATATTTGTGCTGGCTACAGTTGGACACTGCAACGTGATGCACCTGACATTGAATACAAATGAAAATCAAGAGCGATACACTTCTAACTATGTTGAACACAATAGCGTATGAGAATCATAAATGTGATTAAATACGTTATTGCCGGTAAACAGTTAACTGTTGATCAGCAAAAACTTTTCAGGAAGAAAAACATTTAAAATAAATTGTTGTGCGGTGTAATCGATCTTAAGTACTAGATAAAGCTTTTGGGAAAGCCATCCCAGTTCAGTATGTGATTATTTATTTCCATATGCTATTTATTATTTATTTTATTATTATTATTATTATAAGACTTAATAAGACTTTAAACTGTAGCATCATTTATGAAAGTTCCCCCAGAACAAAGACACTGCAGGTTCATTTTCATGTAACTCTATTATATTTTCCCAAAAAAAGCACCCTGGAATAGTCCTTCCTAGTCAATACTGAAACACATAAGACAACATTTTATATCGAGACAGTAACACAATAGCAGCTTTTCTTTCGGCTATTGTGCCATTGCTCATCCCAGTATCAAGGACATGCACATATATTGCAGGAGTTTTATAAAACAAATTGTAAAGACCAGGACAAACGCAGGAGGCAGAACCCAAATTGCAGTAGCCAATCGTTTTATTTACAGGACCAAGAGCAGCCAAAACCAGAAGGGAGATCCAAAAGAATCACGGGCAGAAATCAATCACCGGGAAGGTCAATCCTACACGGATAGACGAGACGTGGAGACGACGAGGGAGAAGGAACAGAATCAGGACAGCAGGGCAGGACGGAGTAGGGGGGCAGGTCAGGTGGGATCAGGCAGGTCGGAGAGGGGCGAGGGGCAGGCAAGGCAGACGAAACAGCAGAGCAGGACAAGCAGGGGAGACAGGAAACAAGCGTAACGCTCAGTAAGGCTCATTCGGAAACAGCAACAATACTTTGCACCGACCTCTGGAAGTCGGTTTAAATAGTAGCGCTACTGGCTGCCAATTGTCCACCGGCGCTTGGCCCCACCCTTGCGGGCGCGACAGAAAAAAACATAAACTGGTGATACTACAGTCTGGGGAGCTGGGTTAATGCACCCATTTAGCAAAAGCCATATTTATGGTTAGATGACTCAATTTAACTGTGTATTTTATTTTTAGGTTCACTCCAATTCTGATTAATGCGATATTTTGAAGCATTCCTGCACTGTCATATTTATATAGAACACCACTTTCTCTCAATCCAAGCAGCTGCTGCATGGAGGGAATAATCAATTCTCAACTCATCAATGTCAACCAATCAGGTGTTCCGGCGCCCATTAAGGTTGCACTTAAGAAGCTCTCCCTTGAGCAATTTCTTAAGTAACTTTTCAGGAAACATACACAGGAAAACAAATAACTTTCATAAGATACATGATAAGATCAGTCTTTGTAAGATGCTAAGAGTCACCGTTATCAGGAAAGTGGGCCCTGTTCTTTGGCATAAAAATTCTGGGCTGAAAATTAGTCCCACTCCGTGTCTGTATTAGACGTCAAACGATATATCGGCCCGATATTGGGCATTTTAAAATGTATCTGCATCAGCCGATACCCGAGTGCACTATACTGATTTACAGACAGGCACGTCTGCCCAGTGTCATTGTTGCTGTGGAACACGTGACCCATGCTGCCTTGTGCAGGACCCCAGCCAGAAGTCCTGGGAGAAAATCGTAAGGCTTAAATTGATCTGTCAAAGACCTATTTATTAAACTGGTTTGCTATGAAATGTTGCTTTAAAAGAAAACGCGAGCGCTTTTGAAAGAGAACGCGAATTACGCTGTCGGGAACTGGGGTAATGATGATAATAATAACCAAATGTAGCTTACAGGTAACGTTAAGGATCATCGATTCCGACAGTTAATTTTGTGCGCTTGTTGGTGGGCTCACAGACGTTTTTTTAATTGTTAAAAATCATTTTAATTGTTAACATTTTAATTATTACCATATCAGCCCGATGTTATCAGTTCTGTTTTTTTTTCTTGTGTCGGAGAGTTTCACTCTGTGTGTGTGTGGGGCGGAGCTGGCAGCTCTCAAACACTCCACCCAAGCTGATGCTGACAAAGGTCCTTCTGTGCAACTTGTTTCACACAGTTCAAACCATTTGTAAGATGTCTAGATAAAAAGTGCACAACTTTGCGCAGTTAGTTTCCTTATTAAACCTGTCTGTCCTTTATTCGTCGACAACGTCACAATCACTAGGGGCTTATGTTGTCCTTGCATACAAGGCTGTGTAATATGACAAAGTTATTTTATTTTCCGCGATCGCTAGATTCTGATTGTGAATTTGGCTTGTACGTTGTCTGTCTGCTAACAACATAAACAACATGTTAGTGAAAGGTTTTGGGCCTTGTACACTACTCATCATACCATGACGCACTTA
Source organism: Mormyrus proboscirostris (assembly GCA_026779585.1). Classification (NCBI taxonomy): domain Eukaryota; kingdom Metazoa; phylum Chordata; class Actinopteri; order Osteoglossiformes; family Mormyridae; genus Mormyrus; species Mormyrus proboscirostris. The sequence continues at coordinate 4,982 of JAODKF010000065.1, read as the reverse complement.
GTTACAGTAATAGTGTTTTTTTTCTTTCAAAATGTATTAGAGTGTAATTGTTTTAATGTGAATGGAATACTGGAAATATGGAATGAATTGAAGGCACGATAATAAAAATGCTAACCTTGCATTTTTTCTTCTGTTTTAGTAATTGCTGCCTGATGGCTGAACAAAAATCTAATTCCGTATGGCAGCATTTCACCAAGCCACTAAAAGAGATTCTGATGCTGCTATTGTTATTGTTTATAAGTTTGGTATTGTTTACAAGTTGAATTGTGTTTTTGATATTTTAGTTTATATTTAAATTTACACAAGTCAGTATTCAACAAATGCTAAGGGGAGACTTTTTGTGTATCATTTGTTGTTAGTGTGAATATTTTATCATACAAATAGAGGATAAAACATCCAATTTTTGGCCCAAAAATATCGGCAGCGTATATCGGCCACCGGCTAACCCTGACTTCTAAATATCGGCATTGGCTATTGAAAAACCCATATCGGTCACCTCTGGTTTGCATATCTTTGAGAACAAACTCACTTTTTACAAATGACCCAGAAATCTTTACACACAATCATGAAAGTGAATTTAGGAGTTAGAGGTTTTTCACATCAGACTTTTTTAGTCATGCAGATTACTGTGGCCACACCACAGTTCATGAATATTGAGTGTTTAGAGTAGCCATACAGCTGTTGACTTAAAACGTCGTGCTATAAACATGAAGGCAGATACACATTATCTTATAGGCTTCCTTAAAGTTAAACGTTTGTCGAGTGGATTCTTCTGGTTTTGTATGTGGTATATTAAAATAAACTCATTTGTGTTTCCTTTTACAAAGGGACAAGATAAGTACAGTTCATGTCTAATAGTTAAAGAATTTCTAGAATCGGGCCTAAGTTATAATATTGATACAGCTGCTGAAATCTTTCTTCACCTTTATGAGTTCCTCAGGAAGATCCCCAGAGATGGTTGGTAACTGTTCATTCCAGCCAAAGGTGTTTCACTACACACTTTTTAGCAGGACTTTTCACAAAATTAATACATGCACTATTTATGGGGTTTTTTTGCACGCTGCTTAAATATGTCGCATAGATATTTGTTAGACAAACTAACTTTTTCCAAACGACTGTCGACCGCCTCAAATTTTATAGACAATTGTGAAAGTAAAAGAAGTTCAAAAGCATTTTAGTCACACGGATAACAGTGGTAAAAGGTAAAATATGAGTACATTTGTGATTTAACAGTTATATAATTACTAGAATAAGTTCTTATATTAATACAGAAATTGACATCCTTCTATATATCTGCTTGAGTTTCCTGGGAATAACATGATTCAAGAACAACAGAAACTGACAGTTCCACCAAAACAATGCCTTAAAATTAAAATATATATATATATATATATGAAAATCTTTCCACAGACGGACAAAAATTGACGCGTTATTAGTGTTGGGGCCATTTCTGTAATGGACCAATTTCTATTTGTTGTTTGTGTTTTTATTGCATTGTACCTCATTTCCACGGAATGTCTGTCTACGCTTTTATTTTGACACGTTTGAGTCTAGTGGTTGTCGCAGTCGGCTACGCCATTTGATTATTAATTATAATGTTTTAGGCAGCTTGAACCTTTTTTTTTTTAGTGAAGTCGGAGCTTTTGGAGCTAGTGAGCATATTTGGTTTTCACCGTGCTTGCACACGACTGTGGAGTTGCCATGTAAAATACTTAAGTTAATTTATATTGATTTCCCCTTGTACTTTAAAGAAAGCTTCAGAAAAGAACAGTAAAACCCAAGAACATGGCTGCACGGAGTTTTCACGGAAGCGCGCTTCAACCATATAGTACTCCATAGCGAAGTGGGAATTTCTCTGAAGGATTAGACGGACCCACGTTATCAATTAAGATTACTATCCTACAGTTTGTATGGTATATATCCCAATTCTTTTTAACAAACTCGCCTTTTCCAAACGACACTCGAAAGCTGCAGATTTACAGAGAATTGTGAAAACGAAAGTAAAAGTTAAAAACATTTCATAGAGTCATATAGATAACGGTGGCCACACCATAGTTAATGAAATATCATAAATAACTGTAAGTAAAACGTCAAATGGGCTCTTCCATTTTTATGTATGGCATATTAAGATAAACTCGGTTGTGTTAATTAGAATTAGGATCTGCGGTTATGGATTTTGCCAACGTCAGGTTTGCTTATTTACAAGATAAAATATAAAGCTTGATTGATAGATATGGAGATTGATATTTAATCGTTAAACAATATCTAGAATAAGTAATTATATAAATACAGATGGTGAAATCTTTCTTAGAATTTACATGGTTAGGAAGTTCCCGGAGAAGGTTGGTATGAATTCCAGCCAATTCAAGACTTTTCAAAAAAGATTGTTTAGCAGGACAAGTTATGCGGGTTTCTTACATTTTGCACACTATTGAAATATACAAATATTTTTTTGAAAAACTAATTTCTTTTCTTAACGACCTTCGACCGCCGCAGTTTTTACAGAGAGTGAAAGTGAAAGTAGAATTTCAAAATTATTGTATATGGTCACACGGATAACGGTGGTAAAAGGTAAAATATAAGTATATTTGGGATTTAACAATTATATAATCGCTAGAGTGAGTTGCTAATACAGATTTTGAAACGCTTATACTCATCTACGTCATTTCCCTCGGTATAATATATTATTATAAAACAGCAGAAACTAACAGTTCCCCTCAAAATGCCTCAAAACTTAAAATAAAGGAGGAAAAAACAACTTACGGAGTTTACTAGTCTGCAGTTTTGTACGATATAAAGGCCTATTTTTTAACAATTAACTCACCTTTTCCAAATGAGCTTCGAAAGCTGCAGTTTTACAGACAATTGTAAAAATGAAAGTATGAGTTAAAAGCGTTTTATATGGTCACAGATGACGGTGGCCACACCATAGTTCCTGAACATTAAATATTTTAATTAGGTCTAAAATTAATCTTACTTGTAAGATGTGTTTTTAGTCAGTGTATTGATGAAATTAGAATTTTGCATTTTACTTCCCCTTTTGGAGATGAGGCGGGCCCAAGATGCATGCAATACAATAATCATAAGCCTAAGCAAAGTAATAAGACTGATTGTCGAGCAATGAGGGACAGTGTGGCGTAAATTACGGGGGGGATGGGGGGGGTTGTAGCCC
>JAODKF010000064.1:137666-152337 GCA_026779585.1 Mormyrus proboscirostris | reverse complement strand
TAAGCTGTACGCGTATACCATACAGACCAGGGCAGTGCCGCACGAGGTAAGCTGTACGCGTATACCATACAGACCAGAGCTGTGCCACACGAGGTAAGCTGTACGTGTATACCATACAGACCAGGGCAGTGCCGCACGAGGTAAGCTGTACGCGTCTACCATACAGACCAGGGCAGTGCCGCACGAGGTAAGCTGTACACGTATACCATACAGACCAGGGCCTCTTATGTGAAAGCAGCGTCAGTCCCTGAGCAATTGGGGTTTAAGGGCCTTGCTCAAGGGCCCAACAATGACATCACTCTGCCAACTTTGGGATTTGAACTGACAACCTTCCGACCACAGCATCCTCCACACGCTGAGCCGCATGCAACGTTGTTTGCCGACAGAAGACAAGCGAGGAACTTCTGGGCGGTTGCACAGTCATGCTACGTGTTAGATGGTTGACGTCACGGCAGTTTTAGAGGAAAAAGCAGATTCTCCAACAGTTTTTTGAAATGTGAGCGCACATGGTAACGCGGGAGCATTACGGAGGCGTTGACCTTCTGAAATCAACATTCGCAACATTGCTTGGATGTCTTTCACTGCGATGGCTACTTACTGCATCAAATAACATCTCATCCAATCAGAGATCTGTACAGCTGCTGCCTTGTTCATTCTTTTTTTTTTTTTAAATTCTCCTAGTACCTGGAGCAGCGTTTCTGCTCCAGGCGTGATCACACTCCAGTCAGGCCCGTGGAGATACCTGGGGTTTCTGATCCAGGAGAGGTTTGTGTTAAGAAATAAGTTAATAAGTTTTCCGCACGTTTCCGGAGCAGAAGACGCCTCGGCGCTAACCGCGTCAGGTGGTGCCCCCCTCGTGCTGAGAATCGGGATGACGAGTGTTGGAGCGACCGGGAAACGGCAAACCACCCCGGCATCTGAGCTCTGGACCGGTAACCTGTCTCACTTCTGCACGACGGAGCATGTGAGATCGATAGTTCGGCTTGAGGAACCTCGTGGTGTTTCTGCCTTACAGAAGCCACGCGGGGGATAGCCGACGTGGAAATGATTCATCCGAATATTCCCCCCCCCCCTGTGAGGAGGTGGGGAGGGTACATCCTGAGCTCAGCGGCAAATCAAGCCCGTTGACCATGAAGATGGTGCAGGGTGTACGCATTCTTGGAGTGGGCGCCGCGGGCCGAGAGCTTCAGAGAGGGGACACGGTGAAATCAGGTTAAACTCGGCGTCTCTCCGCCGCAAAAAGGCCCTGTCTGACCTTGCCGATCGATCGCCGAATCGATTCCCCTCCCCGCCGCAGCTGCTACGGGCAAGCGCCTTTGTGGAACCGCGAGTCGGACGTTAAGGTTCAGCCAGGCTTCTCCCAGGAGCGGATGCAGCCCTCATCTTTACTCCAGGAGCCTCTCAGTGTCTTGAGGACTTCTGTAGCCCTGATCCACAGGCCCAGGACTTTCCAGTTCTGTATATTTCCTGGCATCTGTCTGCTCATCCTTTACAAGCACGTTTCACAAGGGCAAGGTGTAATCCCGCCCCGTCGTCATCTCAAATCCGAGTGTCAGATCACATCTCCCTTCAGGTTTTCCCAAATTCTAAGCTTCCTATTTGCTGCCTAATCCAGACACCAGTGTTTCTCACCTCTGTATGTGCTGCCTCAACAGATATTTTTTTTCCCCAGAGATACTGTGGGTCTGTACATGAATCATCAACAAATCTACCTGCAGTAACGGGAATGAATCCATCACCTGTGGGCTTTTGCTGGAAATGACAGTACATTCATTTATTATCTGGTGTTTATGCCTGAGGGGATGTTTTATATTTTTTACAGCCTATTTAATTTTCCTTCTCGAAGAATTTATGTTAAAATGCTCGACACAGAATGCGGTGAGGAGCGCCTTATCTGCCGTATGGAAAGTTCGTAATTTCAATGCGTCAGCATATTTTAAAGGTGCATTATTTTATTTTGTTCTCCTGCTTAAATTCGGTTTTCTGTGAGGCAGCCGATTAATGGCCCTCTAACTGGGAGATGAGGGCCAGCTTGGATGGCGCATTCGGCGGAACCCGCTCCAGGAGGTTCCCGCACCGCTAAGCGGCGTGTCACATGTTAGGCAGCGCAAGAACGCCGGTAAACCGCTAGTATGAAAAATAATATCACCATTAGTGTCGCTTCAAAGTGGCTCTGCATGCCTGATGTTCCCGACTTGAAAGCGGTCGAGAAGTCAGTAATAATAATCTCCTCTAAGTGAATATGCAAAACAGTTTTTAAAGTTTTCTAAAAGTTATAATCCCAAAATTGTGTATTGAATCAATGACTCATGTCCAGCGCAATATACTACTTTCATAATATTTTATGTCAAAGAAAGCTCTATACACTAGTATACAGCATAATTGTAGCCTACTTATAGAATTAAAGATAAATCATAGATATACTTAAATGGGTCCCATTCGGTTGTCATGGTGTGTTTATATTTGTATGTAAATTGCGTCGCTTGTGTCGGTGCCTTGATTTAATTGCTTGTGGGTCTTTTGTAATTAAATCTAAAGGATATTATCCTCGTGTCATTGTAATTAATTTTTGCTACAGCGAATCTAGGGACAATCCGTCTCTTTGCTGTAATTAAAGGATTCACCTGCTTATAGCCATGACAAATTCAAAAAGCACATTCCTAATCCGATCATTCAATTGTAACCCTGTAAAATAATTAATCTGTATGATAAGCCTATAAATCGTACAATGCAGAAATAAAACTCTGATAGGGGATTCAATTATAAAACATGTTTGTCAGATCCAACCAGTGCTGATAAATAAAGCATCATATATTTTGATAATTTTTCATAGCATGACTTACAACAGTTTTAATAAAGAATGATGCGAATAATATGCGTGTTCACTGCCTGCTCCCGAAACACCAAACCGATTACCCCAGAATTAATTCCGAGAGTAAATTGAACTATAGCAATCGATGACATTTTGATTAAGGGACACCAATTGCATGGACAAAGAGGTGCTATCAAATTGAAATCAATCGTAATTCTAAGGATTGTCCATGTGGCACATTTGCAATTTTTCAGAGAACTGATGACCACCGTCTGAAGTAAATGCATCGTTCCCATTCTCTGACCGTATATAACATTAACACGACAGTTGTATTTCTTGTTATTGGAAAACTGGAATAATTTACTAGACACTATAACTTATTCATCCACAATTAATATCTAGAATGACCGCGAGGTCTCTAACGACCACCCCTGAACTCCAGCATAACAAAGGGACATTTTTTCTGTAAGAGCTTTTGAACCTTCAAGTCTTGGTTAAAAATACAGCGCGTTGTAAGCTCGTCTTCACAAACAGGATGGAGCCGTGATCCAGTCCCTAACAGGGGTACAGTAGCAAGCGTGCAGCAGATGCGTGCGATTGGCAACCATTAGCAGTTCAACCCCCACAATACAATAATTTAAAAAGCTATACTGGTATGGATATACAATTAAGGGAAGAAAACGAACCGATAAAAAGCTGTGCAGGTCTAAATCAAACGAACAGCGCTGATATTAAGAAACAAACAGCTCGGCGGACGGTCTTACTCACTATGCAAGCTGTCCCGTTTAAAAGCAGCAAGACGAAACCGCGGTTGTAACGCATCTTCACGGAGCGCAGTCCCTGCATTCACGTTGTCGCCGGATCCAGCTGTTATTCAGGGCTGCACAATTCCTCCCGTGAAGTACCCCCCGATCCCAGCACAGGGTCCCATGTCCGACGCAGGCAAAGTGGCGTCTGGCGGCGTCTGAATACCTACACAATTCACCTGTCAGCTCTACCCCGATCTGTCAGTAAAACCATATGAATACTGGAAATCCATAAAAAACGTAATAGAGAAAATAATGCAAAGCACACATTCCTGGAAACGAGAACAGGTTTCCTTATCATATGTAAGTGTCTTAAATAAATAGAGGAGTTTTACATAAAAAAACTTCCCCGTCACAATCCGTGTCACTTTAGTTCCAAAAGACGCGAGCTTCCTCCCCTTATTGACTCACACTCGCGTTTAAACCAGTTTTACTCTCCACCCCCCGCTTTTTTCTTTCGTTGTCTCTCTCCCTCTCTTTCTACCCTCGACTCCCTCTCTTCTGTACCCCTTGTCCATGTACAACGTCTATCTAATCCTTTAATACTCGCCTGGCTGAAGCAAGTGCGCATTATGCAATGTCATTAAATCCTACTGTGCAGCCAAAGTGATTGCTGTAAATGAACGGGAAAAAAAACTTTTAAGTCAAATAATGTCAAACCATACAGATATTTGAACATAAATCCCAAAGGCTGTTATTCGGATAGTCGGTCCTCTATTGCGGATATTCACTTAATTGTTAGTTTCTTGTTTTAAGATGTTCCTAATTCAAGGACGAATATTCCTAATTTACAGCATCCATAGTAATTTGATTGTTATTGACCGATCGGTATATGTCTGTATTGGTATTCTATAATCACACGGTCACCGAGCCTTATAGACTATAAAAATAACCAGAGTCAAAGTCTGTCCTTAGATATCCACGACAAAGAAATGTAGGTCTTATTTATTTCATCGTTCGTTATAAATAAACGTACGTAATACCATCTTAAATATATTACATTTAGACCTGAGTTCCTTTTAAATGTCGCTTCATGCAAACCTCAAGTCACACTTGATTTAGAAGTTTAATAGGCTAGTAGGCCTATATCTTTACCGTTGAGTTAGTCATGCATAGTGAAGCTGTATTTTTATATTGAGATCTAGGTACAATAAATGCCGTTTAAATTTCATTTTCTCTCGTTGAAGAAAAAAATAAAATGTTATAGTCCAGCAATATCACGAATTCACTTGCATGCCTATCTTGCCAATGCATGACACTTATGTGCCGCGGCGTTAATTCTTGATGAGTTTTACTCCGAGCAAAAAATTACAACATGACTGGTACAAGGTGAATTGTTTTTTTCCCCAACGAAGACTAAAACCAATCAAAATATACATTTTTCTTTAAACACGCGAAATAAATTATATTTGAAACTGCTAGTGTAAATCACGACTTAAACACGAGTAGGCCTATCGCTGTTGTGGGTAAAAGATCAAGCGATGTAATTTAAAATTGTGTCGTTATTTAGAGGTTAAACAACCGTGAGAAATACTTTTCTCGGCATGCTGCCCCCTCCCGGCCAAAACGAAGTATTGCGATAAAATAACTTACTTAAGAAGTTCCGCGTTATTCATTCTTGGCCACGAGGTAGCAGCATGCTGAGCGATAATTTACTGTCGCCCTGTTAGCTTTTCCATATATTTAAATGCCAGTGCCATTTGTTTTTGACATAGCAGTGTACAGTATAACCGGTTGCAGTGGCTTATGTGTTAAGGACAACTAAATAACAAGAGATTTATGTGTTTTAACGTCATTTTGTCAGCATCTTGGTTTGACTATGCAAAAGATATATATTGTACTAATCAGAACTCAATGTTAGAAATATAGCTTCCATACCCCTCTCTATAATATTGATTTGCTTGTTTGATGACGTCTTTCCTATTATCAGGTTAAAGCACCATGATCAAAATCAGATGTACGGACATAACGTGTAGTTAATTATTAAACTCAGACGGGACTGAATTGTTCTGTTAATTATTAAACTGCGTTGGGGGCAAATGAGCAACAAAATAATTCAGTTATATCGCTAACAAAATGAGAGACAGCTGACTTCAGGAATGCAGTTTTTCTGTCTTATTTTATGCTGCATAGTGTGTTATCCATCCATCCATCCATCCATCCAACCATGCATTTATCCATCCAATATCGTAACCGCTTAATCCCCACCGGGTTTGCTGGGGGGCGAGTTGGGGGGGGGCGGAGCCTATCCCGGTGACAACGGGCGCAGACAGGAACCAACCCTGGGCGGGCGCCAACACACCGCAGTAGTGTGTTATGTTTATGTAAATTTGAAACAAAACCAAGCGTCTGAACTGAGTCAGATGTCCGATGGATCCAATGTAAATATTTCTGCAGCTCTTTGCTTGATGAGACGGTAAAATCTGCATCGTCTTCGGCGCTAGTGAGCCCCCGGGGGAAGGGAGTGGGGGTTCTTCAAATGGTCCACAGATTTCCAGATGAAATCCACCCGCTCTTGCTTGCTGCAGAGATAAAATGGGTTAACCTTCTTACCGGCAAAAGAAAGCAATTGTGGTTTCACTGTATTTCTACCATGTTTCATTCTCCACCGCCTCTCGATCCTCCCAATTTACCTTATTTAATTCGCCTGCTTAAAGCCAATAGAGTAGCTCTAATGCACAAATTCGTACCCTTAACGCCATTACTACGGCTATATTAAATTAAGCCATTATTCCCTGGAGTGTTTTTCATGTGCCTTCATTATTCATTTTTTAGCATCGAATTTGGACCCTCCAAGAATCGTTAGCTTAATTTGTAATAAATCGTAGTCACGCCATTGTTCAGAGCCCGATTGTGCCTGTAGACAACAGGCTCTCACACGACCGCTGGAGGGTCAAATGGGGACAAGTCAGCAGCGAGGCGCACGATCACGGCCACATCCTGCCTATATCTAACACTCACAAGCCCAAGGGGAGAAAAGTCTGCTTATAGGCATCTCTAGAACTAATATATCATTTTGAGTTAATATGTGTGTTTGTTCTGGCATGTCTTGGGTTCAGCAACTGTCCTGTTTTGATGTTTAATGCAATTGAATTGAGGGATTCTGCCGCTTCACAGAAGGGACGGATTGATTTCTCTGGGGGCCCTTGGCTGAGACGGCTAGGCGGTTCCCCAAGCAGGCTGCTTGAGAAATTTTTGTAACCGAAAGAGAACATATAATTAAAAATGGTACGAAGTCAATGATCTGGGGGGAGGAGGGACGGGGATTGCCGGTTGTAAAAGTTACATTTTTTTTCCCGAGGTGGAGTGGGCCTCCTGTTTTGTCGAGCGCGGGGCCCAAAATTTGACTAAATCGCCTGTGCGTAATCCGCCCCTAACTAGTGAGATGCGCAAGGTAATGGCGCCCCCTGGTGACTTTCTAAATTTACAATCCGAGAGATGGCTCTAAAAAGTCTTGAATTATTCAACAAGGAAGTAGTACAGGGATATTAAAGGCTGATGATATTTAATACAGAGTGACTTTATGTTGTTTGGCGTGTACAACGTATGGGAGGGGCCACAGTGGTTGGCTTTGTTGCCTCAGAATTCCAGATTTTCCAATTTTTTTTTTTTTTTTACCTTTTATGTCCTATAGTGAGTTTGAGGAGCTTGAGTTGTCACAAGAGGGCGCATATGTCCTTAGTCTGTTTAATACGCAAATTACAAATCTATACTATGCCGAATATTGTGTATTATTTGCTATACCACGTCCACTGAAAGACAATGTGTTAAATTATGCAATTTTATCATTTTTTGCGACACATTACAGAGTGACTTCTCCACAGGCTACCATAGCTTGTAGCGACCAGTCACTGGTTCTTGATCAATCTATTGTATGAGGGAACCTACTTTATCAACACACAATTGCTTTTAATGGGTCACTGATGAACAGCCATTAAGAAGTTTGGTCGGGAAATTAAAATGTGCAGACGGAGAAGAGGGACACTGCTGGAGTATTGCAGGTTATGGGTGGAGTAGTTGAGTCCCAAATGGGGTTTGATTCAAGATATATTATTGGCTGTGTGTTCAGCCACGCCCCATGCAAAGAACCTATTACGATACACAGAGAAGGCTCCAGAAGTGCAATAGTGCAGTGAAGCACTCCAAGATGGATAATTTTTCCTCCTGCCCTCAGAACATTTTTGTGTAAGTAAAACTCCCACAAGCCAGTGGAAGAAGCAACATGTGTACTGAGTGGCAACATTTAGCTGCCACGCTACCACAAACTGGGGAGAGAACTCCCAAGAGATCTGACATGTCCCAACTGCGGCCATTTTTAATTTGAAACTACAGACACACCTCTGGCACCTTTTGTTAGTTTCTCAGCTTAAGTACCGTAATTTTCTCTGAAATGTTCTTGCAATTTCATGTAATTTATTTATACTGATTCCCGAGTTTATTTCTCATTCAATATATTGTTTAAACTGTGAGTAAATTGAGCCGTATTCCACCATGTTCTCTTGGAATGGCCTCCGTGTATAGAAAGTGCTGTACAAATAAACTATTCTAGCCTTGCTGATGACAGCTTGGATTGTCAGTGATCAACTGGAAGTAAGAAGCCAGGGCTGGTTATTTTCCAGAGTGAGGAAATTCTGGAAAGAACTGTTTATAGGAGTCCTGGAGAACTGAGCTTATTGTGGTGATTTTTCTGAGCTGAGAATACTTGTAAGATGATAAATACTGGACTGGTACAACACAGATGAACTCTATCCAGAGGTGATGCTATAGGTGGGCAATGCCAGCCCAAACAGATCGCCGCCCCCCCCAGACCTTTACGTTTGCCACCTGCAAAGACCTCTGATGCAATCTGAACGCTGGTACCCACCTGATATACCCAAACGGCCAAGATGGTATTCTGGTGATGCCACTGTTCTTATCGCTCTTAATCTAATGTTGTGTCCACCAATCACGAGCTTCCTGTTGAACCTCCAGTACTTTGTGGGTTTTTTTAATGTGCCACACATTCCAATCTTCCTGCCCATCAAGCCCCCACTCAGTCCACCGTGACCAAGTCGTCATTCGAACAAATGACACAATTCGTATGGCGATGACCGTCACTGTGGGCTCACCGTCATGTTTCCTTCAGCTCTTCATGTTCTTGTTTTCACAGCTCTTAGGGTTAGGGTTAGGGTTAGGTTACGCGCAGGATGTTTGACTTTTGACACCAACTGCTTATTTTCTCGCCGTGACTTTTTCCTCAGTGTTTATTTTTCAAGCCAGTTTTTGCTTAAACCGAACCTGCCTCAGACGGAGGGCTCGCTTTTGAGACTGTTCTCTGACGTGAGTGACGGCTGAGGTGAGGCCGGGGGAGTGAAGGCCTTTTCTGAAGGACATCACCGATTCTCCTGCCGTCCGAGGGACCCCTGCTGTCCGTTCCGGCGTCGCCCGGCGACAGACGGGTTGTGACTCACGCTCAGCGTGCTGACGAGGCAGCGTGTCCTCGTCGTTATGTGTAAGTGACAGGGGCAGCGGGCAGCGGGCGAAGCCACCTTGCCGACAGCCGGCGTAACTTACCGGGGAAGGAGGGTTGGTTCTCCGAAGGTTCTCCCTTGGAGGTGTCCTCTAATGATATAGAAATGTAACTTATTTCTGCCTTTTCCTGCATTTAACTTATTGTTGTACAGTATTTCTACTCTGGGTTCTCCAGTAATCTATCAGATTTTGTCTGACATGGGAAGAGAGGTCCATCCATTCATTCTTCTGTCCGTTCGCCCGCCACCCGTCTGTCTATCCATTCAATCATCCCATCCTACAATCCATCCAACCGTCTATCCATTTTCTGTACCTGCTTGTCCTATGCCGGGTCTTGGGGGTCCAGGGCTTAACCCAGGACGGGGCATCAATCCATTGCAAGGTATAATTATTGGTTAGTTTTTTAATGAAACCTGAAAAGCAGGTATAGGACTGAAGGCAATTTACTCTTCATTTAAATGATTTTATTCCTTTTCTCAACATGACTTTGATTTTCTCTTTATAGGACTTTAGTGGTCCGGCTCATATATTGTAGCATTATTGGCTTCACAGTACCTCATGGGTCCTTCCGTCATTTGCGCCGATGAGATTTCTTCCCCAATCTCAGTAATGTAGCTTTTTACGGCTTTGGTGAATGACAGCCCCATCGTAGGGCTCACCCACAGCGAGGGGATGCTGGGATGGCAAGCGCAAGCCCCCGACAGCCCCCGAAAAATCCCACCCCAAGCGGGCCGACACAGTTACCGTTGCCTCTACATCAGTGTTGATGTTGGCTGTCATCGTCGCAGCTCCGAGCGGGATGGATGTGGGCGGGAAGACACAGGCGGGTAGCCGGAACAGCGGCTAACATCAGCAGTGGCGGTGGGGCGGGGGGAAGGGGTGTGTGGGTCTCGCTGTCTGAGTCAGGCTGAGTTTCACTGCTCCCTGAAGTGTCTTCATGCGTCTCAGCTTTCGCTTCTTGGCCCAATAAAAAAAAGCCTAGAACTATAGCGGCTGGGGTCCTGCCCGACCCCCTTGGTGTCTCTTCTCACAAAGTTCCCACATTTTCTGTCAGGCCTCATATGCTAGTGATTACCGTTACATTTCCCTCTGTCATGGTCCCAGTGCAGCCTCCCCCACTTCACCATCAGTACCAAATGAAGCGGTTTCTGGACTGTATACTCAGCCTTGAGCCATAACAGGCGGCTAATTGTGAGAAGAGATGAGAACAGCCGGTCGGTCAGGTCTCCATGAGGGCGTAGGAGTTGGCTGTGGAGCTCAATATATTACTGCCAGGTCTTAAATGACAGCCTGATGTATCGCATGAACCCCGCAATTACTGTTAACTTTCACCCATTTCCTCCTACTTTTAAGGTTGGAGACCGTCAGAATTTTGACATTTTAAAAATTCTGCTTCTTTGATGCTGGATAGGTCTGTGTTTTCGTAATATCGGTCATTCGCGCATGAAAGGTGAGTCGCACGCCAGACAATTCACTTTTGAAATCAAGACTGGCATTCCTTATTCTGGTATAATTATTTGATGATTCATGAAACTTGCAATGCGGCATCAGTGATTGTACCTGGGATTTGTAGATATTGCTACAATCATAGAACCACTTGCAGGGGACTCAGCTAACATTGAACGTACTTTGTGTTCAAGTACTGTGCCTTGGCCACCTCCAGTCAATATCATGGTTATTATAACTTTCAGCTTGATTACTATTAATGAATAACTATTTATTTAATGTTATTTTTTTTATTATTTTCTTTACACTCCCCCACAGTTCGCTGGCAAGGTCTGTACCGTTCATATCCCGAACTATTAAAGCTGGGATATTTATTCGAATGGATCGCAAACCTTTATGATTTTCAGATTTAAGGAAACGCACAGATAAACCATTTATGTCTATTAATTGAATATTTTGGGAAGTTGAAATCAACGCACACACTGAAAACATTTTGTGAAGGACGTCACACATTAGTTTTGAAGTAAAAAGCAAGTTCTCTAGCGATTACGTAAAATAATGGTGTTACCTTTGATCGCTTAAATTGTTTTCTTTTTTATAGTATTTACATTTGACCTCTTTTTCTTCAGTATTGTCTTCTGTCTACTGAAGCCGCAATGTGTCCAAATGACGGACACGGCATTATTAGGTACAAGCTGCTTGAGTTGAGGCCAGTTTGTTGGCTCTGCGTTTGCGTTCGTTGCCGTTAACTTTGCTTTGAGTGAACGTGGTCTAATGCTATTTGGGTGGGGTGAAGGCACGTGACGGAACACGACGTAGTATTTTTTTAAAGGGGACATTCCATGACTGTACACATTAGGGAAAACATTAACCGAATTAACTGTCATGAGCAAGTTTACCGCAATCCCTGCTTCAGCTTCCCCACCATTTTACTGAAACGCTCCTCCTCCTGGACCCGTTCTCGCTGCCTGCTTCAACCTGCCTTTCACTTCACTTCCTTTCCAGGAACCACTGATCCCAGCATCGGGTCTGACGTGGTCTGGTAGACCTGCGTCCTCCACTTCATCCCAATCCTTGCTTCTCTGCCCGCCACAGACTTTGACCTCAGGTGAGGGTCTGTACTGCAGAACCTCTCTCTCATGAGTCACGATGCAGCCGTCCCACCGCAGTTCTTCTCAGGCTTGACAGTAGGCACAGCCACCTATGACGAAAGGTGCTGATCCTCCTTTCAAGGTCTTTGACAGTAGTGAGTGGGACCTCATAGACCAGTAAAGGTTAGATGACTCTTGGCATGATATGATGCCGGTGGATCCAGGCCTTGAACTTCCCTGCCAGCCCCGATTTGTCCACGCTGCCATCATCCATGGCTCCAATTCCCTGCTGTTTGCCTGGAGTGCTGCTGTGTCCTTCAGGGTGCCGTTGAAGAACTCATGGAGCCTGATGGAATCTTTCTCCCATGGAGAAACCAAACTTTTGTCACCTTCCTCCTCTGTTCCACTGAGAACTGCTTTGTGATTATAATATAAGAGACTCTGGATTACTGAAGCTGCAGTGAAGATGAGCTTGGCTCTCAAAGGCTCACAAGTTGAAAAGAGACATGACAGCAGTGGTGGACATACCCAGTCTAGAAAGTAAAAATCTAGACCAAGATTTTGAACCCATCAGGTTGAGTATATAGAGTGACAGTCACAGAGTACTCATCTGTAGGTTAAAACAAAATCTTGGTCTTATTTTTTACTTTCTGGGCCTGAGATGGCCACCTCTGAGTGGCAGTGATGACCTCCAGGACTCCCAGACAGTACCCACTTGTATCAAATTAGCTTTGAGGTACACTGAGAGCTGGGAGGGAGCATGTAGACATGGGAGATCTCAGAGGGTTGGGTTGAGAGAGACTGACCTGAAGACACATCGATTTTAAAGCTGCGGATGCTTAAGACCAGCGGTTTAAAAGGTCATGATCATTTTGAGCATATTTTTTAATATAGGCAGCAGTATTTGCACGAAATCCCCTTAATGCATCTCAGCCATTTGGTTACATGTATTATAGAACCTCATTATCCCGTTGTCCTTTCTGACCAAAGCCACAGACGATTATTGACCTTTTCCATTAGTGGCTGACGTTCCACATGTCTACTGATTGGAGCAAAATAAAATCAACAGGTTAGATTTACCCTAGATTGGAAAATTGGCCTTCCAGCATGCCTTTAAGTTTATAATATAAATCAGGTGACCCCCTTCCCCCCCCCATTTTATTTATGCCTGTTGTCTTGCTGGGTAACGTCGATTCTGCTCTAATGCAATGAGTTTGATCTAAGGTTTGAGCTAATGGGCCCCCTGACAAGTTAAAAAGGTCCTATTGGTACCAGGTTTGTAATCTCTGGATAAGGGCTGGATCAAAGGGTGGGGGGAGCAGAGGGACTCTGGCAGGGAGGCTGATCCTTTGGGATTCCAGGGTGCAAGCGGGGGACAGGTTTCGCCGTCGAAGCTACTCACTGGGGTGACGTTGCAAGACAATGTCTATCCTTTGATGCCGAAGACATGGGGATGATGTCATTTACGGTCTGATCTGGTTCCTCCAGTGTCCCCCCTCCAAAACTCTCAAATAGGGATTAGTTGTCTCTCTGTTTATGATTCAGTACCTGGTGTCATTCTCACAAGAACTTCTAACGTTGGATCATCTTTTCACAGGCCTGTTGAATCGATGACGCCTACATCTCCTTGACCTTCAAAGCCTTCTTTCAAGCAAGGTTTTGCCCTCCCCAGGAACTGTCAAAAAAAAACTCTTCAGGGAGTTTTTCTGCTGGGCACTGACGGTCATGACCTGAGACAGTGGGGTTGTGTCACGCCAGGCCCGTTGCTGTAGCGACCCCATGCCAGGGCACCTAGCCAATGAAGCCCAGCTAATGCAGTAAAATCGATGCAGCTTGCTGTCGCCGTGGGGGAACCATCTGAAGTGAGGCGGGAGATAAATAAGTAAATAAATAATAGGGCCCCTTTGCTCGTCCTGATTTATGATGCACTCTGCGGTCCGTGTTGCTATTTTTACCTTGTTTTTACAGGGTGACAGATAATCTCCCTGAGTTGGATGCAGATTCGCTTTAGAGAGTCCTGGACAGAAGCTCGTCTGTCTTTTATTGCCATTAGAGAGCATGCTGGAGGCCTAAGGGCTGGTCTGAGCCTTGCGAGGAGACCCGACGTGGGAGAAGGTCTAGCTTTCGGAAGGTGTTGCCACAATCGCGGCTCTCCGTTCGTCTGGCTACGTCGGCACACGGGTGCGCCTCCACTGCGCGAAGCGTGTTCAAACATCGGGGTAGCACTATAAATGCTGATCAGTGGTCCTACACATTCTCAAACACTCCTTTTAAAAAAGAAAAAGTGATTGGGTTTGGGGTTAGCTGTGTACCTCTTGGGTCGTATTAGTCATTCAGAACATGAATGCTCGCTGTATGAAATATAAACATCAGCATGGAAATGGGGGGGGCGGCGCTTTGAATAAACAATGGAGAAGCGCTTGGCAGGCATCTCAGATTGAAGGCAGATATGTACTGAGGACCGGAGGTCAGCTTTTCTTGTTCAATTTCATCGGCAGGTCCCCTTATCTCCAGCCTCCAGTGAGTTTTATATTTAACCAGTTTATCCAGCTGGAAAGTACCTTCCTCGTGGGCGCGATAATTTGAAACAGCAAGTTTTTCGGTTGAGCAACCAGCTTGTGGACATCGGTGCTATAGACTGTCAGCTTATAAGGAGGACCTCTGTTATTATATGGGAAACTTGACCCGTGCTCTGCATTACCCAAGTGTTCATGTAGGGCGGTGCCGGATACTGCCCGTTTTGTGACATTAAATGCTTTATTTGCCATTTGCACAATTGCTGGTGTAGGCGCATCTGAATGCTGCTTTTTGCATATTCCAGCATGCTGCCTTTTTTGAGATATACAGTTGAGGGCAAAGCTTGGGGTTACAGCATGGGGTCAGTCTCGCCTGGAAAACCAACAATCTGAAGCTTTTATAATCTACCATCAGAGGTGGACATTTCAGGTCCAGAAAGTAAAAACCCTAACCAGGATTTTGTTTCAACCAACCAGTTGAGCATACAG
>JAODKF010000064.1:91442-102120 GCA_026779585.1 Mormyrus proboscirostris | reverse complement strand
TATATAATGTAAATTGTATATGTGTACAGTGACAATAAAAAAGCATTCTATTCTATTCTATTCTATTCTATTCTATTGATCTCTTCCCTTGATCCCTTAACAGCGCTAACTCTTCCATCTAGCAGCACCTCCTAATCCGTATTGTGTTGTCCCAACCAATGGAGACCAGCCCCCAACAGCCCAGTGATGGTCTACTGAGAAGAACTGAAGGCCTTCAGGGTGGATCTCCATGGTCTCCTCCTACATCATCTCCTCAGCCTGGTGACCAGTCTGAGGTCATAGGCCAGTATATTCCTGCTAGTCCTCAGTAGGCACCAATAGACTTAGCGGCCTGCTAACTGTACAATACCGCCTGATAGCGAGATGGGAGGGGGGAGGGGTAGGATAAAGGGGGGGAGAAACATGGACATTATAGACGGTCTGTATTTAATAGAATTTTCCAAGGCCCCTGGGGGATGGAATGGACTCCCTCCACCCTGACCCCTACCCACCCCCATTCCATTTACCGGTCCTGGAGATATAATTTCATCACTCGGAGCTTAATTGTGTTCATAGCATCCAGATCTGGTCTGGCCGAACAAAATGGAGAGAGAGAGGGAGGTGAAATGGGGTGAGAGGCTAGTGTCAAAGCTTTTATTCTCATTTATCCTCTACTATAAAGCATCACTAAAGCATACAAGTCAACATCAACCCTAAACCAAATGCCTCTTCATCCTCATGCTAAAGTCATACTGAATTATACCTCCATTCTCTGTAGATGAATGAGTCCTTCCAGTAGAAGTTGCGTCAAGATCCATTTAGTAGCTAAACTTTTGATCACACTGATATGCTTAGTTAATACAGCAGGGGACCCAGGTAATTGGCCTGACCCTGTGTTCAGAACCCATACTTGCTCTCAGCTGTACATATGTGTATGTCTTAGAAGAGAGCATGATGGGATATGCGACCAGAAGCATTCCAGCGTCCCTGTACTCGTACTTGTGCAAATAGCAAATTAAGCTGCATGTTTCTCAAAGGAGGAGAAGTGAGGTTGCTTTGTAAGGCAATGAGTGCATGAATCCAGTGACTGAAGAACATGGGGTTCTGCTCGATTAGGGCAAAGTTGTTCCCAGCCTCGTTTGGAAAAGAATTGGGAAAACAGTGCGGATACTGAGATATACTGGCGATACACATGCTGTCAGCTGCAAACATGGGAAGGAAGCGGCTTTGAAGTTGACTTCCCGCCATAAATAATCTTTTAGTGATTCATGAAGGACCTGCCAGAAAACATCCTGTGAGAAACCCTTCGGTCAGGATGGTGAACAGAATCGTGTTTGACATGGAGGAGAAACAAGGAAAGTTATGGAGATACAGGGAGTGGCAGGAACAGGACCGGTACCACAGTATCAATGCTAAGGTGGGACATGGGAAAATGGACAAAAATCTGAGACGGGCAAAGAAGAGCTCAACTCAGAGGATTATGGCGACATACCACTGGGGTACTGAGGCATGAAACAGAGAAAGATAAACCAAATCAGCATGAATACCTTAATTTGCTGTCTAGGTATTTCCACAGAACATATAAGACAAGAATTACCAGTACCGTAAAGGTAATAATTTGAAATCTATCACTGCGTTTGGTACAGGTATATATTATTCCAAAAGTTTGCTGTGTTAGTGTATTTTCTCTCATGGGATGACTGATTCACAGAGATAACCAATCCGATTGTAGAGGAGGTGGGTCCAAGCAACTAGAGGAGGCAGCACCAACCAATCAGATGTCTTGGTCCTGCCTCCTGTAATTGCTCAGACCCACCTCCTCTACAATCTGATTTGTTATCTCTCTGAACCAATCACTTTTTCCATCTGACCTACACCATTTTTGTGTAAGTAAAATAGCCACAAGCATGTTTTTCCCTAAATGTGGCCTAATGTCAGCCATTGTGTTAGTGCAATTATTTACTGTCACCTGATTGTGACATGTGATACAGACCAAAGGATAGGGACGGTGCAACCCGATCAAGCCAAGGTCATGTGTGGGACTCGCTGTATATGAGGCTTGCATAGAATCCATCCCCTAACCTTCAGCCCAACAGTGTGAGCTCCTGGAGTCCACGGACCGGCCTGCGATCTGATGTCCACAGAACCAATGGCTCCATGCCCTGTGCTGTCCCTGAAGTAGCTGTCAGCTATGACCTCAGAATGGAGACAGAGAATCTTAAGGCCACTGATGCTGGAGCTGAAGGCTGGCTACTTGAGACCACCCACCCCCCCACATTCACTATTTCTCCCCAGTGTTTGACACGTCACATAAAGTTATCTTCAAGGTTCCTGACAAAGAGGTAAAATGTAGTTCCAGTAGTTCTAGGTGCCTGGAATCTGAAATGTCTTGGATCTTTGTAATCTACACCTGACCAGCAGCTGTTCAAATCTGAAAAAGAGTAGATGCTAGCTGATCTGGATGAGGGTGTAAGGGAGATTAATTATACTGACTTTACTATAATTGATTTGAAACTTTAATGATGATACTATTACCACAATGGGTCTAAAGCTATCCTTAAACTTCAGCCATGCGAAGCTGGTCAAGTTAATTATCCAGATCTTTTAAGAGATCTGGGACCAGCTGGTGCTCGGATGAAGATGACTGCGCCTGCAGGGTAACCACGGTAACAGATGGTTGACGGACAGGAAATTGAGTTGTCATCTAGTGTCTTTTGATTGCGTTTCAATGCTGGCTTGTAAGTTAGCCCCTTCGCTATGGCTTATCTCTGCGATTCTAGCCGGACAATGCACTTTCAGATGGTATCACTTACATGTAAAGCTCACAACGTCACTGTGGGGTATTCACCTGTTAAACAAATATACCTGTCAAGTCCTATTGACTTCAGCCTTTAGACATCTGGGAGTCAAAGCCTTTGTGAAAAGGCTTTCCGTTAGAATTCGGTAATTTCTGTCAGCCCTTATTGTATGTGATAGATGGGGAAATTTTACCTGCCTTTTTTGTGGCTTCAGACATAAACAGAGAAAGGGTTTTCGTTGATCTGCCAGCTCCCGCCTTTGTAGCCATGATATAGCTCCACCGCCACACTCTACACCACAAAGTCACCAGAAGGGAACACCAAGACCCTCCTGCTGACAGGAGCTAAGAGTCATGAGGCGTTACCATTGACACTTGGGGATTGTAAAAGCAGCCACATCAATTATTGATTAAATGGAACACCTACAACATATGTGGAAGTCAATTAAGGTTTTTCTTAAAAAAAGCACAGCTTTTTTCATTTCTATTGAGGGTTGATTGTGTCTCTACAGCCCTTAAAGACGGGTTTATGAGCTGCCTTATGGAGGATTTTTGTCTTTAAAGCTACACATAAGATTGCCATTTAGAATAATTCATTTCAGGCCCTTCTTTGAAGCTTTTTTGGTGTCCCAAGAAGCACCTGAAGCATTCTGGGAAATGCAGTTTTCCCTTGGCGATGCCTCTTATTGATACCACTTGCAGATCTTTCTGGCTTTAATCATTAACGCGAGCAGTAACATCGACGTCCACAGGCCTTATTGTAATGGTCTCAGGTGTTGGTTTTCATCATCCTTTTTTGCCTCTAAAATGTAATTCCTCGTGCTGATATAAAATCTGACTTCAAAGTCCTGCTTGGCTGGAGTTCTTATCTCATGATGGTGTCAGTCCCAGAATGCCCTAGGGGACGGTGCATTTGCAGCAAGCCAAGCCTAGAAAGATCTTGTCATTTTGATTTGATTTCATGTTTTTCAGCTAGGAAAATTCTGTCCTGATTCTCAATCTGCCAAAAACAACTTCCTGGCAACATCCAACCCTGCTTAGGGCTGGTCAGCCTGTTCGGTGACAGGGTGGCATCAAGAATAAAAAGGGTCGGCTAATGAATGCCAGAATACCCCCCCGACTCCCCCCGTGCTCAGGAGGGGCACCCCTAACCTGATTAGGCCAAGTGGCTCAGCGGAGAACCTCCACCGTATAACTTGGGTCTTTTAGATTCTGGAGGCTTGCATTGGCAATGCCTGGACGGAACCGGGGGGTCCGATACCTTCTGCACGACACACACCTGGAGGAATAATCTCATCACTCATCACATAAGTCTCATCACTCTACCACTGAATGATTTTCATTCTCCCAGCGCAAAGCCTACTGCTTCGAAACAAATTGTACTGGTTGATGAAATTAGCTTATTTTCCAAGGAAGCACATGAGTGCTGCTCTGCAATCGTAAAGCCATATATCGCGGTTAATCAGTGCCTACAAATAGACCATGTTCCTCTCAGACATATAACTAGATTAATATGTACATTAGTTTTAATGGAAACAAGAGCCTTAATTAATTTACGTGGAGAATATTGCTGTGAGTCTTGAATGTTGCTATTGGAATCGACGTTACTGTTTTAATAAGCTTAGAACCGGCATCTTGGATCCATGTATCTGGTTAAGCTGATGTAAAAAGGTTTTTTTTTTTTTTTACTTAATGTTTCTCTGATCAGCACAGGGACTGGGGGAGGGACGCTCAGTGCCTCTGGGGTCCCTAAATTGAAAGCAGGGGTTTGACGCTCCTTCGCACCGTAAATGTGAACCACGGTGGGGGGGGGGGGGGATGCGGAAAATAACGCAAAACCGATAAAATTGTGCCTGTTTTTGGGATGAGGGAGGTGGGTCAACTAATAGCCGATATAGCATGCAGTTGCTGAGTCGGAATGGGGGCTTTTAAGCGGTGGACCATCTTCCTGCTTTGCACCGTTCGTGATCTTTTATCCATCGTGGGGTGCTCGCTCATATCTCACCCCCGCCCCCCCCCACCAAAAAAGGCTGGCGGACCCCATAAAAACAAAGGTATTGCCTATAATCATATGCGAGCATTTTACGTTTCTATGAAACCCACAAACGTTCGTTTCATGTTCAGATCAAAGGCAGCGGTTATTGTGGGCAATGGTGGGGCAGGTTTTCAGGCTGCAAAAACGGCACAGAGTGGGTAATGCATTTCATATAAAACACTGTCCCTATTGCCTGTTCAGCTTAATAGCAATATTGACTAGAAAATCTGACAGTGACATTGCACAGAATGAATTCACATACACTCTCAGGAATGCTTATACAGATGTGCGCAAATGTATGCCTATGCTAACAGCTGAAATTAGTTAATGATTAAAATCACAAAGGATGATGTCATAGTCACGTGACCGAACATCTCCGGCAGTTTCTTGGCGGCCAGCAGTGCCAGTTTGTCCGCCATCAGGCCGCCACTGGCGGTCTTTATAATGAAATGGCAGACTGCCTCCCGCAGCTCGTGCCTGAACGTAAACAGCGGCCTTCCGGGAGATTCTGTCCGCAGTGAACTGAGCGTTCGCAGTGCTGGTCATTTTCTCAGTGGGTTTTATTTTGATTCCAGCGGGGGGGGAAATGGAGGAAGCCAGCGGGTCAAGCTAAAACAAAACACCTCCCTGCCAACGATCTGAAAATGGCTACTGTTTGTAACAGATGTAACTGCCCCCTGAGGAAGACAGTCTCTCAGTGTGTTCTTCCTATCAGCGTGTTCCCCAGCAGCATCCAAAACATCCCCTGCATCCTCGCCTTGCTTACAGCGGTCACCATTTTCTAGTTTTTTTCCTGCCCTCCAAAATTAAAGGCAGCCAGATGTCCATGCTGCCAAAATTAATGACATCACCCGGGAATTAAAGCAACACAAGCTGTTGTGTTCAGTCACCGCTGGACCGGTGCGATCCTCTATCTCCTCTCCCACTTCTGTGTGGAGACTCCTCTCCCCCCCCCCTCCTGCCCCATCTTGTTCTGCACATGTGGCGCTCAGGTGTCCGAGGTGTCAACGGGATGAGGGCTGGTCTGAAGGGGGTGCATCCCATTCAGAGAGGGAGAGCAAAGAAGCTTCTGGAAGCCACACTTCCCGAGATGGGTTCTTTACTCTGTGCAGGGGCTGAAATGCCACACGTGGTCTTGTATCTCGTACGGGAAACCAGATGTTGTTTCAGCGCAAAGGTGCAGGTCGGTCGGACGGCCGGCTCTTACTGCTTTTAAGAGCAAGTTGCCAGGTAATCATCTTTCTCTGCGTCTCTGAGCAGTAATGTATGATAACATGCAGTGTTGGCTTACTTAGGCTATTGACCATTTTATCTCTGAGCAGAGCTTGACTACAAGAATAAAATCCTTACTCAGTTTTCCCTCAAGGGTTCCCTCAGGCAAAAATAAGACTAAGATTAGCAAAAGCAGAGTAAGCAAGCAAAGAAGCTCATGCAGCGGATAGAAATGGCTGCCCGGCGATTTCTGCCATTTTTTGCTGCGGCCCAGAACTCAAGCTCCGTCTCCCTGATCTCACAAACGCACAATAGAGTAAAACAAAAATACATCTGTGTGATTCATATTCTACGTTCATTTAGTACAACAAAAGATGCTTGCTCAGAAAATTTTTGTCCTACTGGAGAAGAACAATGTGTTTTTTAACAAGGTCAGCTCATCTGTGGACAGCAGCTCCCGTCAGACTGCGCTGAAACCTGGCCTGCCCTTCCCCCGCTGCCTGCGCTGAATCATCCGCATCAGCATTTGCCAAGCCAAGGAAGAGTAGTGACAAGGGATTCTGCCTGATACCCTGCAGGTTACTGGTTTGAGTCCCAGAAGGGCTTTGTGCCATTTCCTGCTTGTTAAATATTTCTCCGTATGAATATGCTGTAAGAAGTTATGCACATAGCTCAATTTTTATTTAATACAACACAGTTTTACAGGCTTGTGGTCATAAAGTGATTTATACTTATTACTATTTATTTCAGTGGGAATCAAAAAGCACAAAACCTCAACTCACCAGCAGCAATTTGCCAAAATTTAAAACAATCCCTCGCTCGCCTCAACAAACAATTGAGCCATATCAGGAAAAAAAAAATTCTTGGAACGTACAAATCATAGTTCACAGATGTAATTGTGAGAAACGCAAACATACAATAGAGTAAAACAAAAATACATTTGTGTAATTTATATTCTGCATTCATTTAGTACAACAAAAGATGTTTGTTCAGACTTGTTCAAACAACAATGAGGATTCCAAAAAATCTCATTATTCACTAAAAAAAAAAAGAGTTAATTCACCTGTGGCTCAAAGAAAACCGCAATCAATTATTTAGGTTTCAGAAGTCATCCATAACTGCCTTAATCTAAATGTACTGGAACTGTCTTTTCAGTAAAGCGTGTGACAGGAGCTGGATGTGCTAAACTCTTGGGAGAAAACTGCGGGGATAAAGTAGAATCGCAGGCCGGCAGACGACCACAGGGGATGGGGGGGAAGCTCGCTGATATCTCATTCAATCCGTTTCATTTTTATTTACCGCTCTCTACAGCACAGTTATCTTGAAGAGCTTAGCAGGTTTTGAGGAACAAGATTGAGGGTCACAGACATAGGAGTGGAAAAGCTGACCAATCACTGGCGAGAACTAACGAGTGAAACAGCCAATCACAGGACGTTGTCAGTCAAGGGTGGAGGTCAGGTCATGGACGATGTCAGAAACAGGTCAGAGTCTGGGGGAGGAATGTGTTTAGCTTTGCTTATCTGCATCAGTTAGCCAGACATTAACAGGAAGTTGCACCGTGTCACAAACAGCATGCACTGAAAACACCAATATTAGCTAGTTACATTTAAAAATTAAAAAAACAACAAAGGGCCTCCTTAAAAGTGTGTGTGTGTGTTGCGCATAGATAATTTATTAGCTAATAACATAGATCTGTCCATCTTTTTTGTTTGTCAGTATGCATGCACTGGAAAATGGCAATTATAGCTAGCTAAAAGAGTAATAAAGTTTTAAAAATTTAAAACCAGCATAAGATCTCCTTACAAGTGTGTCTGGTGCACATTCATAATTTATCGGCACCAAAATTTTTAGCTAGTAATACAGTCCTGTCCATCTTTTTTGTTCTTTGTGGTTCATGCCAGGGAAGTATTGGCAGATGTTAGAAACTGAGCCAAAGTTCAACTCAATTCAGTTCAAATTTATTTTCAATTTATTTTTATTTTCACAATATATCTTTGTTTTAAGGTGCTTTATGTTATCCCAGCCCAACGCCCCCAGAGAACAAGCCAGAGGCGACAGTGGCAAAGAAAACCTCCCTGGAAGGAAGAAACCTTGGGAGGGACCAGACTCAAAGGGGGAGCCCATCCTCCAGGGAGCAGCAAGTCCAAAAAAGCAACCGAAAAAAGTTTATAAAGTAAAACTGTGTGTAGTTGAAATATAAAAGTAGAAGGTCCAGCTGATGTCGGAACAGACAGGTGAGGAAGCTGAGGAAGAGGAACAGGTACAGAATGAAGACCTCCTCCACAGTCACAGCCATATTAGATTATGGTTCATTAGGTTTTAGTACAGAACCTTCATTTTATTGCACTTTTCCTCATGTGACGGCAGAAGTTTTAATCAGAAGCACGTCCTAAAAAATCCCGGCTATCTGGCAATGCACTAATGATCTCAGCAGGTTTTCTGCAGCGTTAATCACCCCACGGCTACATTGTTCGTTACGGCTCCAGATGCTGACCTTAACGGGACTTAAGGGTGCAGTTATCCCTCGTGTAAATGGCATTGTGAAATAGCACAGCTTTTGATTTAATCAAAAATCTTTAGTTGAATAATAAAACTAATTATTACATATCGTAAAAATTACATATTTTATTGGATTATTCTGCTGGAAAAGGTCAAGGGTGGACTTTGCTGTCAAAACTGCTGGGGAGAGACCAGCCCCATTTAGTCCAGTCCCATTTAGTCTGGCCCTGTACATTGAATGATATCTTTTCCTTAATTTATGATTACATTTTTTATTTCCTGTGAACAGATGAGCACACTGATAAGTCAGTGTGGTGGTTGGTGCTTGTATTTCCTCGTCTGTTACTCCATCCACAGCTTCCTATCCCCCTCTAGGCATCCCCATACACAACCATCGATTCATTTTCCCCCTGCTTTTTTCCAATCTAAAGCTTTTTATTCGATAAGACAGAAGAGCGTCCATGGGCTCGCGATCCTTAAAAAGAAAACAATTATGTATTGTTTTGCCAGAGACAATTTATTGCCACTGATGCGCCCAGAAAAGATGATCACGGGATGATGGAGACTCAGAAAAGATGATCACGGGATGATGGAGAATCAGAAAAGATGATCACGGGATGATGGAGACTCAGAAAAGATGATCACGGGATGATGGAGACTCAGAAAAGATGATCACGGAATGATGGAGAATCAGAAAAGATGATCACGGAATGATGGAGACTCAGAAAAGATGATCACGGAATGATGGAGACTCTTAATTTTCTCAATTGAATAGGCTTAGTGGAAAGCTCCAGCAATAATGCATTCTTAAAATCGATTCGTGGGCCTCATTAAAGAGCTGGTCTCCGTACCGCTGGGGGGGTGCGACGGCCGCTGGGAGAGATACCTGCAGGCAGCTTTGTGTCTTTTGGCACGAGGCCCAGGAGATGTTTATTGGTCCCACCCCCCTTTTATTCTGTGACTGATTGATGCTCTGTGTCTTTTTAAGGGGGCTACTCTGTAGATGCATTATGTATGTCCTCAAGGGTTAAGATGGATTTGGGAGTTCTGGTCTTCGGGTGAGAGGGGGTGGAGAAAATTATGACAGGTGGAAGTGTGTGTGTGTGTGGGGGGGGGATTCTCCAACCCTAGCTTGATGAGTCCGTCTTGGTTTTAGTGAGCTCTCACTCAACACTGCTGTTGTCATTACCGCTAGCTAGCGTAGCGCGCACGGTTTGTTCGTTGGCTCAAGGAAGCGAATCAACAAAGGCTCGGAATCTCGGAAGAGCGGGAGTCACATGCAGGGACGCATTAATGCTCGGGGTTACCCGGCCAAAAGCTCAGGGGCCAGCACTAAAAAGAGGCTTCAATCTTGTTTATTTAAATTTCAAAGCTAGAGTTGGCACCCGTCTTGTGTTCCATTTTGAAGCAATACGGGATGAGATTTGTCTCATATTTTCATGTCTAGACCAAAAAATCTGGACCATGCAACTGTTCTCCTTTAAATAAAAAAAAAACCCTCCCCCCGCCCCTAGTACATAACTACACCAGAAAGAGTACCAGGGCTCCTCTGAAACCCCAAATATCCAAGGGACCTTTGACCATATTAATGCTGCACTGGAGCTGTGTTGACAGAAATGTTTAATGACAAACTTCCTACTGCATGTTCGTTAAACAGCACTTACTACTGCACATTAGGAAGCCAGCTTGCTTTATCCTTTATATATAATCTTGATAATTAATTACAGGTGTGTATAGGGGTACGTTCCCTGACTTTGCCCCCAAAAACCTCCTCCCTCCTGGAAGGGACAGTGAATAAGTTGTCTAACAATTAGCTGTAAACTATTTTCCATCTTCCATCCATCGCGTAGCCACGAAACGCCAATGTGATTGATGTAGGGTCGATGTTCCACAGTCCTGCTGACCATCTGCACCTTGTGCCCTGGCTGTCATCAACCAAATGAGAAACGTATAATATTTTAGCGAATGCTGCTTGCATGCCTCTGCGGTCAGTCGGTGTCCCAGCGACCCGGAGACAGTGCTGCTTAGTGCCCTGGAGCCGTTTGTGTAATGCACTGTGGTTCTCATTAATGACATTTGGCTGTATGCAGCACCGGCCGCCACCGTCCGCATCCGCAGCAAAATATAGTATGAACACAAGCTGTCACGAACATGAC
>JAODKF010000062.1:111975-124642 GCA_026779585.1 Mormyrus proboscirostris | reverse complement strand
CTTTCTCCATATGAATGTTAAAATCACCCACAATAACAGCTTTGTCAGTACTGACCACCAGGTTTGTTAAAAAATCAACAAACTCCTTAAGAAAATTACTGTACGGCCCAGGTGGTCTATATACAATAACAATGGTGATTTGGGGTGAAGAGCTAGAAAGAGATGAGCCAGCAAGGCTAAGAACAAGAATTTCAAATGTGCTGAAACTCAAACCACATTTCTCAGACACTCCTAGGCTGGACTAAAAAATTGCAGAAACACCACCACCTTTGTGATTTGGTCGAGGGTTATGCTTATAACTGTATTCAGCTGGAGTAGATTCATTTAGTGCCATGAATTCATTCGGTTTAAGCCAGGTCTCTGTGAGGCATAGGGCAGTAAGACTAAAATCAGTAATCATTTCATTTATTAATAGTGCCTTAGGAGGCAGTGATCATTCAGAAGTCCAAGTTTAAGTTTAAGCCTTGTACCACAGCTGCTTTCTAGTAACGGATTCATTGTAATTTTTTTTAAGTTATTATGGCACACACTACGTTGGAATAGGTTTCCATGATTAACAACGCAGGGAACAGACACAGTCTCAATAAAATGAACCCTAGGTGACGACTCTAAGCAACCAGCAGGCAGTCGGTTATGCCGGTTTGCCTGCCGCCTGGACTTGGCTCTAGTTAGTCAGCGATGTGCCTTGAGGCTATGAGCTATGCTTTTAGACAGAAGGTCGGCACCAGCCTGCGAAGGGTGAATACCATACCTCTCCAAAAGCCCAGGCCTACCCCAAAACATCCACCAGATGTTTATAATAACCCATACCATTTATCGGGCACCATTCCGACAGCCAGCGATGTAGCGATGATAATCTGCTGTACATTTCATTGCCACATCTAGCAGGGATGGGGCCAGAGCACGTTACTGACGCACACATCATCTTCGCAAGGTTGCACACCTCTATAAAATTTGACTTTGTGATCTCCGATTGCCTCAATTGGATATCATTAATGGCGACATGGATAATAATCTTAGAGTATTTACATTTACTTTTAGCCAGCACTTTTAAATTTGCCGAGATGTCGGCACTTTCAACAGGTGTCTCAGCGGGAGTTAAACTGAGTGGGAAGAACCTGTTGGAAACGCGAATGGGCGAATGGTGCTGGTGTGAGTTAGGATTGGATTTACTGCTATGCTGCTGGGTCGTCACCCACTCGCCTTGCTGTGAAGGCTCTGCTGCAGGAGCGGGGAGAGACTGAATAGCTATGGCGGACATATCCGGAGCCGCTAACACTGAATCAATAAAACTCTCATTCTCCTGAATGTCCCGTAACGTCACAATATGTCCCTCTAAAACTACAATCTTCTCCGTCAGCCAAGAAACTAACTGACACTTCTCACATGTAAACGTACCGCTAATGACTGGAGAAGAATAACTAAACATATTGCACTCAGAACACGGAACATGAGACATGGCGTTGTACTTATGTGAAAGGGGAAGACTAAGGTTCTGAAGCTGGATGCACCTTTTTGACTTAATGGAGATCGTGGGTCGGTGCTTGCGAAGGTGATTAATCCGTCAGGGTTTGGAAATTATCGAAAGACTATTAAGCTTGCGAAGATTTTTCCAATGACTTAATTCTAATTATTATTAAGGTGATGTCTAAAGTTTTAAAGCTCGCGTGGTAGCAACCAGTATCGCTCTCACAGGAAACAGCGGAAATGACTGCACTAACCGTTCCGCTGCTCCGTTAGAAGCAGGATGATATGGAGGCGTTTTAATGTGTTTAGCACCATTATTCCGCATGAAAGTCTCAAAAGCTGCAGATACAAATTGACGGACACAAGCTCCTCTGGAAGACCCCAAGCAGCAAAGTTACCTCGTAAGACTTCCACCATCCTCTCAGCTGTCGTGCGGTTCATTATAGCAACCTCTGGCTAACAAGAGTAAATATCCGTAAGAACCGAGAAGTTATGTTTTCCTTTCTGTGCAAAATTCAAGTGGATCCTCTGTTAAGGCCGATCAGGCTATCTCCAGTGATGCACAGGCATGGGAACAGGTGCGGGCCTATTCAACTGATATGTGGCACAAGCATTTACCAGAAACTCCATATCAGAGTCCAGGTTGGGCCACCAAAAATGGCTACGAGCTAAAGCCTTCATTTTTAGCATCCCTTGGTGATTTACATGCAATTCACGCAAGAGCTGTGGTCACAACGCCTCAGGAATGACCACCCTCGAATCGCACAACACACAATAAGACTCCACCGTTAATTCAGTATATCTATTGAGATAAGGTTTGAGCGCATCTTCAGTCACATAACTCAGCCACCCCTGCAAAGTGAAATATTTAACCTTGCATAGCACTGGATCCGCCTTAGTCAACCTTGCTATTTCCTGAGCAGACACTGGAACCTCATCTAAAAACGCAACTCTGTAGACAGGAACACCCTCACTGTCCATACCCTGTGCTGGTAAACGTGACAACGCATCTGCATTTGCATGCTGCGCAGATGGCTTGTAGCGAATCTCATATTGGTATACAGCCAGCGCTAATGACCACCGCTGTAGTCGTGCTGCAGCCAATGTAGGAATCCCCGTTTTAGGTCCCAGAATTAACGGTTTATGGTCGTCGGCAATGTAAATTTCCAAACAGGTAATCTTTGAATTTCAACACCCCAAAAATAATGCTAAGTGCCTCTTTCTCTATCTGGGAGTAGTTTATCTCGGTTTTAGTTCTGGTAGCATGAGATACCGGCTTTTCAGTACCCTCAGGAAACTGATGAGATATGACAGCTCCGATACCATACGGGGAGGCATCATAAGGTAAAACCAACGGTAGCTTCGGATCATAATGAGTTAAAACAGGCGCAGCCGTCAACTGTGCCTTAGTTCGTTCAAGCGCTTTCTGACACTCCGGTGTCCACACCCATTTCTTATCTTTATGTAATAAAGTGTGACGCCCAGGGGGCGGGACCAGGTAAGCGGAAACACGTAATCACTGATTGCACCACTGTTTAAGGTGGTGGGATCTTTGCAGTAGTGCGAAGTATTGTTGCCATGTTCTGGAACCTTACCAAGCATCTCTTTGTCTTGCGCATTCCCCGTTTGTCTTTCTCGCTCCACTCGTCTCACCTGTCCTGCCCGTCACGTCTGCCCTGCCTCCCTCGTCTCACCTGCCTGCCCTCCTAGATCCACCCGGCTTGTTGTCTCCCTGTCTCTTCACTACTTGTAGGACTGATCTTCCCAGCTATTGGACCCTCGCAACCTTCCCAACGATTCTACTGGATTCTCCCCTCCGGCTTTGGTGATCTCGGCTCTGTTAATAAAGACTTGTTGCACCACACATTGTGGTCTGCTCCTGTTTGTTCGCCCTACGTAACAGAATACTTGTCCTGATTCACATGGACCCCGCAGAGACTCAGAGACTATGG
Organism: Mormyrus proboscirostris; assembly: GCA_026779585.1. Classification (NCBI taxonomy): domain Eukaryota; kingdom Metazoa; phylum Chordata; class Actinopteri; order Osteoglossiformes; family Mormyridae; genus Mormyrus; species Mormyrus proboscirostris. The sequence continues at coordinate 121,223 of JAODKF010000062.1, read as the reverse complement.
TGAGAGGTGGAGCAGCTGTCTGCTCTCGTTTCCCAGTTGTAGGAGAACCGAGCTGACTAGACCACCCTCTCTACCTCCATGTCCAGCCCAGCAGTTTGAGTACCCGTAACCTTGCCCGAGACGTATGATGGTAACCCGAATCACTGCCAAGCCTTTTTAATGCAGTGCGGGTTGTACATTGAGGAGCATCCAGAGGGGCTTATAGAAGACACTGCGAAAGTCTGCTTCATCATTTCTCTGCTCACCGGCCAGGCACGGGATTGGGCGACCGCCTTGTGGATGGATGACAGTCCGCTTCTGGATTTGGCACGGGATTCCCAAAGTGCTTTTAAAGAATCTTTGGTCATCCTGCCGTCGGACGCAGCCTGGGCGAATGCATGTTCGACCTGAAACAGGGTAAATGGACTTCTCGTGGCTTGACCCTGTCGTTCAAGGACTATATCGCACTGTCAGTTAGCCGTCGGCTGCAGTGGAGGATCACTCTGAACCGATGTGTCTTCTGAGGAACGACAGAGACGCACCGCGCAAGGCTTGTGTTTTTATTGTGGAGCATCGGGACACATCATCCGCTCCTGCCTAACTCGTCCTATCCCACAGACGGAATTACTGCTTTTATCGGTGCGTCACTCTGGCAGCTAACTGTGCCAGTTATTTTAAATCACACTGGGGAAGTACGTAGCACCAATGCATTGGTGGATTCCAGGGCTGCTGGCAATTTCATTGATCAAGCTTTAGCTGAACAACTACAGATTCTGCTACAGATGCTCACTCAGCCTATTTCTGCTTTGGGGGTGAATGGGGAACCTCTCCCCAGTAGGCAGGTAATCTATCACACAGGGCCACTCACGGTCAGGGTGGGAGCCCTTCATACAGAAACTATGGATTTCCTGGTACTCCCCATGTCAAAAGATTTGGTAATTTATAATAATAAATTTTAATGGTAATAAATTTAAATCCATGGTTGCAGGACCATAACCCGTCGGTTGACTGGTCCTCCAGTGAGTTGATTGCTTGGTCCCCCCGTTGTTTTGAACAATGCTTGCCATTATTGTGCTGTGCGTCCCTGATAAAAAGTCCGGACCCGGAGGACTTAGTGATCCCGGGGGAGTACTCAGATTGCCAGGATGTGTTTAGCAAGGAGTTGTCTTTTCAACTTCCCCCTCACTGGGACTGTGATTGCATTATCGACCTCCTGGAGGGGGTGCAACTCCCTAAGGGTCGGCTTTACCCCCTGTCTGTGAAGGAAGAGGAAGCCATGGAGGCTTACATCTAGGAGGGGTTAGCACAAGGTATTATCCGCCCTTCTACCTCTCCCATAACGGCGGGGTTCATCTTCATTAAGAAGAAAGATGGAGGACTCTGCCCCTGCATAGACTACTGTGCCCTGAGTGCTATAACTGTGAAACACCAGGAACCCTTGCCCCTGATCCTCTCCGCCCTCGAACAGCTTAGAAAAGCTCAGTTGTTTACCAAATTGGATCTCCGGAGCGTCTACAATTTGGTCTGGATCCAAAGGGGCGATGAATGGAAAACATCGTTCATCACTAACACAGGGCAGTATGAGTACCAGGTAATGCCGTACAGGCTAGCTAACAGTCCCTCAATCTTTCAAGCTTTCATGAATACTGTGTTTCAAGATATGATAAACCGTTTTGTCATGGTGTACATTGACGATATCTTAATATACTCTCCCTCTCGTCCCGCTCATGTGGAGCATATTCGCCAGATTCTCCAAAGGTTGCGTGAGTATCAATTGTTCGCTAAAGGAGAAAAGTGTGAATTCCACCGGACCCAGGTAAAGTTCCTCGGGTACGTCCTCAGACTGGGGGAGGTCGCCATGGATGAAGGTAAAATAACATCCATTCAGGAGTGGCCACAGCCCCGCACTACAAAGGAGCTGCAATGATTCTCAGGTTTTGCTAACTTTTATTGCCGTTTTGTCCAGAATTTTAGTCGAATAGCCGCTCCTCTTACTTTCCTCACACGGGGGTTGAGACCCCATCCGCTGTGTACTCCTGAGGCTGAAGCCGTGGTTGAGACAACTGAAGCATGCCTTCTGCACCGCGCCTGTCCTCCGACAACCTCATCCGGAACATCCCTTTGAGGTACAGGTGGACACCTCAGAAGCAGGCGTGGGAGTGGTCCTTATCCAACGGGATCCGGTGACAAGTCACCACTATCCTTGCGCGTACTTCTCTAAGAAATTAACCCCTGTGGAATGAAATTACGATGTAGGGGATTGGGAACTCCTGGCCATTAAGCTTGCCTTCGAGGAATGGAGACATTAGCTGCAGGGGGCTCACTTTCCATTCCAAGTATTCACGGACCATCGGAATCTTAAATATCTGCAAAATGTGAAATGACTGAATCCTCGACAAGCACGCTAGGCTATGTTCTTCGCTCGGTTTCATTTCAGGGTTACTTACCTCTCGGGGAAAAAGAATGTTAAAGCTGATGCCCTGTCCAGACAGTATGACCCACCCGAAATCAAGTATAAAGCGGAGCCTGTGTTGGCCCCAACCTGTTTTCCCATGTCCATCACTCGGTCCCTGGAAGAAGTCCTCCAAGCCGCCAGTAAGCATAAAACCCCTCCAGTTCTGCGATGCGATATCGTGTTGGAGAACGAGTGTGGCTGTGAACGTGTAACCTTAAACTCCCTTTGTGCCGTAAGTTGTCCGCTCGTTTTATAGGACCCTTCAAAATCACCCGAAGAGTAGGCCCAGATACTTACCGCCTCCTACTCCCAAGCTTCTATCGTATCTGCCCCACCTTTCAAGCCTTGTTGCCTAAAACCGTGCGATATAGCCTGGGGCACCCCCGACGGATATGGCAGTCCCACCGCCACATACCCTGCAAGATGGATCCCAAGTATACCAGGTACGATCCCTTCTAGATTCTCGCCGCCGGGCCGGTACCCTCCAATATCTTGTGGATTGGGAGGGATTTGGCCCCGAGGAGCAGTCATGGGTACCAGTGAAGGATGTCCTGGATCCAGATATGATCACGGCTTTCCACAACGCTCATCCATCCAAGCCCACACCACGGCCTCCGGGTCTACCTCATTGTACATCTCAGCCTCCAGGAGGCAGCCATCGGGGGGGGGGGTACTGTCACGCCCAGGGGATGGGACCAGGAAGACGAGAACTCTTAATCACCAATTGCTCCACTATTTAAGGTGGTGGGAACTTCGCAGCAGTGCAAAGTATTGTTGCCATGTTCTGGAACCTTACCAAGCGTCTCTTTGATTCTCCTGGATTCTGCCATCCGGCTTTGGTGATCTTGGCTCCATTAATAAAGACTTGTTGCACCGCACATTGGGGTCCGCTCCTGTTCTGTTCACCCTACACAACAATAAGTCTGTCATAAGCTTAATCTCACTAGACAGATTTGACAAAAATTTGCCATGATAATTTAGCATCGCTAAAAACAATCGCAATTCAGTTACGTTCTTAGGTACCGGCACCTTCTCAATAGCCGTGGTTTTTTCTTTTATCGGACACACTCCATTCGCGTCGATCACGTGACCCACATACGTTGCGCTGTTCTGTAAAAACGAACCCGTGGCTTGCCTCAGGTGTCGCTCTTGTTCTTGCAAGTTTGCAGTTTTTCCACAGCCATGACATTGAAAATCCTTGAAACAACAGTTTTGTGGGGTATGCCAATTTCCCAGACAACGGTAACAGTCCTGTGCTCCGTCCGCGACCCTTTTCTAGTGCTGCGTCGCTCCTGGCCAGCCATCTCTGCGAACACCAACATGATCCGTCCGTAGCTACACTGAATTGACCCTTCTGCATGGCTTTCCAATCCAGCATTAGTGCACTCAAAGCTATTTGTAATTTCCACCATCCTGTACCATGTCAGTCCTTCACCTCCAGCGGCATCTAACAGCTTCCAGCGTAGTTCTCGGCTAGACGTTCCACAGACAAACTGATCTTGGAGCTGGTCTTCCACGTTTTCGCCAAAATCACATGTGACTGCTAATCCCTTCAAACTGGCAATGTAGTCCGCAATTATTTCACCTAGCCAGTGCCAATGACTCCGGAACAGAAATCTCTCTGCCAGCACATTTTTCTTCGGCGTGTAGAAATTTCTAAGCACCTCCAACAGTCCTGAGAGAGACCTCACCGAATGTTTTTGGTGAAATTAAATCTTTTAGCAGGACAATAACCTTTGGACCAACTACCGATAAAAATTCTGATCTCCGTCATTCTGGTTCTATCCGGTTTCCGTCCAAAAATTGCAAAAGACGTTCCTCGTAGTTAGCAAACGTCTCGACTGACTCGTCGAACTGGAGCTGACTATCAGTGCTGTATAGTGTCATTATGCCCCCTCTTTCTCTCGCTTATTTTATGTTCCGTTGGCACACGGAACATAAAATGTTACCTAGTCAAGTAAAACCTGTCGTGCCTACAAAACAAAAAAAAAGGAATCCCATCCTCATCGCCAAAAAATTCTGTTGTGTCTTGCGTTTGACTAAATGAGAATTAATTCCCAGAACGAAGGTTTGAACATCAGGTTCCTTTATTAGTTTTGCAATATACTAACACAGGTAACAATCCAACTAGTGCTCACTTCTCAGCACCCCGTTCTCACTCTGTTGGCGGGCAAATCTATATACCACCCCATTTCAGTCTGATCTGGTTCTGAGGAGGGGTGCAAACTGTCTGTGTACCCTTATAACGGTTAGGTTGACCAGAAAGTCTTTTCAACATTACCACAGAGATATCATCAAGGTTCAAAGCACCGACTAAGTGTCATAAATTTCTACGACAAGTGACAATAAAGGCATTCTACTGTGGTGTGTTATTTTATACTGCAGGAGCACTGTGTCATTATCTGAGGGTAAAATGTTTATGTGTAACAAGTCCTGTGTGGATCTCTAAGCTGTGAAGTTTCTGTTCCACTCATGGAGCCAGAGGGTTATTCTCATGCGTATGGCAGGATATGGTTCCACTCTGGTTTCTTTTTTTGCTTTGGGTTCACCATTGCAGCTACTAAACAGTCATTGCTGTGTGTGGCTTCCAGGTACGATCCCTTCTAGATTCTCGCCGCCAGGCCGGTACCCTCCAATATCTCATGGATTGGGAGGGATTTGGCCCCGAGGAGCAGTCATGGGTACTAGCGAAGGATGTATGTGTGTGGCTTCCATTCCCTCTTCTCAGTTGCAGATACTGGTGAGGCGATATCCAGACAGTGTTCCTGTTCACCTGCTTTTGTAGTTGTTCTCTCTGGTATTAATGTATTTAATTAATAATTAGAAGCTGATACTGGCACAAACGTATTCTCAGTCATAATGGTACCAATGGTTTCTTTGTATGTATACTTTTTGTGTGTGTACCTGGATCTTATTTTTCAGATACAGCAGCTGGTGTGATGATACAACGTCCAGCAGCAGGATGCAGAAGCTGTCCCTTTGTTACTCTTTCCAGTTTGCTCTACCTTTTCTTAAGTTGTTATGCATTATTTATCTTTCCCTGTCTTTCTCTCTCTGATCCCCCCCCATTTTTAACCTTTTATTTATTTATTTATTTTTCTACCTCCTCTGTCTCTCTCCTCTTTCTCTCCCTCCTCTCTTCCTACCCCTCCAAATCATTGAATTCAGGTTCCTATCACTTCCATAGCCACAGGTGTATAAAATCAAGCACCCAGGCATGCAGACTGCTTCTACAAACACTTGCGAAAGAATGGGTCACTCTCAGGAGCTCTGTGAATTCAAGCGTACCGTGATAATGCAATAAGTCCATTCATGAAATTCCCTCACTATTAAATATTCCACAGTCAACTGTTAGTGGTATTATAACAAAGTGGAAGCGATTGGGAACAACAGCAGCTCAGCCATGGAGTGACAGGCCACGTAAAATCACAGAGTGGGGACAACGCATGCTAAGGTACACAGTGTGCAGAAGTCACCAACTGTCTGCAGAGTCATTAGCTACAGACCTCCAAACTTCATGTGGCCTTCAGATTAGCTCAAGCACAGTGATGTTGGAACAGTTTGGGGATGGCCCCTTCCTGTTGCAACATGACTGCGCACCAGTGCACAAAGCAAGGTCCATAAGGACATGGATGAGCAAGACTGCTGTGGCCTGCACAGAGCCCTGACCTCAACCCGATAGAACACCTTTGGGATGGATTAGAGCGGAGACTGTGAGCCAGGCCTTCTCAACCAACATCAGTGCCTGACCTCATAAATGTTCTCTGGGAAGAATGGTCAAAAATTCCCACAAGCACACTCCTACAGTAAACGTTGTGGACAGCCTTCGCAGAAGGGTTGAAGCTGTTATAGCTGTAAAGAGTTGGCCAACTCTATATTAAAGCTTATGTATTAAGAATGGTTTCTTTAAGAAGATACAGTTAATATTTTGTATAATCTGCAAGCAAAGATAAAAAGATTGCTGTGAAGCTCAAACTGTTCCTAAGTACAAAGGAACTTTCCACTGCATTTATTATTTGTTTCACTGTTAAATTTTTCCAAGGATGTGGATTTTCAGAATGTTGAAAATCTATTTGAAATTAAAGTTTAAATCATGTCATTACAAATACATTGCATTACGGAAAAAAAACATTTAATTAAAATTTTATCAGCTGAAATGCATCAGGTTTCTGCGTGAGAAAAAGATGCACAAGGAAAAAATAGGCTTCCATGCATAAAAGCGGAACTGATGTATTTTGATAAGAAGCTGCAAGAGGACCGGATCGAGGTACAGACCTGATCCGAAAAGTAAACTGTTGCAACATAAGAAAGGCATGAATATGGGGAAGTAAAATGAAGAACTTAACTTGTTTATGAGAAGATTGACCCGTGTTTACCTGATGAACGTGTCCCATCACAACTGTAACTAATGTCCACAGGGTCATTTTACTCCTCTTCCTCTTCAGCTGACTTCATCACCTCACTGCAAGCTGTCGCAATTTCTTGAATATGAAAATTTTAAGCATCTGTTGTTACTGAACATTTGGTAAAGGAAATAAAGTTTTGTCAGACTTTTAAACTAATCGACTTCTGCCAAATTCCTTTCACACAGGATCCTCCTGATCAGCCTGCACATCTCCTCCTCAAGCCTGTGAGTTTGTACTCCCTCTGACAGCAGAAAATATCATTGGTCACAACAAAATGTGAAAATAATAGCGAATAAGCCCCATTTTATTTTCATTGCACATTTTCTTTTAATTTCTCATGTTCAGTGTCTGGCATTCGCTAATGACTTCTTACACAGATTTGTTGCAGACTTTGCATCCTTTCACACTTTTTTGGGAGGAGTGTATTTGTGGGTTTGGCTAGAATGGTTGATTTTACATGACAGTAAAGCACAAACAGTGCCGTTGCTAATGACATCCTATTCTCTGTAAGAATCTTTCTCACCATAGTAAACACCCTTTCAGAACAGGCATTGCTGTGGGGAATGCATACTGTAGTTAAGCCTTCATTAGTCTTGGCAGCTCACTGAACCTCACATCCTTCCCTAGCAGGCCCCAGAATCTGTCAATCTTGTCGTCTTGGGGGAGTTGCTTGCTGTCTGTCACCTGGTAGTCAATGAGTTCACTGTACACTTCTGACTTCCATTATAATTCGGACCAGTGCAACCTACAAAAGTTCTCGGATGATACGGCCATCATCACACGCGTATCAGATGGGAACGATCAGGAATACAGGAGGGTCATCAGTGACTTTGTCGGCTGGTGTGAGACTAATGTTCTCCAAATCAACGCTAGCAAGACGCAGGAGATGGTCTTAGATTTTAGGAGGAAGGCACCCCCTCCAAAACCGGTGAGCATCCAGGGTAAAGTCATTGAGGTAGTGGACTCTTACAAGTACCTGGGTGTTCACCTCAACAATAAACTGGACTGGACTACAAATACAGACGTCCTGTATAAGAAGGGCCAGAGTCGACTCTACCTGCTGAGGAGACTGAGGTCCTTCGGAGTATGCAGGACCCTGTTAAGGACATTCTACGATTCTGTGGTAGCATCCGCCCTTTTCTATGCAGTGGCCTGCTGGGGGAGCGGATGCACGGATAGGGACAGAAGCAGGATTGACAAACTGGTGCGGAGGTCTAGCTCTGTGCTGGGATGCCCTCTGGAGACTGTGGAGGTGGTGGGCGAGAGGAGGATGTTAGCTAAGCTGACATCCATCATGAACAACCCACATCACTCTCTGCATGAGACTGTGAGTGTGCTGAGCAGCTCCTTCAGTCAGAGACTGATAGCGCTCTTTCTTGCAGCGAGGGCGTTTTGCAGATCATTCACCCTGACAGCAGTTAGACTCTATAACACATCATGATGCCATGAGTCACCCAGATACTTACCTCTACGGTCACCATTACTCACCACTTCATACATAAAGCACCTTATAGAGGTATGGGCATGTGCATGTATATGTCTTTGTATATGGTTATGTATATACAGTATACGTATATGTAGATGTATATGTATGTATATCTGTATATAATGTATGGATGTATGTGTGGATGTATGTGCATTGTACGGGTGTGTATATGTACATGCCAATATCCACTACCTGGATAGTAAATTGTAGCTGTAGTAGTAAAATAGTTGATATTTATTATTACTTGCACTTTTCCACAACCCACTATCCATATTACATAGATAAAACACTAAAATACAGCAGTAGTGCCTATTTATTTTATTTTTGTATTCTTATTCTTGTATTTTTTTTATATTGGAATTACTTTTGTACTCTTTTCTTGTTATCTGTTTTGAGCTGTGGTAACACACAAATTTCCCCACTGTGGGATCAATAAAGTCCTATCTTATCTTATCTTATAACCTCGTTTTTGCAGGCATCCCAAAAGCAGCGGAAGAGAATCCCGAAACCCCGGTGAAGAACTTCATCCAAAAACAGCTCATACTTCCAACGGAAGTAACATCGCCGTTCACCGTGTGCACCGCCTTGGAGGTAAAAGACTCGACAGCCATAGACCACAACAAAATTTGAGCACTTTAAACAAAAGGAGCTGGTAAAAAGCCGAGGCAGGGAACTGAAGGGGTTAGACTTCAGCGTCAATGACCAGTTCCCTAAGGAGATCCTGGAGCGACGGAGGTTCCCGAGTGGTCATCACCGTGGACAGGAGGCCGTATGTCAGAAACTATACTGCGATCGAGAAACCACTCCCTGACTCTACTAGATTAAATTCATCCATCCATCCATTTTCCAATTGGGTCGCGGGGGGTCCGGAGCCTATCCCGGAAGCATTGGGCACGAGGCAGGGAACAACCCTGGACAGGGG
>JAODKF010000062.1:97482-110515 GCA_026779585.1 Mormyrus proboscirostris | reverse complement strand
TATCTACATCTATACATCAGTATTGCAGAAGTGGAACGTCGGGATTATTCATTACAGCCCAGTTATTTATGGAGGGTATTTTGTGACAATATTCAATAAATGAATATGTCACTTAAATTATTTTTTTAATTATAGCTGATACAATTTTAATTTAAATTGCCATTTCAATTATTATTTTAATCATCGTTTAAATTATTTAAATGATTGTTCAAACGACCATTTAAATTACACAGCAACCATAAAAATTAGCTGTCAAAGTCACTCATCAAACTCAGTGGGTGGACTCTAATAAAAAAATTTAACATCTGCTTGGTTGCATTGCAAATGAATTCACAAAAGACTGGTGTCACCTAATCAACTGATTTCTCATTTATAACCGAGTTATGTCTGTTCCGTCATATTTCTGGTCATATGACAGAAACCCTCTCCTGGAGCTGATACCTTATCATGGTGGAGTTTGCATGTTCCAATGATCCCAGGAGCTAAGTTGCCTGGGGCTCTGTGCCCCTGGTAGGGGCTCCCAAGGCAAAGAGGTCCTGGGTGAGGAACCAGATGAAGTGCGGCACATCAGACCCCTTATGAAGAGAAATAACATGGATACATGTTTTCCCTCACAAAGACACGGGTCACCGGGCCCCCCGGAACCAAGTCTGGGGGTGGGGCATGATGGCGAGGGCCTGGTGGCCAGGCCTGCACTCATGGGGCCTAGTCGGGCACAGCCTGAATGAGGCACATGGGTCCCCCCCCCAATGGGCCTACCACCTGTGAGGTGGTGCAGTATGAGTTTGGCAGTGGCTGAAGGCAGGGACTTTGGCTCCTCGGCTGCAGAAGCTAGCTCTAGGGACATGGAATATCACCTCTCTGGCAGGGAAGGAGCCTGAGCTGGTGCGCGAGGTTGTGAAGTTCCGGCTAACCTCGATACACAGCTTGGGCTCTGGAACCTGGAGGGGAATTGGACCCTCTTCCACTCTGGAGAGGCGCCAAACAGGGGTGGGCATACTTATTGCCCCCTGGCTTGGCGCCTGTGCGTTGGGGTTTAACGCAGTGGACGAGAGGGTAGCCTCCCTTCGCCTTCGGTTGGGGGGATGGGTCCTGACTGTTGTTTTTGCTTATGTACCAAACAGCAGTTCAGAATGTCCACCCTTTTTGGAGTCCTTGGAAGGGGTGTTGGAGAGTGCTCCTCCTGGGGACTATTGTTCTTCTGGGGGACTTCAATGCTCACGTGGGCAAAGAAAGTGAGACTTGGAGGGGCATGATTGTGAGGAAAGCCCCCCCCATATTTGAACCCGAGTGGTGTTTTGTTATTGGACTTCTGTGCTCGTCATTGAGTGTCCATAATGAACACCAATGAACACAAGTGCATATATAAATACATAAGAGTATTTATATATGCACTTGGCACCAGGACACCCTAGGCCACAGTTTGATGACCGACTTTATGGTCATGCCATCGGACTTGCGGCCGCATGTATTGGACACTCAGGTGAGGAGAGGGGCGTAGCTGTCAACCGATCACCACCTGGTGGTAGGTTGGCTCCATTGATGAGGGAAGAAGCCGGTCAGGCCTGGCAGGCCCAAGCGTATAGTGAGGGTCTGCTGGGAACATCTGGTGGAATACCCTGTCAGAAGGAGCTTCAACTTCTACCTCTGGCAGAACTTCGCCCATGTCTTGGCGGAGGCGGGTAACATTGAGTTCGAATGGGCCATGTTCTGTGTCTCCATTGTGGAAGCAGCTGACCAGAGCTGTGGCCTAAGGTGGCCGGTGCCTGTCGCGGCAGCAATCCCTGAAGTCACTGGTAGACACTGGAGGTGAGGGATGCTGTCAAGCTGAAGAAGGAGTCCTATCGGGCCTTTTTGGCCTATGGGACTCCAGAAGTAGCTGATGAGTACCGGCGAGCCAAACGGAATGCGACTTCGGTGGCAAAAACTCGGGTGTGGGAGGAGTTTGGAGAAGCCATGGAGAATGGCTTCGAAGAGATTCTGGTCCACCATCCAGTGGCTCAGGGACGGTGAGCGGTGCAGCATCAACACTATTTATGGTGGGGATGTGGCATTGCTGACCTCAGCTTGGGACATTGTGAGTCGGTGGAAGATATATTTTGAAGACCTCCTCAATCCCACTGATACGCCATCCAACAATAACATTGAGTCTGGGGACGTGGGGGTGGACTCCCTTATCTCTGGGTCAGAGGTCGCTGATGTGGTTAAAAAGCGCCTTGTTGGCCGAGCCCCGGCGGTGGATGAGATCCGCCCTGAGTACCTCAAGGCTCTGGATGTTGCAGGGCTGTCCTGGTTGACACGCTGGTTGATCTACATTCCTACCCATACCTATAGTCATGAGCTGTGGGTAGTAACTGAAAGAACGAGGTACCCGGAAAAGCAGTAGGAGATGGGTGGATAGATGGATGACAGAAACTTTCCAGCAGTTTGGTAACAACGGTAACTGGGGTTAGAACCTGATTTAGGAAGAAACCATTACAGATCAGCAGTTCCAAGTTATTGTTCCTGTCCTGACATCACACAAGGAAATGTGTATTATACAAGCCTCCTAACTTTAGGATAACTACACAGTCCCGCTCATTATGTAATTATACAAGTTATGCATATAATAGCCACATTTTACCTCAGTAGTCCCCCCCCCTATCCACAGGTGAGTGTGTGGGGCAGCGTGTGGCTCAGTGGGCTAAGCCTTTCTGCATATGATTGGAATTCTGCCAGTTCTAGCCTAGCTTTGACAGAATAACCACATCTGTAGGGCTTCGAGCACAGTCCTTGCTCTCACTTATGTGTGCAAGATAAACAAAAAGAGAATTTTCTCACCAGGATCAATGAAGTGTCATTATTCTTACTGAGTTTAAAGATCTACCATGGATAGCCAAAACAATCCACAGACCCCATATATAGCATGATTTTCATGTACATGCATATGGCGAAGCTTAAATGGCACATTACACACAGCAACACATTACCAACATTAAATACAGTAATAATACATTGTGCACAATTCTCAAGAGATAATTGAGCAATGAAAAAAATGGCAGAACAGACAAATAAACGGTTATAAATGAGAATTATAACCAAGAGGCAAGACTGATCTGTTGTGACTTAGTTATCAATGAAACCAATCAGAAGTTACATTTTGTTTAGAGCCCACCCTGAGTATGATGGGTGACGCTGACATATAATTTGAATGGTTGCTGGTATCAATTAAGTTGTAATTTAAATGATCGCAATATACATAACCTACAGAGACTTTGGCAGCATTGCTCATTTTTGTTAACCCTCATTTGTTAAGATCTTGTGTTAATTTTGGTTAAGGAGATTTAGTCATGCAGACAAAACGCTATTTTTTGTATCTCACACACCTCTGGCCACATCATAAAGACAATTAGCAGAACAAAGCACATCTCTTCATGAATATGTCAAGGCCAGTACCTCCACAGGCTGGGTGTATCCCAGTACAAAGATATGCTGTGTGTAGATGTCAGGGTCCTTGCCAAAGATGTTGGGCTTGGCATGATGCTGGAAGTGCAGATAATTCCACCAGCAGGCAGAAGCACCCTGGGGGCAGACAGGCAAGCCCAGGGAGATTCTAATCATGCACGTCTCATTCCTCACATTTTCTTTTAGCACTTTATTCTTGGTCTGTCTCTCATTTTAATTTTTCTGAATCCTGATTCTGTGATCTGCCTTTTAGCAATACATCACACTACCATTACTCTCATCCTCCCCAAAGGTCTTTGCATAAACTGACCCTGAATTATGAAAGAAATACTATTATAAAGTTATTTCTGTGAAACGTCTTTGCTGTTTACCCCAAATTCCAAATAGATCACTTGCCTGTTTTCACCATTTTCTCATTGCTTTTGAATGTTCTGAAAATAAATGTTATTGTTTCCCTACAATGACATATATGATCTGCACAGAATTATGTTTGCAATCTTTTTTTTTACATGCTGTTTGTCTTGCATCTTAAACACTACCTGGAATCAGAGTTTCACTGTGGACACCTATGCAGGCAGTTTTTTTCCGTACTAGATCACAGTTATTCTTGTGGGACCTTCAATAAAAAATATCACTACAGTATGAGAGTCTGAAATTATTCACCTTGGAATTGTTCACTAGGAAGGTACCTGTCTTTGCTAAGTACCGTAAACTCTCAAAAAGTCAAAATATCTGCATTATATTAGAATGTTGTCATTGCAGTTATTCTTATGGAGATCCAATTTTTTTTGTTGTTACTGTTGTTGTTATTTTGTGTCTCGGAATGGCTGAGATGTCCACCAATCCAGTGTCTCTCGACCCAGCCCTCGAGTTGAGACAGGCCACGTTTTTCCTCTCTCCCAAATCTGAGCATTCCTCTACCAGTGTTTGATTGTTTGGTTCAGGTGTGCTGGGAGCTGGGAGGGAATTAAAATGCGGACTGTCTGGGAGTTTCTGACTCATGTTATAATCATGTTAATGCATCTTGGTGTCAAAGAGTGGCATTTCTTATATTAGGGAGGCTCAATTCACATATCAACACAATGCAGATAACAATGGTATCTATTACCACAGGTCAACAGATGTTGACGGGCTGTGTGGACACACAAATCTGATCTTTTCAAATCAGATTTGTGTCACTTTCATATGTGGTACTAAATCTCATACCTATCCAATTCGCGACCATGCAACCTGAATGTGAACGCTCAGATCAGAATTCATGTAGCTTTTTGCTTATATGCATGCGCTGACATCATCAGCCTGCATCGGCAGCGCAGGAAGGTAAAAATGGAGGAAAGCTGCGATAACAGAAAAAGCTAGCTGCCTGACTTTTTTTCTCCTTTTCGACCTGCTCATGTATAGCTGATTAACTGTTTGTTGTCCTCCAGAGCAAAGTGTGAAACATGCGTGAGCTACTAACGCCTCCATTTTTAATGTAATGAGTTGTCTCATAGATATGACGTTTTTTGTTGTTGGTAGCAGTTGACCCATGTAAAAACATATCAATGAGCGCATGTGTGACATTTCGGAGGACCGATGTGTTCACATTACAGTTAGATACAGGTCACTTTTAGTTATGAATGTGAACGGTCAAGATAAACAAATCCAACCAGAGCAAAAAATCGGAATTGAACGATGTGGCTGGCAGTGTGAACTAAGCCATAGACACCCTACAGTCTGCAGTCCACTTATAAGCTGTAATATGAAAGGTTGAATTTTAGTACACAAACTATTTTTACATTTGAATAAAATGAACATCCTGCAATTTGCAAACCTTCATGTGTCCAAGAAGAAATTTCTGTAGCAGGTGATTCCAGTATGAAGATTTGAACACGGAAAGGTGGCCAAAATCATGTTGAAGCCATGCAACCTGGGCCTGCAAAAGAACCACATATAATTATGGTTCAGTTTGGCAGAGTACAACCTAGAATTCAAGATTCAAGGGTTTAATTCACAGTCAGACCATAACCTATAGTGAAATGCAAGGTTGTCAACCCTGCTATAAAAAAGAGTGGAAGAAAAAAAACATTGAGTAACATTATAATAAATAGCCAAAGATGAGGAAAGTTATACCATAAAAAGTACATAGACCAGGGATGTGCAACAAAGATCAAATAAAGTGTGAGCTGCATAAATAAGGAGAGGATATAAATTAAAAGTGTCAATTTAGTCTTAAGCAGTCTAATGGCTTGAGGGTAGAAGCTCTTTCTGAGCCTCGCAGCTCTCACTGAGACAGCAGAAGTGCTTTCCAGACCTCAGCTTGGTAAGGAGGTAGTTGATTGTGTGGGTAGGTTGTGACTCTGCTGATTTTGGCAGCCAAAAATCTTTGGCAGCATTCGAGGTAATTGTCTCGCAGGGACAGCATATCAGCCAGGGGTACTTTCACTTCTTTTCATTCCACTCATTCCATTTTTGTTCACTCTCTTGCTTTGGATATATGAACATTTCCTGTCATGTGACACATGAGCGCTAAGGTGTAGTAATTATACCTGAGATGTGCTAAGAACCACTACACACATCAAGCTTGGGATCCACCCCGTGCCCCAAGTCCACAGCACTAGCAGGGACAACATTTCTAAGAGCAGGATATGCCCCAAGTGGAAGCAGAAGAAAGTGGCATCGGCTCGGAACAGGCCCTTTTTCTCCGCTCGCTCTCGGAGGGCTCGGAAGTCTTGGATCACCATTGCCTGTGATAGAAGGAAGAAAATTACATGACACAGGAGAATTCCAATGCAGAAGAAAAAGAGAAGCAATTAAGAAATGAGAACAAGTGGATTTACAGAGGCAATATGTGGCTCAGTGGGCTAAACCCGTGTGCCATAATTACAAGGTCACAGGTTCAAACCCTTGAGCAAGGCCCTTAACCCCCAGCTCTCTGGGGCCACCTCTACAGGTGGCTACCCTTTGCGGACAACTTGCACTACAAAAAGAGCAAGTTGAGGGAAGCTTAAGAATAATTTCTCCACGGGGAAAGCAGACTAAATACACATGACAGGTAAGGAGGGGGTGTGGCACACAGGAGGATTGGATGAGCAGGTCATGACAGGATGTATGAATTAATTCCAAAAGGCCAACTATCAGTGTCCCTTATCATAAATGTTTGCACAGGCTTGGAAAGTGAATGGCGGCACTCACATTCTTCGGGTGGTCCTGACTAGGCTCTGAGGGGGCAAGCTCTCCAATCAGCAGAGGCTTCAGAAACTTGTGCACAAAGCCAGGATCTGGGTGGAATGCAACAAACGCATCCTAAAATGCAGCCACAGAGAGATGATGTGTTATCATTTACCATTTTCCATGGTTACACAACACGTTCATATTACAAGGATCTCACAGTGCAAAATGTTTCCTGGTTGTTACTATTATTTTCTTTAAAAAGTTCCCTGAGCAGTGTTTCTTTTTCGTAATTCTGAATAATTTATTTTATGACAATTTCAAAAGAATTCTTTAGCAAGCAGACGTTCTCTCAGTCATGAGTAACATCACAACAAAGTGTAATTTAAAATAATATTACTGTATTTTACACATGACAAAAAATAACAATGTAAAGTGTAAAATATTAAGCAAATGATTTCAATATACCTGTCAGCTGTTTCACATAAATAAGAAAAACCAAACCAAACACATATTTTTATAGACTTACAAGATGCAGGATAAGGTTCAAACGGTTTTTCTGACAGTAAAACAAACCACTGCACTAGACGATCTGCAAAGAGCCAGGTTATTGTAACGTGCCAGTCCAGCCATACAGTACACTAAGTCTGGATGCGGACTGAGATTTCGTACCGTGGCGTCCTCCCCAGCGTAGTGAGTTATAACCCGATATCCTCCCGGATGCTTCTTTATCCACTCGGTTACATTATACACTTTTCTTTCAATGACGATCCACTGGTCGTTTCTGCTGCGGTGTCTCTGCACCTCCTCCCACGTATAAATACTGCTGTCTCGGCTGCCACCAGGGTCGGCTTCAGGGTGCCGTCGCCCGCCGCCCATTTTCGCTGCTCTTGATCGGCTTGCTCGTCTCCACCTGGGCGCTGCTGCTTCCCTTAACTGCAGAACAAAGGCACCGGAGAAAGCAAACGCAGAAATACTAGGTCTACAATATAGCAGCATTGAAATCAACGACATCAATATACAGTACATGACGTGAGCATACACATGTTCTTACTAAGGATAAGTGTAACTGTAACATCTATTATGATGGTTCAAAGACTGCTGTACAATCACCACGGAATTTACTGAAAAATTGCACAGGTAAATTTACAATTGCACATGATTCACCACACTGAAAGTAATAATAATATTTCTTATCAATAGATAGATAGATTTAAAAAACAAAAAATCATTTCTATAATCTTCAGATTAATGTAATGGATTCATTTACTGAACTACAAGTAATTTTACCACATTTCTTATTTACGTCTACTCCTCAGGGAGAAAGAATGATTGATCGTATCAATGGGTAAGAATAGCTTATTAAGAAATTGATAGTTATTTCTTTAAGCCGAACGGTCATGTTCTCTTTATATATTATTTTGTTACTACAGCTGCTTTTATAAGTACTAAATTATTAAAAATATTGCGTCCATACTTTGTTACTCTAGGTATTACATACATTAAAGACAGGAGATCCGCCTCTATATGCAGAAGCATGGTACATCTACGTTGCACTCACCTGTTCTTTTCGGGTTTCCCTCAACCTCAGGCTCATCCCTGCGCTGTATAAGTGTGCTACGTCTCTCCCGTAACGTCCAGTAGATTCTGTTGCTCCTTACACGTGCTTATTCATCACTTGAATCCTTCCAGTCCAATCGGTGCCTTCTTCGGCGCTGCCTGCTAACTCGCAATTGGTCCGGATAGTAAGCGAACGAGAGGAGAGATGCATTTTTCTCCCAGGGGTGCTCCTTGGAATTACAGGCCAGGGTGATCGGTGAGTGTTATGGTTGCTAAACATGGGGATCCAGCAGATGCGTGAATATTGAAAACACTCGCGCCAATCTAAATCCCATAAATATTAAGATTCAGATTAATATTAAAAAACATTACAACCAGAATCTGATGTTCAGGGGATGCATGTTTGGCATGCTTACTGTACCTTGGGTTGCTTATGTTTAATTGTTGAAAGAGTGATTCATTTATATTCTACATTTACAGTATATTACAGAGGCATTACAATAAACACAAAACACCAAAGCATAAAAGCATGATTGGTTACTGACTTGATAAAAACTCATGTTAAATACTATCCAGCATCAACCAAAATTTGCAGCAGTCTCCCAGATGCAGGTGTGCAGGCGCAGCATGCAACATGAATTTGTTTTGTGTCAGTGAAAACATGGCAGTGACCACTGGCAGTTACAGTGCGGAGGCTTTAATGTTAATGCGCATTTCATATGGTTTTACTATGTTTACATAAGGTATTGGCTATGTTGTTATTTTAATGCTTTCCTCTGACCAGGAAGTTACAACCACATGCTAGGGAGGGAACTTTCCAGAGGAAGAAACTTTCTGTGGGAATTTATGTTTATAACTGGGAATCTGGGAAAAAAAAAACATCCCATAAAAGAGTTAGGCAATACAGGACCCATAATGTCAATATTCTGTGATGTATTGGATAGAACCAGGTCTTCACATTAATAAGTATTAGAGGCTGTGGTTTCAAAATTTGTGTGACCAACTACAGGTGCACAGAAACATTCAGTTGTTTTCACTTACATTTAAACCTACACGATAATTAAAAATAACATTTTTACCAAATGTGCATGTTATAATCTTGTACAACAACTGTGACAGTTGTCTTTGGGTAGTTTGGAGTATACGAATATGTGAACAATGCTTGTGTTTACTGAGAGGACAGTGTATGTGTGGTATAAAATTATGAATCAACCTCTCTGATAACACAGAAAGTCACTTAGAATAAAAGTCTGGACCTCTCAGTTTGGTGAGTAAAGAAAATCTTATTCCAGCAAAGTGCTCCTGTCACACTCTGGCACTCGGTACCAAGTCACCCCCAGCACACAGAGCAACCAGTTGATAAACCATAACTCCAAATTCCCAATAAGGACTTCTAAGTCCTGATTGTTCACAAAACACCAACAAACCGAGCTCAAATGTATAACAAATACAATTCTCCTGCTCTATTGGTTCACCTTGGTACCAAGATAAAATCCACCCATTTTGCTCAGTTTAGAGATATGTATATAGATATTGATTATATGACGTTGAATCACTGTTAATGTTTGGGTATTCCATTGATTAATGATTAACACATTGACGTATTATCATTGAATCACTGCGAATACAAGGTTAACACATGATTAGCATGATTAACATTGACTACTTAAACATTTAGTTTAAATACCAGAACTCGTGGCCATAAGTGGAAATTAGCAGGAGAACATTTTAAAACAAATTTGAGGAAGCAAGAGAGAGGAGGCATACCGCTATGTACATCTCTGTAGGTCTATTATTATTCTAATAATAGATATTCTCTGTTTTTTTTTTATGTACAAGAGATGGCACGTATCAAGAGAAAACCTACAAGACCTGAATCAGCAGGTATGGACGGAGCATCACCCCCTCCTCCTAATCATAAGTAAATTAATTAAAATAATAATAAAAAATAAAATAATTCAAAATAATTAAATAAAAAAATAAATAATTAAATAAAAACCTCTCTCAATGGCACTAGTCGTGACGTCACATTCATACCAACCTGTCATTTTTTGATTTATATTACCTTTAATTAAATACTAGTTACCTCAACTGGCTACATGGCCAGACCTGTCAAATTTGATTTACGTGAGCTTTATGACCTTTGACCCAACCTGTCAATTTGACGAAAGCGGTATGCCTCCTCTCTCTGAAGCACTTCTTTACACAGCCTGTAGTTAGAGTATGGAATAGTCTTCCTGCTAGTGTAGTAGAAGCTAAAACCCTGGGTTTTTTTAAATCAGAGCTAGATAGGATTTTAACAACTCTGAGCTATTAGTTAAGTTCTCCTCAAATGAGCTTTATGGGCCGAATAGCCTCCTCTCGTTTGTAAATTTCTTATATTCGTATGTTCTTATTTGCACTACCGCGTAATGTTATGACGTGCTGGGCATAGACTGGGGAAGCAGGCGAAGAGAGCTGTTGAAATGAACAGAAAGGAACTAATTGTGGGCTGACACACTCCAAAAACACATCACTGCTATAACACTACAATGCCCAGACTATGGAAACAAACTGAAATGCGGACAAAATACATTGAACTAATGACAGCAACAAGAAACAGCTGATAAACACAGGGATTCCACACGGGGTTAATGGGGGGCGTGGCACACAGGAGGATCGGATGATCAGGGTGTGACACGTAATACATTATATTGTGCACTGCAACTATTTTATAAAGTTATAACTTTATAAAATAGTTGGGGCAGCTTCGAATCGCTTCATGCAGGTGGTTTCTCCCTTTGCTGCGCTGTCGGCCTGCTTTCTTCAGGGTCTGAGGAATTAGCATGCAGGCTGCTATCACAAAACGAGGTCGCATAGTATTCAAAACAATCTCTTTTTGCCTAAGGCCTAAGACATAACAGACCCAATATGCCTCCCCTCCCGGACCTACCAATGCCCAATTTTACTTCCACACTCTCCAGTTTTGAACACGCGAGATCTGTGCTGTTCACAAACAGTCCACAGCATAGTAGTCTTCCAGACGAAAGCACAACAGGTCGAAGAGGGCTGGTGGTGGTTGGATGGAACACGATTCACCAGCGGTGTTACCGTTGCTGGTCACATTGATGACAACCAGGGGCTGAGGTTCGTAGAGCCAGGCAGGAATGGGAGTACCATCCACCTATGGAAAAGGGGGAGCCCGCAGCAACATAACAGATCTTGCCAGGGAAGACAGAATACTAGAACAACACCTAAAGAGCAATATGATTAGTAGCAACACTACAAGAAAAAGCATTATACTAAAAACTAATGATTTGAACACCCTAGATAAACTCCGAATCAGTGAGAAGAACCAATTCTCCTAGCTGAACTCAACCAGGCCATGCTCTTCATGTATTTCAGACATCTGTCTGTGCACTATGTCTGCTAGATCTTACACAGCCTGAGAAGAATCAGGGATGTAAGAACATTCCTTCTTTCCCCACTATAGCACAAACATCACCTTTCTCAGCTAATAGGAGATCCAATGCCATACTGTTTTGCAGATCTAACTGCTTAACCACGGATAATTCACCCTGAACGACCTTTACAGTGTCAAGTGTCTGATTGGCCACTTTTTCAACCTCAGTCTGCAGGGCAGCCATCTCTATCTGAAGGCCTGCCACTCCAAGGGATGGAATAAACACCCCGAACCACTGCTCAGTTCAACTAAGAGAATGAATGCAGTGAATACGCACGCTCAGCCAAAGACATCTGCACCTTGGGCACTACGCGAATAGGAGGAACAAGATAAGCTAGATAAGAATACCAATCAACCTTCACCGTTGAAAGAGACAAAATAGTATAACCCTTAAGAGAGTCTTTGTGACCACAGATAAACGTAGAATGCGGCGGCGCCACTAGCAAAATATCGCCAAGGACAGAGAAGTTAACATAAGCCTTACAGTGTACAGGTTGGGAGGAAGGGGTTAGAAACTGGGCTGAATGAAACAGTTGGAAACACAGTCCCATTCACAGGGATGACAGCCAAGCCATCCTCAGGCAGGGTCACTCCCTTCGCCTTCACAGTCAAGTCTGATGGACAGGACACAGCAGAATAAGTACAGTCAGGGCTTTGTCGACATTATAGAGCAGTTACAGTCAGTTCTCGCACCCATGCCTCATAACTCTCGGGGTCCTCAAGCCCCCTTGCTTTTTCAGCAGCCCATGTGATAATTACTTAGGCTGAGCAAACCCATCCCTATCCTATTGTATTCATGCCTACTAGCAAATTAACTGTGGTGAAACCCCAGTGATTTGACTCATCTGCCCGCATCAGAGGATTTGGATTGTTCTGAGCATATTCCTATTATAATCGTCATGTGTGGCTTTAAGGGCCTCCTTCACTGCTCATGACTTAACAGCAATACCGGAAACACGACATATAGGTGGTGGTGGAGTTGAGGACAATGTCCTTAGCTCTGAGTCACCAGCCCAGCCATAATGGACAATGGGCCGGAGCATGTGTGATTTAGGACTGCCATATCATGATAGGTGTATGGAATCCCGTAGAAGGGCCATGCCACAGAAGTGTGGGGCAAAAAATGACAAACCCAACAGTCTGAAACATTCAGCTCAGCAGTCGTTGCTCAGGCCAAAAGCTCCACAGCATTGGCATCCATCACCTCCCTTTTCCCTCGATCCAAAACCTGTCATGGGTTTGGCTCTGTTGGAGTACAGTGGGTCACACAGCTGTAAAAAGCAGTTCTCCAAGATGTTATAGCATCGATCTCAAATATAACTGTCACAATAAAAATGGCTATCATGGAAAGAAAATACAATTGTGACCCTCTCAGGGGCCAGTCTTGAAAGAACCACCAGGGACGGACATGCATCTGCAGTGGACTCGATGGACCCA
>JAODKF010000062.1:62979-78723 GCA_026779585.1 Mormyrus proboscirostris | reverse complement strand
TTTTAATCTTTATCGTACCACCACTTCTCACAAGTTGTCAGTACTCTGCTACTCAGAGACAAGCGTCACGCGAGAGTACAGTACCAACAGTGTTGTTGAGGTGCTGCTGTTGTTCACAACACCCCCACTGCAGTTCTCACGGTCAATACAGTAGCGACACTTTTATTTCTCCACTTCAACTGATGTGATTATTAGCACAGTACACAGAGAGCACTGTAGACATGTAGAAGACCCGAAGCACAGCACCTCAAACCCGCTTTATGACTTTACAGTACATTTAGATCGATACAGGGGTACGTGTAACTTGTGTTGTGTTTTTTTCTTCACTGTCAATCAGGAGTCAGAACCCGCTTGTGTAGATATTCAGATTCAACCTTTATTGCCACAGTGAGGTTACAGCCAAGGCTGGACACCCTGCAGGAGTGTGTCCAATACAGTTTTACACTAATTTTTATACATTTTCTTATTGTGTAACAATACCTTGTCACTTAAGCATAATCATTTCTTCAACTATTCACCATCATTGTTTTCTCCTTTGTTCCCCACACCCCTAGGTGATAAGTTTGTCAATCATCTCTTTTGCTGTTTGGTCCCTCGGCTATAACCCAAGTATGTGAATATACACATACATGCACTGATAAACGTGTCATTACAGTTTTGCTGTTTACCTCTGTGTTTTAAAAGCATTCACTCTTTAACGCTAGTTTAACAGGAACAGATTAACCCATTTCTGCTACCCTCTGTAGTGAGGCTAGCTTGCTAGCATAGTGAACCAACGTGAAAATACCAACTTTAGAAGACAAAAAAATGCATATTCAGTAATACTACTTCAAGGCAAGTAAGATGTTTTTTTGTTTATGGAAATGCCAAGAGCAAACACACATTAAGAGAGATTTAGTGTTGAAAGTAATCTCCTTCCGTCTCATTGCTGTGACCCAGGCCACCCTCTTTCTTACCTCCTTAGCCTCTTTGTTACCTCCTCTACCTGCTGTCCATATCCTCTTTTTCAAGTGGGAAACCGAAAAGATTTAGTATGACAGCCTTTCACACAGCACGTGTGTCCCATCTTACCAAAAATAATGCCACACGCAAATCCTCGCTCTTGAGTTGTATACACCAAAAATGGCGATTCGACCCACAATACACTGCGGCTATAGCTTGTGTGACGTCACCTGACAAAAGTTATATTTGTCATTCAACAGAGTTATACTGTAAGCTGCAGCACTAATAAAGTACATATTCATACAGCAAATGCTAACAAAAATAGTTAACAGATACAATAACTTCTAAACCAACACAAGGTGCTACTTGTTCATACTTGCTTCTCGTCACACTGTGCACAGCAGTAACTGGTCTGCATTCTCTGTAGGTTACAAAGTCGGTCTCTGCACAGTTGACAGTCTTATGGAGTCCTAATGATTACATTCTCTATGCATTATGAAGTGCTAAATAATATTCCATACTCACATAAAATGAATATTGATTTCCACCGCATATCGGTGAGATGAATATTTTAAAACATATTTAGCATAAACATTGCTAGAAAGCCACATGAGATTAACAGGCGAGCCATAACTTAAACTAAACTAGAAGTAAAATTCATATCCCTAGCTAGTTTTGCGTTAGTCTACCATATTGACATAAACTAGCAGTGCCAGAAATCATTCATTTAACCACATATACTACCATACTAACCAGACGTATGGTTAATGTTTATGCTATTGCTTGTGTATATAAAGCTTATTCTCATATATATCATAAGGTAATGTGCTTGTGACACCCCGGCACATGCCTCCTCTTTACCCCAACCTGCTGAACTGTCATAAACGTGGAAATGAGTCGTGCTGTGATCCTGTGGTCGATTACTTTTCCCCAAGGACCCGGATTTATGTCTCAATAACTTGAAATTGAATTTGCAAATTGGAAATTTTCCAGGTAGGATAAATGCAGTTTCAAGTTATTGGAATTCAGATTCAGTTTTGTAATGTGACAACTGCAGATTCAAATATACAAAAGTGGCACAAATATCAGCCCATACTAATGCGGCTATTTAGAATGTGGATAGTGATCTTCACGTGACAGCGGTACATGCCCCCAATACAGGTAAAACAAAGTAAGGTGACATGGTTTATTTTTGCCCATTCAATCTAATTTTAATAATTTTAATACTTCCGACAATAGACATTTTAAAAAGAAGACTTTAAAGAAAAAAGTTTTTTTCATGACTCTACATTAAGATTTCAACGAGATATAAACTGAAATAAACGTGAAAAGTATGAAGATACACTTGACCCCAGAGGGTTAACAGTTTCTGTGCCCCACACTCAGCCCACTGAGCTATGCAGCAGGTTAGAGAACCAAGAAAACACACTAGGGATAGACACACTCGGTCTGAAAGGCAAGAGACGGAAGGGGACAGGATGACCAGCAACACCTGTAGGCCAAATGGGCCAAATGGGCGCTGACCCTGAAAGAATTCTAGAAAGTCTGACTTCCTGTGAGCTGGAATTGGAAGTTAGTTCATTGAAAATTGCATTTTATATTTCAATACTCAGCATACAGCAGGAATAAAAAACCTGTACAGTACTGTATGTCCTTTAAGAATGACTGGGAAATAGCTTGTCTAGAGTGCAGAACAAAGACAAAATGCAAACATCTGTCGAGTTGTGTCCGATGATACTTATGTCCCATGAGAGTTTTAATAAAATTTATAGAGACATCCGAAGTTTAAATAATGCATGCTAGTGGATGTAATTCACTATGTGTGTGGCATGTATCAATTTCCTCGCTACTAAATATTCCACAGTCAGCTGTTAGTGGTATTATAACAAAGTGGAAACACATGGGAACAGCATCAACTCACTGATGAAGTGGTAAGCCATGTAAAATCACAGAGCGGGGAAAATGTATGCTGAGGCGCACAGTGTGCAGGGGCTCTTCTGGAAGACTGGTCAAAAATTCCCATAAACACACTCCTAAACCTTGTGGACAGCTTTCCCAGAAAAGTTGAAGCTGTTATAGCTACAAAGGGTATATGATATACAGTATACTTGACCTGTCCCTTATGATTGAGAGACACTCACACACACATGTCCATTGATGTCCGTGTTTGGCCCTGGAAGTGAGGATGTAATTCAATTTATCAATTATTCAAATATATATATATATATATATATATATATGCTGGCAGAAGGCTATGCTGAGCAGCAGGCTCAATTCCAGGTTCAAAATTTCTAAGATAGCAGTACACAAGAACAAAGTGAAGCAGAAGACACTGGGATTGACCAGAAGCCAGCCAGGTAGTGGACAGAAGTAACTTTCTAATGCCAGAGATAAACGTTAACCTATCCAACAGTTTCTCATGGATCATAGGATGACATCAAGTGACCTCCAACAGTAAGAAAAAAATGGGAAACAATTGCAGGTGTGAAGTGCACTCCTAGGACAGTTTGTATCTGGCTCCCAAAAGCTGGACTACCATAAAGCAAGGAAGAAGCCCTTCATTAATGAGAAAAAGGGAAGACTGTATTTTGCAAAAAAAATTATATTATGCACAGGTGCACACCCATAAATTGATGAGGCATTTGGCATTGTCTGAACTAACATCATTTCCTCAGCTGAATACAATGCCGAAAACCATACTGGTCGCTGTGGACTGATAAAACATAGTTGGAACCTTCCTTCACACATCTTGTACAGTCTCACTGTTTAGGTGAAACCCCAGGTAATCGTAACATTCCATCACCTCCATTTCCTCTCTTTGGGTGCAGGGATTCCTTGTTTTGCCAGAAGTTCACCATCAACTGTATTGTTTTGCTCCCTGTACTCTAATGGCTGATTAATACTTCTGCCTTGTACCTATACAGAGCTTATACCATAGCCTATGTGAGTGGCTTACACCATTGCGAGCATTAATACTTGTGGGTTGGTTTGTCTGATTTTCTCTGTAATTAGACTGCCAAAATTCAAACTGGCTGAGCGAGATGGGTTTATGTTTTGCTAAAATATTTTTATTCTATCGGAAACAAAACTTAGCAATATTTCCAATTTTAATCATTGTTCCTTTTATTTATTTATAGAGCACTTTTAAACAACAGGAGTTGAATCTATTCAAGATTATCAAGTATACAATTTAAAAATCAGTTTACTTCTGCTGCTTTTGAATGAGCTCTGCATGCGCTTTCTGAGCCAATCGTAATCAATTTCATCCTGTTTGTGAGAGATTCATTTAATTTTACTTGTTTTTGCTTTATAAATATTGCAATAGTTATCATAAAAAATCACATCAAGATATTTGAAATGCTCAAATATTTGAAATTGATATTTGTGATGCTCCAAAGCTGATCAATCACAGTTGCGTTCTGAATCACAGCACTGTATAGTTATTTTTTGGGGAGGTTTGTGTCAGGCTGCGATGTCAGGTATGCGGCTGGGCCGTATCTATAGTGTTCAAGCAACACAGAACAATAGGTGTAGATGGCAATAACTGGTGGTGCTGAAAATCTGATATACACTGCTCAAAAAAATCAAAAGAATACTTTTTAATCAGAGTATAACATCAAGTCAATTAAACTTCTGGGATATTAATCTGGTCAGGTAAGTATCAGAGGGGGTTGTTACTCAGTTTCAGCTGCTTTAGTGTTAATGAAATTAACAACAGCTGCACTAGAGGGGCAACAGTGAGACAACCCCCCAAACAGGAATGGTTTAACAGGTGGAGGTAAATTATATTTTTCTCTCTTCATTTATTCTGACTGTTTTTTTCCATTAGTTTTGCATTTGGTTACGCTCAGTGTCAATACTGGTAGTATGAGGCAATACCTGGACCCTGAAGAGTTTGCACAGATATTCCAACTCCTCCAGGATGGTGCATCAGTATGTGCCATTGCCAGAAGGTTTGCTGTGTCTCCCAGCACAGTCTCAAGGGCACAGAGTAGATTCCAGGAGAAAGGGAGTTACTCTAGGAGAGCTGGATAGGGCTATAGAAGGTCTTTAACTCTTCAGCAGGACTGGTATTTGCTCCTTTGTAAAAGGAGGAATAGGATGTGCACTGCTAGAGTCCTGCAAAATGACCTTCAGCAGGCCACTGGTGTGAATCTCTCTGACCAAACAATCAGAAACATTTCATGATTTCATGAGGGTGGCCAGAGGACCCAACATCCTCTAGTGGGCCCTGTGCTCACTCCCCAGCACCATGGAGCTCGATTAGTATTTGCTGCAGAATTCGAGAATTGGTGGGTCTGTCATTGGCACCCTGTGCTTTTCACAGATGAGAGCAAGTTCACCCTGAGTGCATGTAACAGACGTGAAAAAGTCTGGAGAAGCCCTGGAGAACGTTATGCTGCCTGTAAGCACGACTGGTTTGGTGGTGTGATGGTCTGGGGAGGCATATCTATGGAGGGACGCACAAACCTCTACAGGCTAGACAATGGCACCTTGACTGCCATTACATATTGGGATGAAACCCATTGTCAGAACATATGCTGGTGCAGTGGGTCCTGGGTCCCTACTGGTGCATGACAATGCCCAGCCTCATGTGACAAGAGTATGCAGGCAGTTCCTGGAGGATGTAGGAATTGATACCATTGACTGGCCCCCACGCTCGCCTGAGTTAAATCCAATAGAACACCTCTGGGACATTATGTTTCAGTTCATTCCACTCTGCCAGGTTGCATCTCAGACTGTCCAGGAGCTCAGTGATGCCCTGGCCGGAGATCCCCCAGGGCACCGTTTGTTGTCTCATTGTTGTCTCCCTGATTGCTGGATCTCTGTGTGTGGTGGTGCATGATATCACTGATTCTCTTCTACTGTTATAAGGAAATTGATGTTATGAAGCCACCTTACAGAATAAAGCTTAAAATGGCAGTTTAGATCTTTTCAAATAAAAATATACCACTAGGTATATTCTTTGTCTGCAGCGGCACCATTTTTAATGGTCACTTTATTTTATTTTTTATTTCTGTTATATTTGTGTAGATGATTTAAGGTTTATAATTTCTACCTTATTCACAGAGACCAAATGGGGGAGTGCAGTTCATATCTACACGACAAACCAGATTTATCATCCATATTGAGGGTATGCATTTAATGCTGATATGTTTTGTTAATTGTTGTAGTTTGTTAATTAGTATTGGCTAATATTTTATATAGCTGAACAATGGCAAATTAATCATATTAAAGATAAGATATTTAAAAATATGATTCATAAACATGAAAAGGCATGGTACAAGCGGCATTAATTAACTGTGATTTTTTTATTTTAGTCACTTGAGGAAAAGGCTGTGACATTTTTGAAAGATGAGCTGAAGAAGATCACAAGATATCTAGATCAGAATTACCCAGAATGTTCTGAGCCTCAGCTTGTGGAGAAGCCCAATGACCTGGACAGTGATGATCAGGTGCAGAAGATCTGTGGTAGAGAGGGAGCTCTGAAGATCACACTATACATCCTGAGGACCATGAAGCAAAATGATCTTGCTGACATATTGGAAAAGAGTAAGAGCTTTATACCATTCTGTACATGAACGTGGTGTTTCTGGAAAATACATACATAATGAAACTTAAAATTTCAGATTTATCACTGTGAAATAATTTAACTTATATGTATAAAAAATTTTTAGGAGAAATATTCTTCCTTCCATACTGGTCAAGATCATAATTAGTGCATTTTGCTCATTTCTTTTCAGGGGAACTTATGTTTCAATGTCAGCACAGAATCAAAAGTAACCTGAAGACGAAATCTGGGTGTGTATTTGAAGGGAAAGCTAAGGAAGGCCACCCAACACTTCTCAGTGAAATTTACACAGAACTCTATATAACTGAAGGTGGAACTGGAGGAGTCCATGATGAACATGAAGTGAGACAGATTGAAACATCATCCAGGAGAAGGCTAACAGAAGATACTACAGTCAAGTGCAATGATATATTTAAGCACTTATGTGGGTGTGTGACACCTATCAGAACTGTACTCACTAAAGGAGTTGCAGGAATTGGTAAAACATTCTCTGTGCAGAAATTTATTCTAGACTGGGCAGAAGGAAAAGCAAACCAAGATGTTCAATTCATATTTGCTCTTCCTTTCCGTGATCTGAATTTGATTAAGGGTGAATACAGTCTAATTGAACTGCTTCATCACTTTGTCCCAGATCTGAAATCATTTGATTCCACTGAGCTGTTTAGGTTCAAAGTCTTGTTCATCTTTGATGGTCTAGATGAGTGTCGCCTTCCTCTAGATTTTCATAACAATGACAGCTGGTGTGATGGTACAAAGAAAACATCACTGGATGTGTTGTTGACTAATCTCATTAAGGGGAATCTGCTTCCATCTGCTCTTCTCTGGATTACCTCCCGGCCAGCCGCAGCCAATCAGATACCTCCTGAGTGCATCCACCAGGTGACAGAGATACAAGGATTCAATGATGCCCAGAAGGAGGAGTATTTCAGGAAAAGATTTAACGATCAGAGCCTGGCTAGCAAGATTATCACACATGTGAAATCATCAAGGAGCCTCTTCATCATGTGCCACATACCTGTGTTCTGCTGGATTTCAGCCACTGTTCTTGGGAGACTTTTTAGTGAGACTGACAATGAAGAAATCCCAAAGACTTTGACTGAAATGTACACACACTTCCTGATCTTTCACACAAGTTTAAAAAATGACAAGTACATGAAAAAACATGAAACCAAGCTCAATAAATTCACTCCATCTGACAAAAAATTCCTTTTAAAACTTGGTAAACTGGCTTTTGACAACCTTGAGAAAGGCAATTTCATATTTTATGAGCAAGATCTGATAGAGAATGACATTGATGTGACCGAAGCCTCAGTTTACTCTGGAGTGTGCACAGAAGTCTTTAAAGAAGAGTCTGGGTTGTATCAGGAGAAAGTGTATTGCTTTGTACATCTGAGCATTCAGGAGTATCTCGCTGCTCTATACATGTTTCTATCAAACTCATCAGTTGATCTGCTGAAAACTACAGTGGATGAGGCACTAACAAGCGAAAATGGACACTGGGACCTCTACCTTCGCTTCCTCCTTGGCCTCTCAACAGACTCCAGTAAGACTCTGTTACAAAGTCTACTAGCGCAGACTAGAACCAGCTCACATAACACGAAGGAAACAGCCCAATTCGTCAAGGAGAAAATACTGGAGAATTTGTCTCCAGAAAGGACCATCAACCTGTTCCACTGTCTGAATGAACTGAATGACAATTCTCTAGTAGACGAAGTACAAAAATACCTGAATTCAGGAAATTTTTTTGTAGAACGCCTCTCACTTGCTCAGAGGTCAGCTCTGGCCTTTGTGTTACTGATGTCAGACAAGGAACTGGATGTATTTGATATGAAAAAATTCATCAGATCCAATGAAGATCTTCGGCGGCTGCTTCCTGTGGTCAAGAAATCTAGGACAGCTCTGTAAGTAATGTGAGGATGTGAAAACATGAACAGTGTGGCAGTAATACATTAACATTACCTGAACTATATATGAAATATATACAGTTTTATTCCCTGGTCTTCAGGGAATACATATGGTTTTAGCACCAATCTGCCATCTCCACTGCTGCCACTTTGGCATGTGAGCCAATAACTCAAAAACTGTTTCACAGATCCTTTTTTCAAACTTTGCACAGACATTGTATGGGTGAAGAATAAAACTGCTTACATTTTGAGACTATCTGGACCAGACCAAATTTTGTGACAGTTCACACCAAATTTGAAGTAGCGACGCATGGTCAGATTAAAGAGGTTCATAGTGATAGCAAAAAAGGGTTGTTTCAGGCATTTGATTCTGTTAGTGTATTAACTCAAAAAGATTTTGTCAGATTCAACCTATGCAGACATGTAAGGTTGAAGATCTGAACCTGATCAAATTTTGAGACAAATCTCGCTAAAATTGAAGCAATTGTACTTAGTGACAGCAAATAGAAGGATGAGATGATTAGAAACTTGTCCTTGTGAACAGGATCAGTCTGTCTTTATTTACTTTATTTGATCTTTGATAGATCTTATTACCACTTAACAAAAACATTATATGGATCAAAATATGCACCTAAAAATGCACACTTCATCCAAAATTGTAACTACAATAACAGAGGATAGCTGAGAGTGAAAACTGTGACTTGCAGCCGGCATCTTGTAAATGCAGATCTGCCATCTATAAATATTCCATTTATCTTTGTACAGGTGAGAATTTTTTTAACTCTGGGGTGCAAGATGATTTTCTGAATATTCTACAATAAAGTGTATATTGATTTTTGGTTGCTAGCCTCCACATTCAGTAAATTTTATCATTAGATGTGTGGAAGCTGGTCAGTGAAATGTATTATAGGGAACTTGGTGGAATTTATTGTACAAGTATTTAATTGGCCAACAAAATTTGACACTGTGGGGTTGGTCGGCAGTTACTGGCATGCTTTGCACTGCATCACGCATAACCTTAAATGAAAAATTAGTATATGTATTTCTGTATTTATTTTAATGTTAAATGTCATAGTTGTGTAATGCTTACTGTGAAATGCATGTTATTCATTAGCACTTGTGTTTCTGTCTGTGTGTATCATAGAGAGCAAGATGAGATAGGCGAGAAAATAATTTCCACACAGGGATTACTGAAGTATCACTTCATAAATATTTCAAACAAACTTTTTATTTAAAAGCCTGTCTGACAGGATTAATAGTTCTCCTTGAGTGTATTGGTGATTTGACAAGTTGCAAGGTATAGCAATACAGAAAAAAGGGATTTCACTCAAGGGATCAGGGATTCAAGGGTCATTTAAAAAAATTAAACTCCTGTGGACATAGTTTAAATCCCACACAAAGCCTAGGCAGGAATTGAACTCAGAACCCTAGAAAGGCTCAGCTGTAGTGTGAATGACTGTGCTACAGCACAGTGTAAAGCTTTATAAAAATACTTATGCATATATTAAAGTCTCTCACCCTTTAAGATCATTAAAACAGAGCTCACTTATGGTGCCATAGCATACATTTTTTTTTTTTGATTTTTTCCCAAATTTTTCTCTGGTGTCTAGAGAGAAGATTTGTGAACTTGGGTTGGTCAAAAAGTGTTTTACAGGCTCATTAACAATCCTATAATTTGGTCCTACAATGGAACAAGCTGTTTTGTCTTATTTGATGGGCTCATTAATAGGTTCTGCTCTGATTGGCTGGTTTACAGTGAGGCACTACTCACACAGAACCAATTTGCTGCACGTAACTAACAGTTCCTTTTCAGCCTGAGGTGCAACATTAGCATAATTATAACTTTGTTTTCAGCAACAAACAAATTTTACGATTCTAGTTTTGTCATGCAAGTTTTATGAAACAGCAAGATGAACAGCTTGTAAATGTGTTGCTTGTAATGAATTTCTTTTTTTTTAACCTGCAGAATCAATTAGATATTTGTTTAGCTAACCAAAAGTAGGCTGAGGGAAATACCTCTTGTCAATGTCACTATCTCAGACTTTGTAATGTTATTTACTACTCGCCTGCTAAACTGGGGTATGCTTTCTGAAAACCATGCAACTATGTAAGTCATTAACGGGAGCTTTTGGGAAACATACCCCTGACTTACCTGTTAACGGTACCTGTTATCTATTGACAGTTTCGTTCCTTGAGAATGGTATGAAAAATGCTGACATCTCCATCACAGCCTTGAACGTCATACTTATGCATACAGCCTGCCATTTTTGCTGTTGTTCTCTGCTGCATTCTTCGCAAACCTGCACAACTGTTGAATTCTGAATGCGCATGTCCATTAAGCTTGAAAGCGGGCTGGCATATGCTTTGGGGGTGTGATTAAGACTGTTTTGTAACAGTCTAGGAATTTCGAAACAGCTCATTTCACTTCCTTCTTTTACATATTCAGGAATTATATTTGAAAGCGGGAACAACAGTGTTTGAGATTCCTGGTGTGTCATTTCCATGTACTGAACTTTCATTCTATAGCACCGTCAAAAAGGAGTTTGGAGATTTCCAACGAGTTTCAAAAAAGAGACAAAAGAATAACATTTAAATTAATCTGTCATTGAATAGATTTTAGATCATGGTCATCCTCATGCATTCAATCAAACTGGCTCTGTAAGAATATTTTTAGTGAACATGGTCTGTATCACAAGTGGTAAATCCAGACCAAGGTTTATTTTCAACAAACCAGTTGTAAAGAGGCACAGTCACATCTGTGTGTGTATAATAACATGTTTCCTTTTTCAGGCTGAACAGCTGTAGGCTCACAGAGAAATGCTGTGAAGCATTGGCTTCAGTTTTTAGCTCAAAATTCTCACACCTGAGAGAGCTGGACTTGAGTGACAATGACCTGCTGGATTCAGGAGTGAAGCTGCTCTCTGCTGGACTGGGGGATTCACCCTGTACACTGGAGATACTGAGGTCAGTATTACTGAGTATTCTGCACTGATAACTGGAGATATTGAGGTCAGCATTACTGGGTATTTCACACTGTGAAGTGAAATACTGAGGTCAATATTCAGTGCTACTAATTAAAGAACAGCTGTTCTTTCCCCAGTGTGTCCCTTCAGTTTAGAGGAGTCTAATAATTTGTTCCAGTACCCATCCATCCATCTATCCATCCATCATCTCCCACTTCCATCTCCGAAGTTGGGTCACGGGGGCAGCTGCCTCAGCAGGGAAACCCAGACTTCCCTCTCCCCAGCCACTTCATCCAGTTCCTCTGGGGGAATCCCGAGGTGTTCCCAGGCCAACCGAGTGGCATAGTCCCTCCAGCGTGTCCAGGGTCTTCCCCGGGGCCTCCTCCCAGTGGGACATGCCCGGAACACCTCACCAGGGAGGCGTCCAGGAGGCATCCTAATCAGATGCCCAAGCCACCTCATCTGACTCCTCTTAATGCGGAGGGGCAGCGGCTCTACTCTGAGTCCCTCCCGAATGATTGAGCTCCTCACCCTATCTCTAAGGGAGAGCCCAGCCACCCTGCGGAGGAAACAAATTTCGGCCGCTTGTACCCGCGATCTTGTTTTTTCGGTCACTACCCACACCTCGTAACCATAGGTGGTAAATCGACTGGTAAATCGAGAGCTATGCTTTTGGCTCAGTTCTTTCTTCACCATGACAGACCGATGCAGCGCCCGCATCACCGTGGACGCAGCACTGATCTGCCTGTCGACCTCCCGCTCCATCTTCCCCTCACTCGTGAACAAGACCCCGAGATACTTAAACTCCTCCACTTGGCGGAGGACCCTATTCCCGACCCGGAGAGAGCATACTACCCTTTTCCGGCTGAGGACCATTATTTTGGATTTGAAGGTGCTGATTCTCATCCCAACCACTTCACACTCGGCTGCGAACTGTCCAAGTGAGAGCCAGAGGTCATGTTCTGATGAGGCCAACAGGACCACATCATCCGCAAAAAGCAGAGACCTAATCCTAAGGTCACCAAACCGGACACCGCCCTGGCTGTGCCTAGAAATTCTGTCCATATAAGCTATGAACAGAATCGGTGACAAAGGGCAGCCCTGATGGAGTCAAACCCTCACCGGAAACGTGTCCGACTTTTTGCCGCGCATGCGGACCAGACTCTGGCACCGGTCATATAGGGACACTGTCGAATGCCTTCTCCAAGTCCACAAGACACATGTAGACTGGTTGGGCAAACTCCCATGAACCCTCCAAAACCCTGCGGAGAGTATAGAGCGGGTCCATTGTTCCACGGTCAGGGCGAAAACCACACTGTTCCTCCTGGATCCGAGGTTCGACAGTCCGGCAGACCCTCCTCTCCAGTACCCCAAATAGACCTTACCCAGGAGGCTGAGGAGTGTGATCCCCCTGTAGTTGGAGCACACCCTCCGGTCCCCCTTCTTAAAGAGGGGGACCACCACCCCGGTCTGCCAATCCAGAGGCGCTGCCCCTGATGTCAACGCATTGCTGCAGATGCATGTCAACCAGGACAGCCCCACAGCATCCAGAGCCTTAAGGAACTCTGGGCGGCTCTCATCCACTCCTGGGGCCCGGCCA
Organism: Mormyrus proboscirostris; assembly: GCA_026779585.1. Lineage (NCBI taxonomy): Eukaryota > Metazoa > Chordata > Actinopteri > Osteoglossiformes > Mormyridae > Mormyrus > Mormyrus proboscirostris. Next base: position 65,742 of record JAODKF010000062.1, on the reverse strand, counting down.
CTGAAGAGCTTTTTAACCATCTCAGCGACCTCCGCCCCAGGGATAGGGGAATCCACACCCAAGTCCCCATACTCTGCTTCCACATTGGAAGTCGTGTTGGTGGGATTGAGGAGGTCCTCGAAGTACTCCCTCCACCGAGCCAAAACGTCCCAAGTTGAGGTCAGCAGCACCCCATCCCCTCCATAAACAGTGTTGATGTTACACCGCTTTCCCGCCCGGGGTCACCGGATGATAGACCAGAATTGCCTCAAAGCCGTCCGGAAGTTGTTTTCCATGGTCACTGCCCAGTTCACATTGCACCCAACCCCTATGGCTCCTCCTATGGGTGGTGAACCCATTGAAGGGGGGACCCATGTGCCTTGTTCGGGCTGTGCCCGACCAGGCCCCATGGGCACAGGCCTGGCCACCAGGCGCTCGCCATAGAGCCCCACCCCCAGGCCTGGCTCCGGGACGGGGGGCGGTGACACGTTTCCGGGCAAGGGACTCCGTGGTTCCATTTTCTTTCTCTTCATAGTGGTTGTATGAGCCGCACTTCGTCTGGTTCCTCACCCAGGACCTGTTTGCCTTGGGTGACCCTACCAGGGGCATAAAGCCCCCGGGCAACTTAGCTCCAGGGATCACTGGAACATGCAAACCTCTCCACCGCGATAAGGTGTCGGATCCAGGAGGGGTGTTCCAGTACCCTCTTTTAATTATTTTTTCTTCATAATTTTAGCAACAATTGTTATTATGTGACAGTTTATTCTAATTTACTATCATAATATAACAGAGCTGTTTTATATCAAGTGTCTCTTGATATAAAATGAAAATGAAAACAAAGTATTTTTGGCAAATGATATGTAAATAATGGCAGAAGAATCTGTAGGATCATTTGTAAAAAAGGTTCCAGCATTCTTGTAGGAGAGGAAATACTCATACGAAAACTTGACTTTTATACGAAAAGTAAAAGATTTATTAAACCTTGCATAAACCACGATACTGGTTCTAAATCACATGTATCATAGAAACAGTTGCACATGTGCACATGTACAGTAAGAGACTGCATATTATCACCCACTAATTACTACAACATTAGCAATGCACTTTAACCAAGTACCATAAATGCGCATATCCCAGGTTTGCAATGCCATTTCAGAGAATGCAGCTTCAAACAAAAAAAACGAAAAAAGGAATTTCTCAGAATGTGAAGTGCAAACTTAATAGTGTTCAAAGTAGAGGAACGGCAAACCATTTTATCTGGTAGTACATCTGCCGGTGTGACAAAAAAAAGCTAAATGGCAGCATGTAACTGTTAATGCGGTCAGCTCAACAAGCCAGACAGACAAAAATGAAACACAATTGCTGGATTTAAAATCCGTTGAACATCCTATAATGTATGTGGTTAGTGAAATGAGATTTGTGAGGGTTAAGAATGGCAGACTACCGCGAATGTGAAAATTTCTGAATAATACTTAGGCACCCCTCCCCTCAACCCATAACAGTCTGCTAGCCTGAGCGATAACATAAAACATCTATTTATTAGCAATGTCTAAACAAACTGTACTGTACACTTTGCATGTGAAATATTTTGTCATTTCCTGTCTTATATAATACACAAACCATCTAACTTATATACAATTATGTGGAATATTACTAATTTACGCACTGGGAGCATAACATTTTGGACACATTACTAGAAACGCACATGATTTACTATGTGTTACTGTTATTTTTATTATTTCTTACTGTGTGCTCATTTTTGCTAGCACATCTATGAGAATTGTCATGTTATGCAAGTATCAAATGCTAGCAGAATTTGAATTTGCTTGCATAAATTCCAAAATATATTTAGCTCAGCTTTCTATGGTACGTTTTTAAGAAGGAGGCTGGAAATTTTTAAGTTTCGAGTTTTGGAGAATGCATTGCGGTGTGCGATACTACTAAAAAAGAATAATATATAGAGTATATGCTTTTTCCCTCTGATGGATCACTCTGGATTTGGTGGATGCCAGAAGAACATTACCTGCCTGACTGCATTGTGCCAAATGTAAAGTATAGTGGAGTATTTGCACTAAATGGTGGCAAGTTACTTGTATCCTACTGTAACCCGTGTAAAATAATCATTAAACTCTTTTACTATATCAATTTCATTTTCAATTATAAGGCCCTTACTATCCTGCAGATTAGTGATTTCATCACTAATTTTCACCACTCTTTTGGAGTATTGGAAGAAACTTTTAATGTCATCCTTAGCCTCCAGTGCAATCTTCCTTTCTACATTCCTCTTTTTTTTAACTCAACCTGTGGACTCTTGCTTTATTTTGAAATCTTTAGTTAATTTCCATTTGTGGAAGAGAGCCCTTTTTCTCCTGACTTTATTCTTAATTTCTGTAGTAAACCACCTTAGCTACAATTTCCTGGAATTAGTTTTGTTGGAAACAGGTATGAAGTCCTCTTGCACTTGAAACAATGAGCTTTTAAAAAATTCCCATGCCTATTCATCGGTTATGCTGTTTAACTCCATCCAGTTCACAGTTTCTAGTTTCAGTCTCATTCCATTAAAGTTAGCCTTCCTGACATTGTATATTTTTGTTTTGGACTTTGCTCTTCGGACACTAAATTTAACTTCAAATTTAATCATGTTGTGATCACCATACCGTCCAGTGGTTCTAAAACCTCTAATTTTCCAATCCTGTCCAGGTTGTTAGAGAACATAAGAACATAAGAAATATACAAACGAGAGGAGGCCATTCGGCCCATCAAGCTCGCTTGGGGAGAACTTAA
>JAODKF010000062.1:22964-34359 GCA_026779585.1 Mormyrus proboscirostris | reverse complement strand
GAATCAGTACTGAAGGCTGCACCGACTTGCAGCAGGCACACAAACGGTGAACAAGTGACAGATAGCAGCTCACCTGGTTGAATCTAGGAGGAAACAGGGTGAACAAGCAACGTCACATGTGGAGCCGGCAGCAGGGATTGAGCCCACAGCCCTGGGGTGTCTGAACCTTTGGTTTATTCCAACGGCTCACAAAACCTATCTCAATTTTATTTCCTAAAACTTATTTTCAGGCAGCAAAATGCTGGTCGAGTTATAATTTGGTTGAGATCCAAGTCAAATTTCCTCATTAGAAATTATGTAAATGAATTTAATCCATTGCAGGATTAATTGCATCACAAATACATCACTATCAACAACTATGTAGTTTTATTTATGATGTGTAAAATCAAAATCATTGGGATGCAAAGGAAAATGGCTCTTTGCAATTTTCTTTTAAACTGTAATCATAGGCTAATTGATTAAACATAAGTATTGATTTATTTCTATGACAAAATTGTATATATAATACCTAATTTTGTCACCCTGGTCTATTTCATAGCACATAAGAAAAGCCACACAGAATAATAACCAAAGGGTGAAGAATTTGATTTTGTTATAGTGTTTGTGTTTAGAAGTTAATGGTGCTTTAATTTTGAAAGATCACTTTGTTGAAATCAAAACGTTGTCGCAAAATGCCGCCTGTATGTGAAGTTATATGTCTGTCTTTAGAGGTAAGAATATAACGTCTGTAGTCATGAGATAATGCTGTCTCTAGTCGAAAAGTCTAAGACATTTTGGCCCTAAAGGGCTTCCATAAGAGGGTACAGTGATTCCGTAGACACGATGAGTTTTCTGCTCACGAGCGCATACACGTGTGACTCATATTTTGAGACTAATAATTTAATACTGAGTGAGCAAACGAGTATTGTGTAGAGTCAAGCGTATCGTAAGGATATTATTTCTGCTGGTGAGCGCATATGCACGCGTGGTTTTTATGTGCGTGAGTTTTGAGACTAACTTAAACGCCATAGACCCTTTGAGGTCTGACTTTGTACATTTGAACGCTTCTTGACCCATAGAAGTTTTAGTAGGAAAGGTTGAGTTCTAAGATATTGCATTGAAAATTCGACAGACCCGATTCATGTCAGAGTTGGTCACGTTAAGAGGTGTTTGAGTTCTGAGGTTATACTGAACACTCACAATTGGCAACATCTACTAAAGACAGCTTTATACCATTTCAGTTGTGACTTATTACAACCCTGTTTGTCATAAATCTTGTGATATAGCAGCTGGAAAATATACATGAATGTATGTGTCTCTCTGCAGATCTACAGAGCTAGTGAGTGTCTGGACATCCCAGTGTTAAATGTGCTTCCGGTGAAGAATTACTCCAGTGAGAATGAGCTGAATGACACCTGTGACATCCTGCTCCTCAGCGCCATGAAGCAGATGCTTGACTTTGCTGACAATTACTTTGATGACTGTGAGGAAGACTCAGAGTAGATGAGTTTATCACATTGAGGGGTTGTACCGTTGCCTCACTCTGTCCATGTTCCTTGTGTTTTACGCCACACATTAGGTTCCTGTAAACCTGCATTAGGCTGTTTCTCTACCTTTCCTGACACACAAACCTTTTCATAACCTGGATTTATAATTGCCTTTTCAATTGAGTATGAATGATGCTTAGATATAATCTATATATAAAATCTATAATATATATATATATATAATAAAATCCAAATGAGAGGCATATTAGAATAGAATGTTCCAAACCAGAGTCAAGGAAGAATATTCACTCTGCCTCATCGCCATGTGCCAAGGCTGGGTCAGGACAGAGAACTTTGTCTACAGGACAGGAAATGATCTCCCTTGCTGGCAATGTGGGCGCAATCCTGTGACCCATTTGTACCTTGATGTCGAAATTCAACTCACCTATGGCATTTGCACTCTCATCTAAACAGTTTTGAGTAATTGTGTTTACAGTTTTTTCCAATCATTTTCACACTTGTCTCAGTACCATGTCCGCTTTTTCACAACACTTCACACAGTGGGCTGTACCAATACACACCTGAGCACATCACTTAACCTATGGTGCAAAATTTTTTGTGCATCTCCTGGTACCACCCATTCTCCTGTAGACCAATGATGGAGGGATCCCCTAGAATCATAATCAAGCTGAATGGCTTTACAACACAATAGACATGTGTCATGAGTAAGGTGGGTTGCCTTCTGCATAGCAGAGAGGGGAAACTGATCACTTTCTTTATGCTTAGAGTGAGTAATTGTTTGATAATCCTCCAGTCAGGGTTTACCCTGTAATCTCAGCTGGATGTTTTGAGACAGGAAGATAGAAGGTGTCTGTCTTTGAAAAACAGATTGGAGTAAAATGTAGAAAATCTGGGACCTGGGTTTTTAAACATGGTTCTCACAGTTAAATTATTGTCTTGAAGCACTTTTACAGTGTATGAGTGAATTACAACATGGATTAAAATGCCACATACTGTTTAATTCTGACATGACAATTTAAATTGCCTTTGTAACATGTTGAGTGTTTAAATTATTAGTGTTGTGGCTAGTGGAATACTAACCAGGTTACTTAGGTAGTTATGGTCTAAACTATTCAATGGTTGAACCTGAGTGATCACAGCTGGTGAGAGAGTCTTGGATATTCTTATATTCAACTCAAAGTAGGATTTCCTTCAGATGGAGGGACTGTTTTTGTGCATGACAGACTGAGAGAATCCAGCACCATTTGTCTACAGGGGAGTGGGCGGTACCAGGAGCTGTAAAGAAAAGGGTATGACAACTGTCCTTACATCTTTCCACATATGTTAATCATCCAAGGGCAGGACTGGCAATCAAACACACCCCTATCCCATTAAAATATAAACCACTCAGAGGACAAGTCCTGTACATCTATAAGCAGCGTTCTTCTGACTTGATGTCATCACCCTATAAAACCACATACCACAGAAAAAACCCATCAAGACCACAGCTCTGTAAACTTCACGATCATTTGGAAATGAGCCAGCAAAACTTCAATACAATACAAAGCAACAAGAAGCCGTAAGGTCCTTTTTGGTCAGAGTCTTTCTCATGATGGTGGGTAAATCTGGAGTGGCTCTTCTGATCCTCATGACTTCTTGTGCGCATATTTAAAATGGAGCAGATATGTGGAGGTGGAGACTCATTGACAACACCCTATGGTGTAAATTGAACACTATAAGAGTTAATAAAGATTAACACTGTAAAAACAAGACTGCACACTGTAAAGTGTTAAAGGTAACACTCAATGTGGACCCATTTAGACACCATGCAGTGTTAATTTAACACTGGCACATTTGCTGTGTAAGGTTCAAGGCAATACGTTTCCTTAAATAAACTGAGTAGCCACAACTACAGTAGGTTAAAAGTTGTCACAACTAGAATGCAATAATAAATCTTAAAGGAAGAAAACTGAGAAAATAATACTTAAATAGTAGCATTTACATAAGGAGGATGAATTTAAGTTATTGTTACTCAAGTCATTTAAATCAAACTAATGAATGCAGCTGATGCTCTTAACTTGTTTTAACTAAGTGGCTTAAATTATGAATACTTAAGTTACTTTTACTCAATACAAAAATATTTTTACTTTAAGTTAATAAACGTAAATGATTTAAGGCAATCGGATTTCTCAAACAGTTTGAGTTGTACTAATTAGTCAGGTTTTACAGTGTACTATATTATCGCAAGCAGCATCACTCGGACAAAAGGGAAATTTGACAAGATATTGCCTGGGGGGAAGGAGTGAACCTGGCCAGTTTACTCCCTGCCCGCACGCAGTGCCCAATTTAGTATAAAGGAAAGTTGAGATTCCAGTACTGACCGGAGCTCAGCCGTGGGATAGAGCGTATCGCCCGGCACTTTCTCGGGACTCACGTGTTGGTCTCCTGCCAGGACTGAAAAGGGCTCCCCAGTCCGTGTGTGAAGGTGGGTGATGATGGCACGTCCGAGTGTAAATAGCTTTGCAGCTGCATTTCATTGATTATAGGGATAATAATTTGCATTTTCTATATTTTATTGTTTCTTTTCTATATACATTAGTTTGTATGATATATACTATTCTATATCCTTTGTGGTATAAGGTTATTTTGCATTGATTTTAGCTGATATATTGATATTGATTTTAATGCAAGGTTATCTTGCATTACTTGTATTAAAGTGTTTTTGAGTGAACCTAAGCGTGCCTGTTTGTTCCTTCAAGAGCCCTATATCCCTCTCTCATCCATTTTAAGACACAGCCTTTGTATTCAGCATGATGTAAGGCTTTCCATTTTTATAATCTCCCGAGACGCCACCAAACTAGCAGCAACTATGGCACAACTTTTAAAATACAAGCTGACAAAATAGCTGTGAACGCTGCTACTGTCCATTCATATACAAATTCACTTTTTTTTCAAATTCACAGTCTTTTTTACTGTTACAGGCTAAGATTTAAAACCTCTTCACTAGATTCAAAATGAAAAGTGGTACATATTGGACCAATATTATCCAATCAGCATAAGCTAACTTAGCTAAAGACTTTTTGAGGTACGCAGGTTGCCGACCCCTGGTACAGCTGAGGCCCCACTTCCAGAATCTCTGAACATCAGCCTGCGCGCTTCAGAGAAAGAAAGACAGAGCACAGCTGGGAGACCCAGACAGCAGAGCAGAAAAGCCAGTGTGGTAACTGACTCACCAGGCATGCTTTCCTATATACTGATGTCAGTAGCTGCTTTACATCAAGCACCTATATCTGCAAGTGAAGAAACGTGACGGTTATGGTCTGTTTCAGGTATGAATTCACACAAAGCCTCACCCTGGTGCAACTGTTTCTAAAAATTCTTTAGCAGGTAATACATATATGAATAAGGAACTTTTTATGCATGTCTGGAATAACAAGGTGGGAGGCATAAAACATAATTCACGTATAATTTAAAAAATTTTATTCAACATGAGCAGACTGGATACATTTATATAAAAATTTAACAGGAAACAGAAAAGTACAAAAATATAAACATTAAACATTGATAATGATTATAAATATCCATAAATAATGTACAGTCACTGACCACTTACCACCTCAGGCCTGATGTGGTTGTAGCTGATGTGTCTGAAGCTGATCTCTTGGCCTTAGATTATATTTAAGCGTCAAAAGTACTAACCTGTTCCAGCAGTGACATTTACATTTCCCATCACGCAAGGTTGCGTGACCTTGTATTTAATGTAAATAGATCCCCACCCTGAAAATTGTTTATCAAGGTTCCTCTTATGGAAGATAAATTGAAAGTCAGATCCATTGTGAGATTGCTGTACTCTCTTGGGCGTTATGCAAGAAGATACTGCTTGCTCTTGTGGATAGATGGATGCGCACTTGAGTGGGGAACAGGCTGATTTTGCATGGTTAGAGGCAATTGTCAGATTAACAATAGCAGGAATGACAGGATACATGATATAGCTAGACAGGAAAAAAACAGGGATATGTGAGGGGTGGGGATGCCCTGGTGTTAATGGACAGCAGTATGAGAAAGTGGGAGGGGAGAATCTTGCATGTACTAATTTGAGCTTAATAATGTGAAGCATGTACAGTAAACTTATTCTTTATTGCTAATAAAGAAGATTTTACCTTACCAATTTTGAGTCACAGACCTTTTATTATTTTTTCTCTGGAGCTCAGGTATAGGAGGGTCGTTATGAGATATTTTGGGGATATTTTCTTCCACACCCTTCATTCCCACTGATTGCTGCTTGCCCAAATGAAGGTGATAAAATGACAGCAGTACTTTCAGAAAGAATCTTCTTTAAAACACGTCAGATAATAACAGAAAAGAACCCAGATCAGACCCTCTAATCTGAGGCATCCAGTCGTTCTGGAGACACGTTTTATATGGGAATCAAAAGACAGTGAAGTGGCAATAGCAATGACTTCAGTCTTGTCATGGTTGGGTATGAGAAAGTTGTGTGTCATCCAGTTACTGAGTCATTGAGGCAAGTGACCAGGTTCGAGGGAGGGAGTGGATGGGAGGAATGTAGGTGTGAATTTAAATCTGTGTGTCATCGGCATAGCAATGGAAGCCTTAATGACAGAGAATGTGACCAAGAGGGAGGAGGTAGATGATGAAGAGCAGGGGGCCAAGGACAGAACCTTGTGGGACACCATGTGAGAGGGGGACACTAGGGGACCTGAAATCACCAGTAGATACAAACTGTTCCTTACCCGTGAGAAATCATGTAAACCAGGCAAATGCAGTGCCTGTAATACCCAACAGTGTTTTTTGTTGGGTGAGCAGTGTGTTGTGGCAGAACGTGTCAAAAGCAGCTGTGAGGTCTAAAAGCAGGAGAATAGTGACATGGCCTAAGTCAAAAGCAATGAGCAGGTCATTTACGACCTTGACCAGGGCCGTCTCAGTGCTGTGCTCTGTCCTGAACCCAGACTGAAACTCCTCCCATAGGCTGCAAGAGGTCAGGTGATCTTGAAGCTGCATACTAACATTGATTATGCTACTGTTCTCAAAACATTACAAGTTTACATGCTTCACATTATTAAGCTCAAATTAGTACAAGCAAGATTCGCCCCTCCCACTTTCTCATACTGCTGTCCATTAACACCAGGGCACCCCCACCCCTCACATATCCCTGTTTTTTCCTGTCTAGCTGCCAGATGTATCCTGTCTTTCCTGCTTTTACTAATTTGACAGCTTCCTCTAACCATACAGAATGTTCCCCACTCAAGTGCACACCCATCCATCTACAAGAACAAGCAGTATCTTCTATGCGTAACGCCCAAGAGAGTACAGCAGTCTTACAATGAATCTGATTTTCAATTTCTCTTCCATTAGAGGAATCTTGATAAACACTTTCAGGGTGGGGATCTATTTGCAATATACACAATGGCATGCAGCTTTGCATGATGGGAAATGTGAATGTCACTGCAGGAACAGGTTAACACCTTTGATGCTTAAATATAATCTAAGGGCAGGGAATCAGCTGCAGACACTTCAGCTACAACTGTATCAGACCTGTATCAGATCAGATCAGAACTGCGGTGGTAAGTGGTCAGTGACTGTACATTATTTATGGATATTTGTGATCGATACCAATGTTTAATGTTTATATTTTTGTACTTTTCTGTTTCAGTTTCTGTCAGCCAACCAGGCATTTCTGCTGATTGTAATTGCATATATGAAAAATAAAATTTGATTTGAATTAATTCAGAACTCATTGAAATTTATTAATAATGGAAAAAAATTATAAGGGGATGAACATTGACCATTTTTACCAGTTTAGTTGCTTTTTCAATACATTCAGTTTCATTTATACAGCTTTAACTTTTACTGGAACAATTCACACTAAGCAGTAATTTGCATTCATACAAAATATACTGTATTTAGTTTCTGTATAGGTCATCACTAAAATTATACAGAAACAGTAATAATACATAAACTGCACCTTCATAAAGCATTCATAGAACATTCATAAGCAGGATGTAAGTATGCATCCTAACATACCTTAAGAGCTTTAATATCCATTAATAAACATTATATAATTATATGATCATAATATTTGGTACTAGCAAGTCATTGTAATCATATAATGTTAATTATAAGTATATTAAGGTATGTTAGAATTATAATGTACTTACATCCTGCTTATGAATGTTCTATGAATGCATTATAAATGCATTAGGAAGCTGCACTGAATATTCTACGAATATTGCATACATAATGCATTATAAAGGCATTATGAAGGTGCAGTTAATGCAACTACCGATATTCTAAAATATTTTTATATAAATGTATGCAGTCTGCTCATGTTGAATAAGTTCTTAAATTATACATTAATTATGTTTTATGCCTCCCATATCGTTATTCCAGACGTGTAAAAAGTTCCTTATTCATATATGTATTACTTGCAAAAGAATTTTTAAACAGTTGCGCCAGGGTGAGGCTTTGTGTGAATTCATACCTGAAACAGACTATAACCTTCACGTTTCTTCATTTGCAGATATAGGCGCTCAGTGTAAAGCAGCTTCTGACCCCAATCTATAGGAAACCATGGCTGGTGAGTCAGTTACCACACTGGCTTTTCTGCTCTGCTGTCTAGGTCTCCCAGCTGTGCTTCATCTCTCTGAAGCACGTAGGCTGATGTTCAGAGATACTGTAACTGGGGCACCAGCTATACGAGGGGTTGGCAACCTGCGGCACCTCCAAAGCGGATTATCATGCATACATACTTCCAGCGAAATTCAGTACATATGCTACAGTATTCGGTTCTGAACGCACCCATATGTATGGGGAGTTTTAAAGTGCATGCAGCACCTCAAAAAATCTTCAGTTAAGGTGCCTTATGCTGATTGGATAATATCTGTCCAATGGGTACCACTTTTCATTTTGAATCAAGCGAAGAGGTTTTAAATAATAACCTATAACAGTAAAGGTATGAATTTTGTTGCAAGGCAGCTAAAAACAGTTATCAAAATGTGAAATAGAGAAAAAAATAGATGTACATTGAGAATTTATATATGAATGGACAGTAGCATGTGCGTTCACAGCTATTTTGTCAGCTACTTTAAAAGTTGTGCCACAGTTGCTGCCAGTTTGGTGGCGTCTCGGGAGATTATAAAAATGGAAAGTCCTACGTCATGCTGAATATGACAAAAGCTGTTAAATCAAAGCAGCGGAACAGCTTAACCTGTTAATTTTAAAAAAGAAAACGATATTAACAAAATTAGGGACATACCGTTTTTGTTCGAAAGTCCATGCAACACTGAAAATTGTTATGTTACACTTTATTGTTAATGTCTGTAAAAATGTTGCTAAACTATTAAGAATAAATGTTTGTTTCCGATGGTTATCGGAAAATTGGGCTTTTCGCAATTTGGTTGCCGACCCCTGAGCCAGACTGACATCCACTGAGCTGGACAGAAGCATCTGTCATCTCTCTTTCCTATGTGCTCATTGCATTCAAGACCTGCTAAAGATGGTGCAGAATGTTAAATTCCACAACAATTTGGCATGTTCATTATGACCACATTTACGGTGCCATTCATGGTAACTGATCCCGTGTTTCTCTCACAAAGCACCTGCTGAAGTAAGAATTGTGCTGTTGGGGAAAACAGGATCTGGGAAGAGCAGTGCAGGAAATGTTATCCTGGGGGAAGAGAAGTTTGATGTTTCCTCTGATCCTATCAGTGTAACAATAGATTGTCAAACTGAAGAAGGAAACATAAATGGCTGGAAATTTACAGTAACTGACACACCAGGGATCTTTGACACTGGGAGGTCTGAGAAAGATCTGAAGTATTCCATAATATCCTGTCTCACTGAGTGTGCTCCTGGTCCACACGCCTTCATCTTAGTGCTGAAAGTGGGAAGATACACCAAAGAAGAGAAAGAGTCTGTGAGGAAGATACTGAAGTGGTTTGGGAAGGAAGCCCTGAAGCACACAGTTGTCCTCTTCACACATGGTGATGAGCTTAAAGAAAACCAAACCATTGAAGAATATGTGAAGAAGAACAATGATCTCGAGGAACTTGTTGATAAGTGTGGTTATCGAGTCCATATCATTGACTCTCAGCAGTGGAAAAAGAAATCTGCAGATCTACTGGAACAACTGAAAAAAATGATGACAGAAAAGACAGTGGCTGGGGAATCACAGGCTGTACAGACACTGGAAGAACTGAGGATCTGGCTGTCAAAACCGAGGTCATCAACACCTGATCATAAACCGGGCCAAGGGTCACATAGATCTACAAGCTCTGGAGGAACCCTGGATGAATCAGAGTACAGGAGCAACAGCTTTCAGATTAAACAGCTGCTGACAACTATAGAGAACATGGTGAGAGACAACAGAGGCAGTCATTACACAAATAAATCACTCCAGGTAATAGCAGACGCTATAGAAATGGAGGTGAAAAAGATAAAAGACGAGATGGAGGAGGGAGGAGAGAAAGCAGAGGAGTCTGAGATCAAGAGACGAGCAATAAAGAGAGTGAGGACCAAGACTCTGAGATTAGCAGCAGGAGTTACTACTGGGGTCTTACTGGGGGCTCTACTGGGTGTGGCTGTAGGAATATCACTGCCAAGTATATTGGCAGCTGGACTCCTGGTGGGAGCAGTAACCAGAGGTTATGGAAAACTTGTAGTTGAGTCAGCAGGTGCAGCATGTAGAAGAGCTGTGGCAGCTGGGGCATTAGGGGCAGGAGCAGCGGGAGCAGCAGGAGCAGCAGTGGCAGAATTTGGGGCATTTGGGGTAGGGGCAACAGGAGCAGCAGAAGCTGGTGCAGTTGGGGCATTAGGGGCAGCAGGAGCAGCATCGGCAGAAGCTAGTGCAGTTGGGGCATTAGGTGCAGCAGGAGCAGCAGTAGGAATAGGAGTGGGTGTGGCTGCAGGGGTTTTGGCTTCAGCAGGAGCCATAGGAGGGGGGGTTGAAGGAGCCAAAGCTGCAGCCAGAGCAGACAAACCAAAAGAGGCTGCAGAAAATGCAGCTGAAGCTGTGGTGGAGAGAGCAGGAAATATGATGAAGGAAGCTTGGGAATTAGGGCAGAGAGTGACAAAAGCAAAGGAAACACCTTATAAAAAACTGCAGTAGATGAAATGCAAGTAAACAGCCACTTCACTGATTAAGGTACAGGGCAGGCAGGACTATCTACTGTACCAGAAGTGTAGGATGTCAAAATAAAAGCTAGTCAGATCTGGAGAATCTGTAAAGATGTGATGACTCTTCCCAGCATGAATGTGATCAGCTGTGATCAAAGGTTGCATGTGCACAGCAAATGTGCCAGTGTTAAATTAACACTGCATGGTGTTTATATAGGCCCACACCATTCAGTGTTACCTATAACACCGTACAGTATGCAGTAAGTGTTGTTTTTTACAGTGTTAATATTTATTAACTCTTGTAGTGTTCAGTTTACAACCTACAGTGTTAAGCCAATGTGTCTCCACCCCTTCCCAGATTGCAAGCCCATATGGGTGGCACACAAGTACAAAATGAGTGGCCCATATCAGCCCCATTTTAATATACTCTCATTTAAACTCATTTGGGCATTTAGCTGCTGTGTTTTACTAACCCATCATAATAAGAAAGAGTCAGATCAACATAGCCTTTTCTCTTTTTTATGAAAGCTTTAACTCAGCTTCTGATATCCAAAGAGTTGTGCACAGTTTATGAAGCTAAGCTGTGTTGGATTGCATAGCATGGTTGTTTAGTAGGGCTGAGAAAATGGGAGGGCTGTATTTCTGCTTAAGCAGATAGAATGGATGGTGACCTTGTTGCTTTTAGACCACAACTTGGGGTATAAAAACAAATCAAAATTTGAATTTGAACATACTTGGACTCCAATAATTAACTTTTTAATGTGATGCTGTCGGGGGTGGTGGGGCCTTGCCCTCCT
>JAODKF010000062.1:7926-18794 GCA_026779585.1 Mormyrus proboscirostris | reverse complement strand
AAAGCGGAGCTGTAATCCAGGTGGAGGTGAGAGGAGAGGCCTCGCTCCATCAGCTTCCTCATGAGAATGGCTGGTATTACAGTGTTAAAGCGGAGCCGTAATCCAGGTGGAGGTGAGAGGAGAGGCCTCGCTCCTGCAGCTTCCTCATGAGAATGGCTGGTATTACAGTGTTAAAGCGGAGCTGTAATCCAAGAATATCATCTGCACATAGGACCCTCTGTGCTCCAGAGGCTGCAGTGCAGTGTGTAATGTGGTAATGATGGCATCCTCTGTGGACCTGTTCTCCTTGTAAGCAAATTGATGGCTCCAGGTGTGTGGAGTTTACAGTAGAAAAAGTATGGCATTTTCAGCCATCAAAATGTGTGTATGGCAGATCTGGGCCCCTGGTGGATATGAAACCACAATTTAGGATGCCTTAGGAGCATTTTTCCTACTTTTCAACAGCCTGTTGTTTCACCCTAACTCCCCGAATTAGGGTTTCCAAAGTGAACGTAGGGTTAGGGTTAGGAAAAGTATGGCTGTTTCAGTCATTAAAATGTGTGTTTCTAGCAGATCTGGGCACAAGATGGATAGAAAACCACAAATTAAGATGCTTTAGTATCATCTTTCCTACTTCCAACAGTCTGTTTTTTTCTTCCTAGCACTCCGAAATAGGTTTTGCAAAGTGAACCTAGGGTTAAGGTTAGGAAAAATATGGCTTTTTCAGCCATTAAAATGTGTGTTTCTAGCAGTTCACGTGGGCAATGACAGTGTGACCTGGAGGGGGGTGATTGGGAGGAACGGCCTCCCTGATCTGAACCCGAGTGGTGTTCTGTTATTGGACTTTTGTGTAACGCATGGTTTGTCCATAACAAACACCATGTTCGAGCATAAGGGTGTCCATAAGTGGACGTGATAATGCCCGGGGCTACAGGTCGATGATCGATTTCATAATCGTATCCTCTGATCTGCAGTCTTCTGTCTTGGACACTAAACGTGACGAATAAGTGACTAACTGACCAACTGATCACCACCCGGTTGTGAGTTGGCTGAGGTGGCGGAGAGGAAGCCGATCAGACCTGGTAGGCCCAAGAACATAGTGAGGGTTTGCTGGGAACATCTGGCAGAGGCTCCTGTGTGCTGGAGCTTTAACTCACACCTCCAGCAGAATTCCAGCTGCATACTGGGGGAGGTTGGGGACAATGAGTATGAATGGAGACTGTTCCAGACCTTCACTGTGGAAGTGGCTGTACAGAGCTGAGGCTGCAGGGTGGTCGGTGCCAGTTGTGGCGGTAATCCTTGTACCCGCTGATGGACACCAGAGGTGAGGGGGGCTATCAAGCTGACGAAGGAGGCATTATTAGCCAGGGGGTCACCGGAGACAGCTGATGGGTACCAGCAGGCCAGGTGGAACGTGGCTTGGATGGTTGTGGAAGCAAAAACCCGGGTGTGGGAGGAGTTCGGTGAATCTATGAAAAGTGACTTTCGGTCGGCCTCTAAAAGGTTCCGGCAAACCATCCGTAATATCAGGAGGGGGAAGCAGCTCCTGGTTCTTACTATTTATAGTGGGGAGGGGGTGCTGTTGACCTGCACAGCAAATGTGTCAGGGTTAAATTAACACTGCATGGTGTCTATAAGGGTCCACACCATTCTGTGTTACCTTTTACACTTTACAGTGTGCAGTGAGTGTTGTTTTTACAGTGTTAATATTTATTAACTCTTATTCAATTTACACCATAGGCTAAGTCAATGAGTCTCCACCTCCTCATATCTGCCCCATTTTAATATGCGCACAAGAAGTCATGAGGATCAGAAAAACCATCCCAGATTTACCCACCATCATGAGGAAGACTTTGACCAAACAGGACCTTACAGCTTTTTCTTGTTTTGTATTAAAACTTTGTTGGCTTGGTTCTGACTGATTTTGAAGATAGAAAGCTGTGGTCTTATAGTATGCTGTTATTGGAAAAGCTCTTGGAGATGTATAGGATGTGTCTCCGGAGTATATTTGCATAGCATGACACGGTACTGTTTTTGACATAATAGATTTTTTTTTGTATCCACCGCGATTGTGATGAATAAGGCTAGAGAACAAAAACCACAGAAATGGCTTTCGTGTGCCAGCCAGGGACCAGGCTGGATGGTTTAGCCCCTATGGCTTAACTCGAGAAGGCATTGGCTAGGAGGAAAATGATATGGCATACCAATAAATTTGTTTCTCTTATTCTGAATGTACCTCTGCAATTGAGATTTTCTTAGGGATGCGCTTATGTAAGAGCAACTAAACTACTCTGATCAATTAGCATACAGCAAGGGGTTTTCTAGTTGCATTTTACAAATGTAATAGTACTTATTGCTATATACTATATAGTGTATATATATAGTATAATACTATATAGATATTGTATATAGTGTATAGAACTGTATATAGTATTGTGCTGTACAATATAGATATATTAAAATAGATTGACTGTACTCATATTTAAACCCTGCTGATCATACGCACATATAATGCACACAATTACATTCCATTATTCAATTTGTTTTATACTTGACTGCATTTGCAACATTTGCACAAATTCTGGATGTCTAAAATACCAATTGTACTGTAAGCTTTTTGTGTTTAGAGTTGATATTTGTAATTTATTTATAAAAATTCTTGTGCTCTGTGATAACTGGAGTCATGAGTTGTGGTCTCATATATAGCTGAGATGACCAAAGTTTTTCACTTTGACAGACTTAGTTTAAACTTCAAAAATAATCTTTACTGCTGCTTAAAATCTTGCATTTTAAAAGGTTTGCATAATTATATTTTCTTTTAATTTTTTTCTGTTTGCAGACATCCACTACTGCACTTCCACTGTACGATTTCACAGCTCTTTCAAAATGTGTTTTTATTTACATTTTACATGCCATCCCAACAGTTCTGGAAATGGGATTTGTATTAAAATCCAAGTAACAATCAATTGCTTAATTATAATAATAAGTGATTTTGTTCTCTAAATACAAATTGAAAGAGAGACTGATCCATTTTAGTAAAATTGTAGATCAAACAATTCAGCTATGTACTGTTGATCAATTAACTGTAAATCTTTAGCTTTGTTAAATCTTTAATGTCAGCTTATTTTCTCTTCAATATCAGATGCTCTACGGCACCACTACAAGGAAGTGACCCATCATATCCTCAGTGATGCTGTGATGAAATGGCTTTGATATGCATCAGAATGTCAGGGAGGTGCAAAGAGAAAATGGACAGCGATGGGTGTGGGCGGGTTGGGAAGGTTAGTTAGCATTTCAGTGTTTTTGTGATTAATTCGTTTTTCATTGTGCTGTTTTCCTGTGAATGTAAATATAATGTGTTATGAATAGTAAATTGTTTTCAGTTTGAATATTTGTACATGCTATTTTTTTATTAAGCTTTAGAAAGCCCTGCTGGATGTAACATAATTTCAACATTACTAAATTAATTATGGAGTAGTGTGTGGCTCAGTGGGCTAAGCCTGTGTGCCTGTAATCACAAGGTCACCAATTCAAACCCACCTTCAGCATGTCTGTGGTTTTTTGAGCAAGGCCCTTAACCCCCAGCTCCCTGGGCACCACTACAGGAGGCTGTAGAAATTATTTTCTACAAAGACCAAGTTGAGGGAGGCATAAAGACAATTTCCCCACAGGGATTAATAAAGTATCAATTATTATTATTATTCACTTGTGAAACAATTATAACCCAATATTGATTCAACATACAGTAATTCAACATTAAATCAATAGTTTAAGAAGTTGCCAAACAAGTGTTGAAACAATGGCTATACTCTTGTATTCAGATTACAACCAAATGGTTGATTTTTCAACACTGGATAGATGGCCTTTTCAACGAGTAAGATCATTGCTAAATCAACACTGAATATCAACTTTGTTTCAACCTCTTTGTCTGATATGGAATCAATGTCATTTCAACGTATGTGTACTATCTGGGGAATAAGAGTCAGCAAGATCAGAGAGCTGGACAGACGAATCGGAAAGGCGTCTGCAGTTTTGCAGGCGCTTAACTGTTTCGTCATGGCTAAGAAATAACTGAGCCGGAGAGCAAAGCTCTTGATCTATTGGTCCCCAGGCCGTCAGGTTAGGCAAGTACACATCATCCACCCGCACCCTGAGCACCGACCGGTGTGCCACAGGGCTGTGTGCTAAGTCCCCTCCATTATGTACTTTTCGCCCATGACTGTCAACCTACCCATGAATCAAACAGCATTGTTAAATTTGCGGATGACTGTCACTGGATTCATATCACACAATGATGAAGCTGCGTATAAGGAGGAGTTTTGGAAGCTAACAGCATGGTGTGACACCAACAATTTGCTCTTAAACACCAAGAAGATCAAAGAAATCATTTGGGAGTTTAGGACTACAGAAAAGATCAATCAGAGTCCAGTAACAATCAAAGCAGAGGCCTCAGAAAATGTATCCAGCTTCAAGTTTCTGGGAGTCACCATCACAGGGAACCTCTCTTGGGCTGACAACAGCTCAGAGGTAGAAGGCAAAGCACTGAGATGGCTAAGGAAACTAAGCTCTGACAAAAGCTGCATGACAGAGTGCTACAGCAGCTGCACAAAAGCCGCTAAAAAAACCCCCTGCAGCGGGTTGCAAAAACAGTACAGGCATGTGTCTGTATCCATTGTCGGCATGAAACTGCCGTCCGTCACAGGCTACAAAACAGCTCCTCAATGCTGCTGACCCAAGGAATTAAATCAATTGTCATTGTCATCACAGTGCACAATGTGATGTGTTCTTTGCATTTAACCCATATGTGACATACTGTAGCAGGGCACCTCAGTGGTTCCATGCTGGTCAGGGATTCAAACCTGCAATTATTCAATTACAAGTGTGCATCCCTAACCATTAAGCCACCACCGGATTGGTAAGACGTTTTGCGTGCTGTTTTCTGTGTGTATTTTAGGTGTATTTTATTTCAGTGGATCAAGCCCAGGCCTCCTACTGCAAATCAATGGCATGCGGAGATATTTAAAGTTATAGCAAAGGAGCTATTGAGCGCGGTCCTGAAAAGCCAGTTGCACTGTCAGCATCACTTGCCATTGTTATGTCATATACAACTTTAGTTAAGGCAGTTTCAGTGCTGTGTCCCAGGCGGAAGCTCGTCCAGTATGTTGTGTGTCTCCAAGTATGCCTGAAGTTGTCCAAGCAACGATCTTATTCAGAGTTGGGACAAGAACGGTACATTAGAGACAGGTCTGTAATTGCTGAGCTCCTGTGGATCCAGACTTGGTTTCTCCCATGGTGGTCCGTGAGGGCCACGAAAATGTGAATTACAGTACTGTACAAATTAAATTACTGAAATTGTTGGTGAGGGAATGATGGGACGACTGGCTGTTCAGGTTGTAACAGTAGATGAGATGGTGCATCAGACACGATGCTTTACTGAGCTGTATTGGGTTCCAGCAGTGTTCATGCAGTTTACAACCAGTATTGTCATTGTTTTTTCCCATTTATTCAATACCAGAGGTGATATTTGCTGGATTACCCAAAGGAAAAGGGGAAGTGGACATTGGGAGTATTAGCAATTAACTGTGCAAATGTTACAGGGCCCAGGACCGTGCACAGATGAAAATGCAGGTATAAAAGGTAGCCTGTCTTAAAATTAAAAGAACACCAGCACAATTTTAATTAAAATCGTGACACAGGAAAATCACCTCAGAGACTATTACAAATTTCCCAGTGTGAGGCTCTGTATGGATCAGCCCGGACAAATGACATCGCATTTTTATCTGAAACAGATCGTAATCTTCACGTTTATTCACTTGCAGTTATAGGTGCTGCTGACATCAGTATACTGGAAGACATGGATGGTGAGTCAGTTACCACACTGGCTTTTCTGCTCTGCTGTCTGGGTCTCCCAGCTGTGCTCCGTCTGTCTCTCTCTGAAGCACTCAGGCTGATGTTCAGAGATACTGTAAGTGGGGCATCAGCTACACTGACGTCCACTGAGCTGGACTGAAGGTTCTGATTTGAAATGACTAAGTGTGGCTGCATGTCTAAGTTTCGGTTAGAGTATTCAGGTAAACAAACTATATATGTATGAAGTTTTCCTCTGACCAAGCGGACAGAGGAAATATCTATGTTCAGTAAAGAAAAGAAGTTAAATAAGTAGCTCTCACTGTCAGTGTCTTTCCTATGGTCTTATCCTTTGTGTAGCTCTGCACTGCCACCTACTGGCAGAAAATAATTTTATGTAGGAAAAAGACAGGGGTCACCAACCTTTTTGAAACTGAGAGCTACTTCACGGGAACTGAACAATACGAAGAGCTATCAGTCTGAAATGCTCTCCTAAACTTCACGTATATTAAAAATGTTTTAAATGCTTTTTTTTAGATCTTGTCATTTTCAAATATATTTAAATGCAAATGTGATTAAAAAAGAATAGCAACAGGAAAAATTTAAATTTTAGATGCTGCTCACTGGTGAGTTTTAAGTGTTATTTTTAATCAAAACAAAATGAACACTAGGAAGGGAAAAACACAAAAATAAAGGACCACAGTGGGGATGGCAGAACAAAACAGGGGTAAAACACTATTAACAGAACCAACAAAGGGGAAGAGGCCGGGGAAGAGGCCCAATGATCGACTGGGGAAACAAACAAAGGCGGGCTATTAAATACACTGATAACAAGGACTAACAAAAGGCAGGTACAAATAATCGAAAACAACCAATCAAGAAGGGAACAGGGCAACAAGACACAGGTGAAGCAACTAACACTAATGAACACAGAACTAAGGAACTGAAGACCTGAAACGAAGGAAACACAGGGAAATACTACACTAGGAAAATAAAAAGGAAAACAAAGTTCGGCATAAAACCAGAACAGGAAGCATAAAACACTGGGGAACAGAAACTCATGCGTAAAGAAAGAGATGAGGCTGATCATTGGGTAGCCTTAAACCCATGAGTGGGGAAGATGCAGCCCCTAAGCTACACACTCAACCTGTTGAGCCATACAACAAGGAACTGACAGCTTGACGTCTTCTCTTCACAGTAGAAAGTGAGCCTGGCTTATGTCGAGCACCGTTAAGCTGTTCTTGAAGCTGTTGTCTTCTGAGGTGCCCGTCATGCAAGCTGGTGACTCTCAGAAACTTGTCTTCTGATTGTGCTGTGACGTTGGGTCTGACAGGTGTATCAGTTTTCTCCAGTTTCCAGTTCTCTTCAGATTGTGTTGAATACTGTGCTCAGTGACACTTGGATTTTCTCTGCACAGGCCTACATTTCTAACGGTTACATTTCTCTCTTTCATTTCTGTTTTAATTGCTGTTTCCCCAACATTATCATTATATACAACTACCTGCAATGCAATATTGTCCAAGCCGTACTTCAGAGTTGTAGTAACAGTCTCTTCCAATACTGCTTAAATACTGACAGAGGGTTTGTAAGTTCTCCAGCCATTGTGACACGTCAAGGTTTAATTTACTTTATTGCTATAGGACAGGCTACGTCCCCTGAAAAGGGGCATTTTTGTAATACTCTGCTCTGATATTTACATTGTTTTCCTCTGTTCTTGCGAATCTAAACTGTTTTATTTTTTTTTTCTTTAAAAAAGAAACAAACAAAACTACTGACAGTTTACTGCTTATCTCACCATTTCAGATCATTCACTGGTTTTAAACTGATTTATATCTGGATGGAAAAAACTCAGGTGTTATTAAACTTTTTACCAGTAGTTTGTGTGTGTGTGTGTGTGTGTGTGTGCATGTGTTTGCTCTAACTGAGCGCCATGTGTCTGTGTGCGCTCTAACTGGATGAGGTGCGTGTCTGAAGGAACAGAAAAGTGTGTTTGTGAAGGAACATAAATGTCTGTGAGTTTCTGTCTTCCTCAATGGGAAGAGGTATGTGTCACTAAGGGGACAGAACTGAGGTCGACAGTCACCTCAGTGCTGCTGTAGGCTGCATGTGTCTCAAGTTACAGTACGCCTTGTTTTTTGTGTTCTGTTTTGTTTTAAACAATGTAATCACTTGTTTTTTGACATTAATTTACACAGTGAGGAGTGTAGTTCATTTTTGATGATCCTTTCCCTGTTAATAGGGATGGTAGAGACGGTGCCCATTTCCTGATTAGCTTGTTGCTTTTCAGGTATGGCAGTTTGCTGGCTTAGTTAGGAAAATTTTATTCCTGCTTGTTGTATTTTGGTCATTTAATCTCACATGTACTACTAATGTGATATTTTGTTGTATGTTTCCAACTCTACAAATGTTTTTTTTTTATTAATTTGTCAGTTATGCCTCCTGTTAAATGGTTATTGTATATGTTGATTTAGTCCAATTATGTTATGCTAGTTATATTCAGTTGTAAGTAGCAAAGTGATTTTAATTTGATTTGCTAGAAAATGCGGTTTAATTGTTACTCAGTTATGCTTTGGGCAGCGCTGAACTGACATTAATAGGACAGAATAGAAAGCACTTTTTTCATTATACAGGTAGGAAATACAATATATAGACATGAATATATAAAATATACATATAGAGGGGAGGGGAAGGGAAAAAGCCCCCTCCCCCCCAAACATCAGGCTCACATTTTGTTATATTTTAATCAGAGAGAAAAACTGTTGCTTTGCTTGTTTGTTCAGCTCGCCCATCCTTGTCATTTATTTTTGTCAGACAGACATTTCAGAGTAAAATGAATAATGCAGGGTAAAAAGAGATTTACCTTGGAGAACCAGTAACATGTCACACTGTGATACAGTAAAAATGATTCCTCCAGCACGCAGTGAGCTATCCCAGCATGCACAGCGACACCGAGGAGTTAAAATGAACCCCAAACCCTGGACAGAGGGGTTCAGTGAATGTGGAGGTGAATCTGTACAGGAGGGTCAGTCCATCAGAGGAGACTCTGTAGAAGGACAGAACACCAGCTTCCCAATCCAGATACACTCCTACTCTGCGGAAGCCTGAGGGCCGTATGGGTATGTCAGTCCGTTTATTATTGTGCTGGACGGAGTAACTGTGAGGACCACAGCGCAGAATCCATGACTTGTCATTGCGTCCCAACCGAGAGTCGACAATCAGTCCTTTTCTCTTGATTCCTTTATAAGTCACTCCTATCCAGGCTCCATCTCCACTCCACTCAGCCTCCCAGTAACAGCGACCAGTCAGACTCTCTCTGCACAGAACTTGTTCCCACCAGTCAAATCTCTCTGGATGATCAGGATATGGCTGCCGCTCTGCTCCCCGTGTCGCCTTCCTGTTCCCCCCTGACAGAGATAGTTCTCTGTGTGCTGTGTTGGGGTCCAGCGTCAGCTGGCAGGAGTCTGTAGGCAGGAGAAATAGCCGTTAATACTATTGGCAGAGCAACATTTTAGCGTGTACTTAATTTTTCTGTACAATTTAGCCAAATGTGGTCAAATGTTTTGAAAATAAAACAAATATTGATTTTCACAGTTTGCTGCCTCAGTTTTTATGATGGCAATTTCACTACTAATTTTTAATACTCCAGAATGTTATGAAGCGTGATCAGATGAATCGCAAATAACTGCAAAGTTCCTCTTGTAATTATACTTCAGTGTACCATAGAAAATATCTGATAAAAATTTCTAAAAACACTGTAGAAGCAGACCTTTGTGAAAACCAATATGTCATTCTCAAAACCGGCCAGGGCTGTATGTGAAATTCCTCAGGAAAGGTCGGCCGCTGGCGGGATGAGCCACCAATGTGCTGCACGTGCTAAACTAACAGGCTTATTTATAGGTAAATAAAATGACAAAGCAATGACATTCATCAGACATATTCACCACAAACATATTTACCACCATTGAATTAATAGTGTGTTTACCACAAAATTTGACACCTAAGATTAATAGTAAAAACGATTGTCTTAAAAATATGAGCTTCTTTGAGACCACTTTGGATCCGAACCTCCTCACATCAACGTTAACCGCAGACTGAAGAGAGCGTCCGGTATCACCGTCGGTTTGGGGAAGACTACGGGAGCCGTCTTAGGACAATACTAACAGATCTCAAAAAGAAAACAGATACATTCAGTGCATGCACAAAAAGAACAAATGTGAAGGATGCACAACTTTATCAGAATGTGTTGTAGCCCTGTTACATTTTCACACAGACAATATGAGCTGCTATGAAACGGTGTGGGACGGAGTGGTGGCTCTGAGACTACGGATCTGTGCCAGCAATCGGATAGGCTGTTGGTTTGAATCCCGTGAATGCCAGCAGTGATCCTACTCCATTAGGTCCTTCGGCAAGGCCCTTAAATTGCAATTGCTTTGTCCTGGGTATGATGCTAAATTACATCCAGCCATGCAAGCAGGTCCTCCAACTTTCAGGGAAAACTTTGGGGTTAGTGGCAGGACTGGCACTCCAGCCACCAGAAAAAAAAAACACTTTGCACTGTTCCATTCCATTCAAACTAGTGTGGTGCTGAGGTATCACCTGCCACACGGCTGCACTCAGGTTCTCATCCCTGAGGTGGTTTGTCGTGTGGTGGGTGAGGCAACATGCTGCATCAATGTGCACTCCTTACCCCTCCCTCTCTGTTTTATTTAAGAAGTCAGTCATTTATAAGCCCAAAACCAACAGTTTGTTAAAAAAAAAAAAAAACTGATACATTAATTAATAGTGTTCTTGGAGATGTCTGTTTGATGTTTTTCATTTGGATGTTGTCTAAAATGACACACTCATCACATCACAACAACTATGCGAATACATTCATAAAGTAGTATTAATTGTATTATTAATAAAAACATGCAAACAAACTTACATTTCTGTATGCCTGGTTTGGTCCTGCACTCTCCACTGTGCTCCACACTATAGGAGAAGCAGAATGACATAGTGCTGCTGTATCCATTTATTTATTGGTGCCTCTTCTTCACATACAT
>JAODKF010000061.1:9916-29095 GCA_026779585.1 Mormyrus proboscirostris | reverse complement strand
ACATGTTCACATCACCCAGCACAGTGTATAAATGGCCATTCAGGAAACAGACACATGTTCACATCACCCAGCACAGTGTATAAATGGCCATTCAGGAAACAGACACATGTTCACATCACCCAGCACAGTCAGGGACGGATTATGGATTGTGTGGGCCCCTGGGCAAAACGTTCGCGACAAAAGTGTGACATTCCACTATTCTTAAAACTAGTTGGTATTAATGTGTCTTAATGTGAAAAGAATTTACCTGCTTAGCAAAGCCTATTAAGTAGTAATAATAATAATGATATGTAACTTTCCTATGAGGCCACCGCGACTTATTCATCCTACTAACGATGTGCACAATTTGATTCATTTTAGCTGTGAATTCTGGGATTTGGTGCAACGTCATAACCTAAGCTCCCATTGTGTTGTCATTGTGTTGAAAAGTAATGTCATGTATAGCCTTTTAAGTGTTAAGTTGTTGGAGTGAATATTATGGGTACAATAAATGCTACCTTGCTATTGAATTTTAATGCCTCCGGCCCTTTTCATTGCACCATCCAACGTCATGGAAGGACTTCAATGTTCCGCTACCCCGTGAGGAGGCTATTTTTATTGCTTCATTTTATTGCAGATTGTGATGGAAAGTGATGTATTTCCTCACAAAATAACTGTATAAAATTGGTTGTCTTGATTGCTTAACTCAGGAAACATCTGCTTCCTAATTTTTGCTTGGACCTTTGTAGATTTATGGGACTTTCTGCCAAGTTCTGCTTTAAAGATGTATTTTAAGAAACCAGCCAAATGACCAATTTCCCATTGACCTTGAAAAGGCACGAGGTAAATTAGATTTTCATGGTGATTATTTTGCATGGGTACCTGATGACCATGTGCTGGATAGTGTTGAGAAATGGAGGCTGAATTAAACAGGACTAGGGCTGAGTGATATAACAAAATATTTAATCACAATATATTTTTTTCATATCATTTGATAATTATCACAATATAATTTAAATCATTATTTCTTTACTTTAATTAAGGATCCATTATTGCTTAAGATCCCCTTAGCATTCCCCTTACACAGATTCAGATTCAGTCTTTGTTTATCTGTAGTTTTATTATTTTATTTTTATGTCACATTTTATTTCAATTTATGAATTTTTCTTGTAGTTTTAGTTTTTGTTACTGATTACCCTGGTAGGGCGAAACACCAGAAAATGCTGGCAATTTGGTTTGCTGCTGTTTCCTTCTCCGAATGATTTGCTGCTCATTCCAAGGAATGACTTTGACATGGTCGAGTTGCCATCCATCCCGTATTAAAAAAATTGTCTCATATTTCACTCCCCCCCTCTCCCCCACAAATTATACTGTCAAGGGGCCAGGGGGTAGGGTGGTGTTTGACAGAGAATACCCTGACCATGACTGTGACTGTGACAGCTTGCATTTTATATGTCCTACTCGAATGCAGTGCTTCAAGTGAAGAAACACATTTGTATCATTTTCAGTTTTCAGCAGTTTACAATTCATTGCGCCACTTAGTTGCGTTTCTGTCTTCAAAATGCCAATGCGCCGTCTTTTTATCCCGTTTAGCTACAATATATCTTTTTTAAAAAATATATTGTGGCTGCTGAGCTGTCGTTTTCTTCACCGACACCTGACATTTCCTCTGAGTGAAGCCATAACATCTCCCATGAATCACGTATAGGCCTGGTACCAAAACGACAGCATATAACGTGCTGCGTGTCAGCTTGTCTCAGGCGCTGTGTCCTTTAAGCCTGCGTTTGAAGACTGAATGCGTCACAGCGCTGCGACAAGGCTCCTTCGAATGTGGTCTAATATCGCATCCTTCTTTTCCCACTCTGTGAAGGATGCACTGGATGGATCCTTCTGGATCCTTTGCAGCTCAACATATCCCAAGGTTCATTGCGCAGAAGTAAAGTTGGCATGTCCCAGCTAGGCGATAAGAGCGGCACTTCATGACTCGAGGGTAAGGGCGGGGACAGCTGGCGAAACAAATAGGAAATTAACGGGAAGCCAGACCGTCCAATTTCACAATGCTTTCTGTATGCCTTCGTAGGCGGCGTCCTTCAAAGGATGCAGCACCTGAATTCAGTTACAGCCAAGAGGTCTGTTCTTAAAAGACTAACATATGATTGGTTGGACCTGCGTTCATTTCCGTGATGTGATAGGCTGGTGTGTGCTATCAAGCAATGTTCCTTATCGTCATTTTATTGAAGTTTATCATTTTCTTATTTTTTAAATTTCATATCACAGTAAGTCAATATGTTGTTTACGTTACCCAGCCCTAAGCGGCATTGCTAGTGAAGTGCTGACAGAATGGACCCATTTCACCAGCATGATAGCATTGCGCCACAGTTGTTACACTCAAATTGTGTTTATATCTTGATGTAGCTATTGCTCAATGCTGTCTTAGCAAGGGCTTTTCAAGTTTCTTAGACCATTAGTGTGATTCAGAATGAACCTTTTTATATATGCAGCTGTGTTCCATATTTCAGTTTCAAGCTTAGGAAATTCCTGTACTCTGTTACATATCATACAGTGTAGTTATTCCTATACATTTCACTCTCCCTACTTAGAATTTAGTGTGTTGACACAACAAATTGTGTCCTCTGCATTTAACCCATATGTGACACAGCAGGGGGCAGCTAATTCAGCGCCCGGGGAGCAGTGCTTGAGGGCAGTACCTTGCTCAAGGTACCTCAGTGGTACCTTGCTGGTCAGGGATTCAAACCTGCGATCTTTCAGTTACAAGTGCACTTCCCTAACCATTAAGCCACCACTGTGATATAGGATGCAAACAAATCAATCAACCAACAAATAAATCTTATTAATAAATTGACCAGTAGTAGCTGTTAATAAAAAAAGCAACTTCCATTTTAAAAGTTTTATCACCTTCATTGTCTTTTGTCACAATACGTTTATTTGCACTCTGTATGTGGGTCTGCTGCACTGACATAGAACAAATAATGCAGAATGTTCTTACTGATACGACTGATTTTCTTCACTTGTATACTTAATTAGCCAAAACAATATTATTATTGGTGCCCTTAAATTTTAGTTTTTTATTAGTAGGCTGCAGCAGTATGGACAAAGACTTTTTATTTAAGAAAGTCATACTTTGTTCAGTAAACCACTGTTTAATAAGGGAAAAAAACGAAGTAATTTATGTTTTATTTCTTTCACCCCCGCTGTACCAAAAAAACGTACCGAAGCGTAACTTCAAAACCGAGGTACTTACCGATCCATGATTTTGTTCACCATTACTCCCTAGACTCTAGAACCGGCTGGTTGAAACAAAAGCTTAGTTTGGATTTATACTTTATGGACCTTTATAGACGGATATGTTGCTACACCTCTGTCTGCAATGGATTACCACAGGTCCTCCTGCTGTTGCGGTTGCACCCATTTTCTGTAACTACTTAACCTTGTTGTAGGAAACACAGGCCTCGGGGTCAGACACTTCTACCCAAAGGGCAACGCAGATGCACCAGCTCACCTAATCCAAAGCACGTAGGCTATTGACACAAACATGGGCGTGAAAAATAGGCAGTGAGAGAAACTGAACCAACAGCCCTGGAGGCATGATGTCATTTCACCATCACACCACCTGTTGTGTTAGTAGCACTATGTAAGTAGCATTATATCATAGAACATTCCGCAATGGAAAAGGTGGATATTATTAACCTTTGTGGGCCTTTGAATTCAAGGCGGTGTTGAAGTTCTTAAATCTCTTTCCTTTTTTACTTTTACACTGGGAGCAGTGTGTAGCTCGACATGTTAAGGATGTTAAAAATCTGGTGGCTTACAAAGCAAATTAGGCATGTCATCCTATGAACAAGGACTTAACCCCAACTGCTTCTCGGATGCTGGATGCTAGTCGACCCTGTAGTTTAAAAATTTTCATCACCAGTTCACTTAATTAATTAACTTAATTTGAGAGGTACTGATTAGCTATAGAAGGGATTCTGGTGGTCAATTTAACAAATACTGGAGTGACTTGAGAATAGGTTTTAAAATGGCTGAAGTAACATTCTTCACCAGGCATAAAATCATAGTTTTATAAAACATAAAGATAATTTAAACAACGAAGTAAACTGGTTACTATACCAGTCAACTGGTATATGAAAGCATCTCCACAGAGATGAATGAAATACTCTATTTGATTGAATTAAGTAATTCATTAGCCACATCAGTTAAATGACCAATTTAAGCACTTGTATTTATTGCAGTATATTAAACCAGACGTTGCATGACTTTCTGATATATCCTTGTTTTTTCATTTGGCCTTATGATAGCCTTTCCCAACCCAGTCCTCGGGAATCCCCAGACAGCCCACAGTTCTTCTCCACCACAGCTTCTAGCTCAATAACTCCAAATGCCTTGCAGGGGTGTGTTGGGAGCTGGACTGTCTGGGGATCCCCGAAGACTGGGTAGGTAAACACTGCCTTGTGATTTTATCACGCGGTCTCTAGAAGGAAACCAAAAAAAGCAAAGGGGAAAACTTTCGCTTCCTTCACTGTGTCTGGAGGAAATGAGAACCTGGTATTTCGCGTGGTGGAACACCGCCACATTAGTGACTAACTGCAATTATAAAACTCTGGCTCTACAGGCTGAGGGTCTGTGCCCACGATCATTGGTTTGAACCCCTGGCCTAGACAGAACAGTCATATGTCTGTAGCCCCCCCCCCCCCCCGAGTTATGAAGAGGAAATACGAGGTACAGTAAGAGATGTAACTGTACTTGTGCAACAGCCAGTGAAGGACTATGCTTGTACTTGTCCGTTTATCAGAAGCTCAGCCTAGCCAGGCGTATGTCTGGCTGCCTCCCTGGTAGCTCATATAAGGGCAATGTGCCATTTGCCTCACAAAAGCATCCGCCAAATAAAGGGAAAATGTAAATGGAATCTCACACACGAGGAAGGTCAACAATGTTGCCTTTTGATGGATGTTTAACCGGAAGTGTAATGAAAGGGTAGTAAGATCCAAGGCGGTTTAATGACTCACAATCAGGAATGACAAGGACAGCAATGTAATCGCGGTGAAATACTGTAGGAGACAAGTTCGGAAACTAGCAAGCAAGAAGTCATCTTCAGAAAACAGGCAGTAAAATAGCGATACTGTATTTATGCAGGAAATTGTCTTTATCGCAGACGCAAATACAAGTGAAGCTTGGGGGTGACAGCACATGGTCGGCCGGTGTTCGGCACCGCCTGGGAAGTCGGGGTTCCGGGCCTTGCTGAAGGGCCCAGAGGCGGCACCAGTCTGCCAGGCACGAGATTCGAACAGGCAGCCGCCTGATCATGGGCATGGAGTCCAAACGCAAATCCATCTGACGCCTTGCAGTAGGACTTCTCAGTTAGCTTGGTTGACTTCAGCTAACACTGTCCAGCAGGAATATGCTCCTTACCTAAATTATTATTGGACAATCACAGAAAAGAAAGAAAGAATTTGCTTTGGAGGTCTGTGCGTCAGCCTCCCATCTTTGGGACCAGGGTCTGAGTCTCCACCCCAGGAGTTAGCATGTTCTCCCCGTGTCATTGTGGGGTTTCCCCAAGGGTACTCCAGGTCCCCACACAGTCTAAGAACACGCTGAGGTGAGTTGAAGTTTCCAAATTGTCCATAAATGTTAGAATAGGGTGTGTCTACCCCGTCCTGGGGTATTCCCTGCCGTGAGGCCATAGCCTCTGGGATGGGCTTCAGATTCTCATCACGCTGCATAGCACAAGTGGGTATGGAAGAGGGAGGCCTTTTGCTTTGAATAAGAGAGTCTGCTGAAAATTGTACAATTGCCCCCAGCTTACTTCTGCCCTGTGTTGCCTGGTAAGAGCTTTATCTCTCTCCCCATGATCCTGACCAGTATAAATAGTTAAAAGAGATAGATGGATGGATGGAACAGTATCACTAATAAATCAGCATAGCCAATAGCATTCATTGCATTTTCTATGTATATTTTATGGGTATTTATGTTACCTGATACCGTGTGGCTGTTCTGTGCCATATGTGTCGTGTAAACCCCCCAGAAAAAAAATCCCAGTACTCTTGACATACCTGGCAAGTGTTTCTGAATCTGAGTCTGACTTGATGATATGAAAAGCAGAAATGAAAGTTTGGAATATGTGCCAAAATAAGTGAAGGACATCTAATTTATAACAAGTAGGGAAATGAAACATTTCACAAGGGGGGAAGTTCAGCTTTTCACTGTCTCTTAAGAGTTTTTAAGTATACATTACTGTGTACTCAGTACTCATGCTGTACTGAACTGACACACGTTTATGGATTCTGGTTTCATTGTCTCAGTCTAGGTCTGGTTAATCTGAGAGGTTATAAAGGTTGGTTGTATTAATATGCAATCCTGGGTGTACTCCTGACTTGTGTCCTGTGCTGCCTGGTTTCCAGGTACTTGGTATTCGATAGGCAGCAGGAAGATGGATGGATGGATGGATGGATGAATAGATGGATGCTTACATCAACCTGAAAGGTGATGCCTGCTTCTGGAACAATGTATCAGCAGTTTAGGGTCATAAACTATTGTTTGTTGCAGCCTCTTTATATCTGCCAATAGTCTGCAGGGAGGCTAATCTGTTGCCATGACAAAGTTTCTAAATGTTGAAATTAGTACTGTGCTTTATAAACGGTATACGATATAGATTTGGCCATTTTGATTATATTGCCGTACAGATAGATAAAATCATACGACTTAAATAAGATAAAAAAGTACTTTCTCAGGTAAACTATGATGCATTTTTCCCCTGCTAATTTCAAACCAATATCCTACTACAGCTAGTTAATAGCTAAGAGAGCTGGGCTGGGCTGTAACACGTCTTTAATAAGTGTTACAACATCCCCTTACATACAACCAAGGACACTTTCTTGATTTTAATAATTTTACGGAATGTGGAATGTGGTAGACAGTGGAAAAGAAGGACTGGAAGAGGTGTGGCTGCCAGTCTTTAAAAAAAGCATCTGATGAGGTCACAAAGAAGGGCAAGTCAGTCAAAAAAGCATCTGATGAGGTCACAAAGAAGGCCAAGTAACACTGAGCAGATACTGCAAACCACTGCAGAAGCTGAGAGACCAGGGCTCCAGTGGTCTTCCCAGTGTAGGTTACCGCAGCAGCAACAAAGATTTCTCTGAGGTGCAACAGCAGGTGCTGGCAGAATATTTGACTCAGGCAGCAGACCTGTATTATGGACTGACAGTATCTGGGCCCAGCAAGCCTGTACTCCAGGGTTACCAAGATTCATTTGTCAGCATTATGACTCTGATTAAGAATACACACACTGTCACGTTTCGTGGTAGACGAGCAGGCAAGGAGATGGATGGAGCCGGACTGACAGGGCGAACAGGGTTTATTTGGGGGTAGGCAGGCACAAACATAGGCGACAATATACACAATGACCGACGCAAGACTCAGGAAGACGTGGACTCATATACACTGGCAAGCAGGGGTTAACGGGACACAGGTGAGCACAATCGGGGCAGGAACACAAGGTAATGAGGTGGGCGTGGCACACGGGAGGATCGGACGGAGCGGATCATGACACACACACACACTCATTATTTTTATTAGACTTACATGCTTTTCTGCTCAGATGCATTGTAGTATTGATTAAGCATACATACCATTAAGAATGTTTGTTCTAGCAGACTAGTGGATTTGAGTTATGGTCAGTCTTCAAAAACTTCTTTTTAATGCATATAGCACAGTGTGGCCAGTATTTTTGCTTCCTTTATCTAACTGTTACAACTTACCCCAGCATGTGTTACATCCTACCCCAGTAGTGGGACAGGTTGTAACAAAGGAACACCGTGTATTTGTCATGAGCTCACGAGGTCTGTGATATTCTTGCAGAGGTTTGTCTTGGTGCAATTTGTAGCAAACAAACGTGGATACTGTATATAAAAATTTTAAAACTCTGCCTCAAAAATTCAGTGAGTGATAGGCGGTAAAGCAAAAAGTGTTACAACCATACCCGGTCTCCCCTGCCCGATTGGAATTCGTACGCAAAGACATAGATTAGTGTTTGGCGCGATGCTTTATATTACTGTGTAAAAAAGGACATCATCCACAGTCGATGGCCTCAGCTGTCTCCTTCGCTCCTGGACGACAGATCCGGCATGAGAAATCTTGCTCGTTGGCGGCGCTGGATGCCGGGATGACGAGAGTAGATCTCGTAATATGAGCAATATTAGGAAACAAGCGCTCATGCCCTCTCCACCAAGAAAAGACGTCAAAAGAGTTGTTTTCGTTATCTGAGATAACTCCGAAATTCTCCCACGCGTTGGACCTGATTTTAGTGGAGGTATTAGCCACAACTTTAAACTCTCCACTTGCTAATTTTCTTTTCAATTCCTAAGCATCCATTTCGAACGGCTGCAGGAGATCGCATGCGGTCCGGAAATGCGCGTGCACACATACACTGATATGGATTTTACCTTTTATCACCTTGAATGCAGGGATTTTTTTGTGTCACTAAAGTATAGCCCTAGAGGATTTTTTGTTGGCACATGATGTTTTGAAAACCGCATCTTAGACCCACGCTCTCCTGCGTCCGATCCAACCTGAACCCGTACCTGACAAAGTAGATAGAATATTTTTAACCTGTCTCATCAAAATTTGCGAGTCACCCGTCAGATACCCGAACCTGTGTAGGACTAGGACCTTTATGGGAGTGATGGTCATTATACTGTAATATAGATGGAGTTATGACACTATAGTCTAATTGTAGGCCTATTAGTTTTGTAGCTTTTGGTTCTACGTCATGTTTTCTGCTTACCTACAGTTTACAAATTTACAATATTTTACAATATTTTTAATATAAGATAAAACCATGGTGTCACATAGAGCGTTCAAGCGAACAAGCAAGCAGGCGAGTGGAGCCGTTCAGACGGGGAACCGGGGTTTTAATGGGAGCAAATGGGGCTGACATCCACAAACATACCCACACTACAACACTACAATGACTGATCTCGGGAATACTGACTGAGACATGGACTAAATACACAAGACAAGCAGAACAGAACAGCCAACAGGTGATCACAATCGGGAATTAACACGAGGTAACGAGGTGGGCGTGGCACATAGGAGGATCGGACGGAGCTGGGCGTGACAGAACCCCCCCCCCCAAAGGCACGCACACTTGGCGCGCCCCAGGGGAGGCGACGGATGAGACGAGGAGGGACGAAGCGATGAGGAGCAGACCAGGGAGACCAGACAGGAACGGACGGGGGACAAAGGGGAGCCCGAGGGAGCCCAGGCGGGCGACGGGTGGCAGCCGGAGGGGCCGCAGGGGACCACACAGCGGCCAAGAGAACCAGTCGAGGGAGTGACGGAGGGGACACGGAGGGAGCAGGAGGGAACATCGGCGAAGGCAGGCAGGAGGGGGAAGCCACGGCAGGTGAAGGGGCAGCCGGAGCCAGAGAAGGCACCATCCGACGCCCCACCGAAGCAGGGGGGCCCGGAGGCGACCGACACGGAGCCGGAGGCGAGACCAAGGACCGGCACTAAGGCACCGAGGAGGGATCCGGAGGCGACCTCCGTCCCCGAGCCGGAGAAGCTGTAGGTGGCCCCAGAGCCCCAGCCAAGGCACGCGAAGGCGAGCCAGGGGGCAGGGTGGGCGAGACCTGGGCCCGACGTTGATGTCCCCTCCCCTTGCGGGACACTGACAGGCGGGGTCCTTGTCGGGATCGCCCCAATCGGGCGAGGATAATAGTCATAAAGAAGGTCCCTGAGGGGTCCCATTCGAGCTCCTCCTCCACAGAGGTAGGAGCGGCAGTGAGGCTGTCCGGGACCTCCTTAGGGACTAGGACCTGTGCTGGGGGGACTGGAGTCAGGGCCTCCAGCTTGGCCGCAGACGGTGCGGCTGGAGCCACGGGTGTGGCCACAGGCGGTGCGGCTCCGGCAAGGACAGGACAGGCAGAGCCGGCAAGATGGGCAAGCCGAGCTGGATGGGCGAGCCGGGCAGGATGGGAGCGCCGGGCTGGTCAGACAGGATGGGCGAGACATCAGGTGGTGCTGCGGGCGTGCACAGCAGGCAAAGCCGTGGCAGCTGACGGGAGGTCGGGCGCCTCGACTAGCACAACCAGGGTCATCCCTTTAAGGGATCACGGAACCCGCGGAATAGCGTCTCTTACCGCGCTGATCCCCTTACCAGCCAGGTGCACCGGCCGGTAGTTATAAGCCTCCAAGGGAGGCGGTTTTTCTTAGGTGAGGCTGACCAAGCGTGCAGCAGCAGTGTCCTCCCCGGGGAGCTCCCTCGATCCCTGGCTGACTCCCAGGCGGGGAGCAGAGAGCAGGCTCCCAGGAAGAGCGTCGGGGCTTCCTCCTGTTGCTCTCTGTTCCTCCTTCTCCTCTTTCTCTGACCAGGGCAGGTAGGTGGAGGCGGGGTTGCTGCTGGGAAGGCAGAAGGCTGGAGCCGCTTCTCCTTCACCCGAGCGACGAATTGCCATCGATTGCGCCTCTGTGCATGGGGTAACCTCTTGTAGGAGGGTCCAGCTTTGTTCCACTAAGGCGGATAAGCTGGGATTCTCTCGGATCTCGCCAGAACGCTACCTCATGCAGCATGAGGAGCCAGGGATCTTCCTCATGCTGCGGTGTGTTGTTTGGGAGATCAGTCATTCTGTCGCGTAGAGGGTTCAAGCAAACAAGTAAGCAGGCGAGTGGAGCCGTTCAGACGGGGAAACGGGGTTTTAATGGGAGCAAACAGGGCTGACATCCACAAACGTACCCACACTACAACACTACAATGTCTGATCTCGGGAATAGTGACTGAGACATGGACTAAATACACAAGACAAGCAGAACAGAACAGCCAACAGGTCACAATCGGGAATTAACACGAGGTAACGAGGTGGGCGTGGCACAAAGGAGGATCAGACGGAGCTGGGCGTGACACATGGAAGTTACTTGAAATGTTTTCATATTTTTTCTATAATTGCAGATTTGCACAATAAATATTCTACGTTCACGACTACTTTGAAACGGTTTATTATACAACTTCCTGTTGTAATGCCTTTGCTATGGACATTTGTTACCCTTTCAAAAACAGCTATATTTTAATTTTCAGATCAAATTATATACTGCAATATATACCATCTACCGTCTTATATGGTTCAAATTATACCGCAATATGAGTTTTATGCCATATCGCACAGCCCTAGGTGGAATGTGACATCATTCCAAACATTTATTATATTATATGATATAGCTGAATACACATGGCTGAGCCCAATGCATTTGCAGCTATATGACAGGCTTCTGAAGATCTGGGAAATTCCAGTTTGTAAGATTTGTGAACTCTGACATCTTGAACCTATTAGTCGGGAAAAGAGAGAAACCTATATAAGCCATATGTCTCTTTTGTTATTTTGTTTTCTTTTAATAATCCTGCTCACAGGTGTAATTTCAAGGCATTGCACATACATATACCACAAACAAATACTTTCAAACTACAGTATATAAGATAAAAAGGAAATCGGAGCATGTGCATACTAAATAAAGTCACATGTCCCTGCACGGCAGGAACAAGCAGCAAATGAGGAAAAAAAGGGGTTTTCCAGAGGGGCTTTCCAGTCTGTCGATTTTTGAGGATAAACGAATCTTTAAAAGATAGCCAGTCTTTTGAAACTGCCGCGATGACTTCGCATATTTGGGAAAACAATGGAATTTCCCAGATGGGAAATAAGTTATCCATGTTCACAAAAGGTCCAAATGTTTACATGACTTTATTTTAGAATAAATTCATTACCCAAATAGACACATTCTAAAATGCTCCCTAGGCACTTTATGATTACGGAAAATGTATTTTGTGATTGTTAAAAAAAAATAGCGCTTTCGGTTTTTCCCGAAATAAGGAAGGAAGGAAAGAGTATGACACAAGCAGAGAGAGAGGAGCTGTTTCCTACGCTTTTCACTTTCGATTTTTCCACTCCAGGACTGCAAGCAAAAAGGTCATTAACCGCACTTCTGTCATGTGACTGCTGCTCTCCCTACAGAAGCCAATTCATAAATAACATCTACAAGGGTACAGTCCCAGTGACAAGAAGAGGTACAAATTTTACCTGTTTTGATTAGCTAGGTTTATATCCAGTAGATATAATTCAATTTCATATACAACATTTTTTCCGTAGATGAAATTATTCCGGATTAGGTTGGTTACAGCCTAACACCTACTGGCCTGGACACATAAATTGAGGCCAAGCCTTGAGGTTTGTACATTTTCATGTCCCTGCTTGAATCATCTGTGGAACCTGTTGCAAAAGTAGAGTGGAAATTTGGGAGGCGTATAAATCAGGAAGGGTGCTATTCAGACAAGCCCTGAACTGGAATTCACTTGAACCATTCTAGCAACTAGTGCCTTTTCTGTGATTTAAAATGTGTCTTCTTGTCTCAGCAGGTGTTCCGCTTGCTTTTGCATTATAAATGAAGCTCACTCCACAAGTACAGAAAAATAAATATTTAATTGTATTAAATATGATACACTGATGCATGCATTCACCTTCTAAGCAGCAGAATGACACCCTAGATTGAATGTCAGGGAATAAATAGAACATTTTTCAAAACATAAATTAATACTGTTGTGTCAAGCTCTTCATCTCGCCATTTATAAGTGCAATCAGTTCTCTTTGAAATGTTCTAAAGTCAGCCTGGTGTTTGGCATGACCCTCTTTGAACCTGCAGTCCATCTCTGCATCAAGGCAGAACTTCACTCCAGGTGCAACGTTCCAAAAAGTCGGTCCCAGTGTGTGAAGTAAGGGGCGTAGTTGGACTTGAACCTCAGGTGATGCAGGTCATGATGAGGTGCTCCACCAAACAGGCCAAAGGGAACCAGTCTATGCGTGGACCAGGGGAAGTCATAACCACAGTGATCCTCCACCGAAAGCCAGATGTTCAGCACAAAGAAGAGCATCTCTGTCATGGGGTGGCAGCCCAGCAGCCGTGGATTGATGGAGGCGAAGAAGCCGAGAGACAAAGTCTCCCAGGCGCCAGAGTACTCCGTGGTGAGGGCAAACGTGGTGGTGTACTTGTGGTGGACCTTGTGAAACGTACGGTAGAGCCAGGGCACTTTGTGGTGGAGAAGGTGCCAGACGAAGTACTGGAAATCGAAGAGGAGGAGACAGGCGATGATCTCCAGGATCATACGATGAAGCTCAGGAGCATCTGATGGATAGTACGTCGGCCTGTAATACCAGTGAATCACAGACAGTGGGAAGATGAACATCACATGGTTGTAGAGGCACTGTGCCACGCAATTCCACATCATGCTCCAGGAGACGTCGTTCTTCTGCTGTATCCGGTACCTTCGCACCAAAGCCACCCTGGGCGCGAGAAGATCCAAGATGACAAATGGCAGGCAGAAGCCAAGGTAAACGGAGAGCGAGAACAGCACAGGAAAGAAAGGGGATCTTAGGCATTGATGGTATTGTTGAATGAAATCCCACAGGTTCTGTAATGCCATTGCGATATGTCTTGTAAGGAGGACTGAGTTAGTCTGTCTTTATTTCAGAGCTACTCCTACATAAGCACTTAAAAGCCCCTCCCACCTCACCTCGCGGAGAGCACATTAACTCATTCCGAGCCCACTGCGTTTGTTTAGTTCTCGGAATTCACAGGCAGGAAAGCATGGGTGATTATGAGGATACCCACAGATGGAGGGAGGCGGTAAAAAAATGTTTGAAGAGCAAATTCCACTGCCTCCAAGATGTACGTCGGTGTGTGAACCATATAAAACTTATTTTGTGACTACGATTGTGTGTACTATTGTGTGCCATTTACTTTACTTTCACGTCGTTTCGGATAAATAAAGTTAGTGAATTAAGTTATTATGATATTAAACTTTTAACAAAGTCTGGGAACGCTTAAATTCAGCTTATTTAACATCATCTTGCAATTCAATTAAAGCAAAACTTGCACAGGTAACTGGATATTATTGCGCGTTATATATAGTATATATAGTTATATACAATATAAATAGGCTGTATATTATATGTAATATAGGAGTTTCACATACACGTCGTTGATTAATTAGGGACGATACACTCAAAACACAGAATATATCCACATTTGCGTAGTTTTTTTTTCAAAAAGATTGAATTGATTTTTGTTGGATGTATACGCAAAACGTCCTATCGTGAGATTGGTGGCGCAGACATTCGAGGTAAGATGCAGATGAAATTAGAACCGCTAGTCAGTCACAGAAGATGAACTTCTGCTATAGTTGCCGCAACTGTAATAGGAAGAATAATAAAACATATATATATTGTTTTATTAATAATTCCACAGCATTTCTTTTGTATGTGCCCATAAACTTACAAATAAATTTTATTAGTTGGTCTGGAACGTACGTCACACATTAGTTCAATGGAAATCAATACAGCTCGTTTCCATTTACGTAAATCTTTTAAGAACGTAACTACAACATGTATTGAGTGCCCCATGTAGGCATATATGTGAATTCAGATTGGAAAGTTTTCTTGGTGTCTCGATTTCAGAAGTCACCATTTTTCGGTTCGTTTCTTTTTCGAATGGCGCCATCTAGCGTTAAAAAATAATTATTTCTCACATACTCAACAGCCCTGCAATAAAATAATGCAACATATTTCAGTACAGTCTTATATGTTTTGAATGAAAAATGGAAATGAAACAATGGAAAATATATAACACTTATAGTAAATAATAACCTAGCTTAAAGTTTTACAATAAGTTTGGTGTAATATTGAGTAAGCGGGTTATTCAGCGCCGCCCATCAACAAACTATAAGTGTTTAGCTTTCGGTTTCGTTTCCGGACAAAGTCATCGTCGCAATCAACGCTGAAAGTATAAGGTAAAATCTGATATTTCATATCCCTATTCTACTTTGTTTCTGCTTTATTATTATGCTGAAAGCCTTTGCTGCATGTGTGATGTGATGCATGGTATTGAGTCAATTAAATGTATTCCAAAATGGGTAACACTTTATAATACTGTTCCGCAGTTAACAGGTAAATATGCAGGAAGTAAGCAGCAACAAAAAAGTAGTGCTTCATTAACACCTAAATTACTATTCACTACTAAGGAGTTACAGTATGCTTAATTACTCAATAGATAATAGTGAACTAATTATTATAGTAGTGTGCTAGTACTTCATTAGGAACTATTGAGTATTGCAGGTCTAAATGGATTATTTCTAATAACTTACTCGTGAAATGAACAGTGCTTTTTTGGACTAACTGGTATTTCATATTCAGTGTTTTTCAATGTTTCGGTGTTCTCCACAAGAATGTAACATTTTATGCAAATCAGTAATAAGTTACCAGATTTTCATTACCAAAACACACTATAGTCATTTAGGTGTTCAAGAAAGGAAAAATAGAGTTGTTACCCAACGTGAAAATATCAACTTTAGAAGACAAAAAATACATATTCAGTAATACTACTTAAACAAAAAAACCTTGCCGAGAGCAAACACGCATTAAAGGAGATATCGTGTTGACAGTGACCTCCTTCCTTCTCACTGCTGCGATCTAGGCCACCCGACGTCTCTGTTACCTCCTCTACCTCCGTCACCTTCATTACTAACTCCTTAGTAGTGAATAGTACTAATTTAGGTGTTAATGAAGCACTGTTCTTTTGTTGCTTCTTACTTCCTGCATATTTACCTGTTAACTGCAGAACAGTATTATTAAGTGTTACCCTAAAATGTATTCTGAGAGAACTAAGGCCTAATGCTTCACCCATCTGGTGCTAATTTTAAGAGACTTTAATATCTAGTTGCATAATCATGTCTGCCATATATGATCTCTAAATTAAAAATGACATTTGACATTGGTACCTCGCATTTGCGACATGATTGCATTACGTAAGAAGACTGTTTTTTGAGTTTTCCAGTGCCGGTGACATGGAAGCTGAACTGAAAAGGTTGGAATGCCCTTTTACTTGGAGAATTAATGAGTCTGACGTTAAAGACCTTTGCAACATCACAGAAAAGCTCCTGGATCGAGTGAAATTTGGCCCACGCAGATACCACGCAACATACCTGAACATATTAGGTTTTGTGAGTCATCTGCAAGGCGACAATCAGCGCGCGCTGGAGTTTCTCCTTAAATGTGAGAATGTCTTAACGGAGGACAAAAAGGCTGATACGGAGTTTCTGGTTCACTTTGCTAACTTGGCGTGGGTTTATTATCATTCTGGGAATCTGAAGGACGCCGTTGCCTACCTTAGGAAAGTGGAAGAAATCTGCAAGGGCGTTCCTGGGTCCTCGCAGTATTCCTGCAGTCTGCCCATAATCGATGGTGAGAAAGCCTGGACTTTCTTAAAGCTTGGGGCCTCGTTTTATGACCGGG
This sequence comes from Mormyrus proboscirostris, assembly GCA_026779585.1. Taxonomy (NCBI): domain Eukaryota; kingdom Metazoa; phylum Chordata; class Actinopteri; order Osteoglossiformes; family Mormyridae; genus Mormyrus; species Mormyrus proboscirostris. The sequence goes on along the minus strand of JAODKF010000061.1, from coordinate 12,770 downwards.
CTAAGAAAAGTTTTCAGAAAGCCCTGCAAGGGGACCCAGACAATGTATCCTACAACACAGGGTATGCAGTGGTCCTCTACCGCATTGAAGGGATGAACCGAGACACAAAGATGAAGCCAGAGAGCAGTGAGGCTGTTTTTCATCTTAGGAGGTCGTTACTGTTGGAGCCCGATGATTCTGAAATAAAGGTGCTTCTGGCCCTGAAACTCCAGAGTAGCAGTAAGGAAGAATCTTTAAGACTTATCAAAGATGCCCTCAGGTTGTCTCCCGATGTCCCCCAGGTGACAAGGTATGTTGCCAAGTATTTACGGGCAGAAGGATCCACTGACGAATCTCTGGAGATTCTCAGAAAGGCGGTAAAACTGGCACCAAACTCCTCCTTCCTGTACCATCAGATTGGACTGTGCCACAGACAGCAGCTCATCCAGATGCTGCAAACAGACAGGGCAACCAAGTGTATTCCTATGGCCCGGAAGAGGGCTAAGACTGCAGAGTGCATCTACTATTTCAGAAAGGCAGTGGAATTGAAGCCTTCTAACATACACGCCCAGGTCAGCTTTGCTGAGGCGTACGCTGAAAACCGTCAGCTGCTTGAAGCAGAGGAGATCTTCACTGATTTACTGAAGGATGACTCTCTCCGGGAACCAGACAAGCAGCACTGTCACACCAGGTATGGTGTGTTTCTCCTGTACAAGATGAAAGCTGAAGACCAGGCTGTGGTTCAGTTCAGGATCGCTTACGAAATGCAGATAAAAAGCTCAGACAGGATGCAAGCAGGAAAGAAGCTCAGGCAGATAGCAGAGAGGTGGACTTGCAGCCCGCGAAAGGGTATCGAGGCTTCTGAAATTCTGGATTTTCTGTCCGCCACGGATAGGCGGGAGATGCAAGCAGGGGATCACATGAAGAAGCCAAGTGATTTCTCTTCTGAATCCGATGACCTCACAGCTGCCTTTGCAGAAAAAATGAAACTCAAATGAGAACCAACACTGAGTCGAGAATTTCAACTGGAACGGAACCCTGAAGTCGGAGTTCCGACTCGGAAAGCTGGAGAACCCTCTACAAGCCTGACCGCAGGATTCAAGATGGCCGCGCCCTTCATCAACAGAAGTGAAAGCTGTACTTTTATACTGCTTATTAGGACTAACATTTTTTGTGTGTCATTAAATCGGTCGTACACACAGTACAATCTAACAAATCACTATCAGTGGTGATATTGATATGGTTTTTGTATGTGCTGTAATTAACTGATATTGTTAACAATAGCTAACAATGAACCTGGCTATAACTGGTATTGCTAATGATTTCTGACTTGTACTGGATTGCTGTTAACTCTGGTGTGATGTCATTCCCAGCTCTAGCTTCCAACCCCCAAGTTAAATGGAACGCAGCATTAGCTAGAATTAGCTATATGCTATGTGCTGCAATGTTAATGGGGTAATTAAGGGGACACTAATGAATACTGTCGCATGAGAAACTTTGCTTCTTGAATAAAAGGTGTTGTTATTAAGTTACAAATAGAGGTAGCTTAGCAGAACTTATATTTTACATTATGTATGGAGCTCTACCTTGATAATTTAATAATAAATGATAATGTTTTATCAATTTTTCTGCATCAGTCTTAAGTGCTTTTTCTTTTCGTTCTCTGCATACTTGACCTTCCAGTATATTATGTGGTTCTGTTAAGGGTTTTTCATCAATAAATCATTCTCACGCTGTAATTAATAGTCTACATATGCTTGTTTTTAAAGATAAACTGTAACTGTATTTCAGAAAAATATTCGAATCCATTGCTGTACAGATTTGTGTAGCATTTGTTAATATGCAATGATAACAGTGGCGGCTGCCGACCAAAAGCTTCAGTGAATCAAACTCTAGATTGACATCCCTCCATCGGCTTCTAATTACAGTCAAATGTAGCCCTATTTAGCCTGTTTTCTGAGCCTTCAATTGTGTAAATATTAACCAGGTGAGCTGATGCTTAGAAAGTGATGCTGGCAAGAATTGTGCTTTTATCAGTTTTGAACAGGTGCAGTCTTCTCCGCAATGCAGTTATTATAGAAATTATAGAAATCTAGACTTGCATTACAAATATTCTGAGGTCCGAGCCTCCCAACACAGTTGGGAACCCAAGGCACCCTGGCCAGGACACACCAAGAAGCAAAAACACCTTGCAGGAGTAGGTGACTCATCGCTTGTATGTTTCTATGCTGCAGAGAAGCCAGGCAGCGTATCACGGGCCTGCGTGTATGACCTGTGTCACATATGACATGTGTCCTTTGTTTAGTTAGATCTTGTTTGGCCTTCTGTGATTATTACTTGTGATGTTTTATCTAAACACACTCACAAATAATGTATTTTGCACAAAGCTTAGTTGAAATATTGCCCAATGGTTATTAAAGAGATATAATAAGTAAGCACTATGACTGACTTATAACAGATGTAACGCACAGAGCATCCTTTATATAGCTATTAATGAATACACCCTTCATAAACACCATTTCCTTGTATTACCATGCACTGCAATCTGGTTACTCTCAAATGAATAGGCTTGCTCCCGAATATTTGGTCAACAAGGTGCAGACGCCACCAACTGGGTAACCACAAAAGCACAGCTGAAGCTGCAGAAATATTTGCACCAGTGAACAAACATAAAAAGGATGCTGCTTCCCAGATAAGGAGAGAGCAAGGAAACACCAAACCAGCCTGCAGGAACTGTCTCTCAACACAGCACATCAAATACTGTCTCTTAATAACTAGATGCTTTTCAAAACAGGGCATACCTATAGTATTAAAAGAGATGAGGGATATTATTTGCCGACCCTTAACTTTACTGTTTCGGAAATCCTTATCTGAA